>SSNP01000132.1:1241441-1280015 GCA_006937955.1 Pachypanchax playfairii
AGAACTAGAACCGGGACTCATCATGTCAGGTTGTTTAGAACTAGAACCGGGACTCCTCTGGTCAGGTTGTTCAGAACTAGAACCGGGACTCATCATGTCAGGTTGTTTAGAACTAGAACCGGGACTCCTCTTGTTAAGTTGTTTAGAACTAGAACCGGGACTCCTCTTGTCGGGTTGTTTAGAACTAGAACCGGGACTCCTCTTGTCAGGTTGTTTAGAACTAGATCCGGGACTCCTCTTGTCAGGTTGTTTAGAACTAGAACGGGGACTCATCATGTCAGGTTGTTTAGAACTAGAACCGGAACTCCTCTGGTCAGGTTGTTCAGAACTAGAACCGGGACTCATCATGTCAGGTTGTTTAGAACTAGAACCGGGACTCCTCTGGTCAGGTTGTTTAGAACTAGAACCGGGACTCCTCTTGTCAGGTTGTTTAGAACTAGAACCGGGACTCCTCTTGTCAGGTTGTTCAGAACTAGAACCGGGACTCCTCTTGTCAGGTTGTTTAGAACTAGAACCGGGACTCCTCTTGTCAGGTTGTTTAGAACTAGAACCGGGACTCCTCTTGTCAGGTTGTTTAGAACTAGAACCGGGACTCGTCTTGTCAGGTTGTTTAGAACTAGAACCGGGACTCCTCTGGTCAGGTTGTTTAGAACTAGAACAGGTACTCCTCTTGTCAGGTTGTTTAGAACTAGAACAGGGACTCCTCTTGTCAGGTTGTTTAGAACTAGAACCGGGACTCCTCTGGTCAGGTTGTTTAGAACTAAAACCGGGACTCCTCTTGTTAAGTTGTTTAGAACTAGAACCGGGACTCCTCTTGTAGGGGGTTCTAGCTGTGAACAGGATTCATCTCCTATAGAGGGTTCTAGCTGTGAACAGGAAGGATCTCCTGTAGAGGGTTCTAGTTGTGTACACGAAGGATCTTCTGTAGAGGGTTCTAGTTGTGGACAGGAAGGATCTCCTGTAAAGGGTTCTAGCTGTGGACAGGAAGGTTCTCCTGTAGAGGGTTCTAGCTGTATACGGGAAGGATCTCCTGTAGAGGGTTCTAGCTGTATACGGGAAGGATCTCCTGTAGAGGGTTCTAGCTGTGGACAGGAAGGATCTCCTGTAGAGGGTTCTAGTTGTGGACAGGAAGGATCTCATGTAGAGGGTTCTAGCTGTGGAAAGGAAGGATCTCCTGTAAAGGGTTCTTGCTGTGGACAGGAAGGATCTCCTGTAGAGGGTTCTAGTTGTGTACGGGAAGGATCTCCTGTAGAGGGTTCTAGTTGTGTACGGGAAGGATCTCCTGTAGAGGGTTCTAGTTGTGGACAGGAAGGATCTCATGTAGAGGGTTCTAGCTGTGGACAGGAAGGATCTCCTGTAAAGGGTTCTTGCTGTGGACAGGAAGGATCTCTTGTAAAGGGTTCTTGCTGTAGACAGGAAGGATCTCCTGTAGAGGGTTCTAGTTGTGTACGGGAAGGATCTCCTGTAAAGGGTTCTTGCTGTGGACAGGAAGGATCTCCTGTAGAGGGTTCTAGTTGTGTACGGGAAGGATCTCCTGTAGAGGGTTCTAGTTGTGTACACGAAGGATCTCCTGTAGAGGGTTCTAGTTGTATACTGGAAGGATATCCTGTAGAGGGTTCTAGCTGTGGACAGGAAGGATCTCCTGTAAAGGGTTCTTGCTGTGGACTGGAAGGATCTCCTGTAGAGGGTTCTAGTTGTGGATGGGAATGATCTCATGTAGAGGGTTCTAGCTGTAGACAGGAAGGATCTCCTGTAGAGGGTTCTAGTTGTGGACAGGAAGGATCTCCTTTAGAGGGTTCTAGCTGCGGACAGGAAGGATCTCCTGTAAAGGGTTCTTGCTGTGGACAGGAAGGATCTCTTGTAAAGGGTTCTTGCTGTAGACAGGAAGGATCTCCTGTAGAGGGTTCTAGTTGTGTACAGGAAGGATCTCCTGTAAAGGGTTCTTGCTGTGGACAGGAAGGATCTCCTGTAGAGGGTTCTAGTTGTGGATGGGAAGGATCTCCTGTAGAGGGTTCTAGTTGTGGATGGGAAGGATCTCCTGTAGAGGGTTCTCGTTGTCGACAGGAAGGATCTCCTGTAGAGGGGTCTCGTGGTGGACAGGAAGGATCTCCTGTAAAGGGTTCTTGCTGTGGACAGGAAGGATCTCCTGTAGAGGGTTCTAGCTGTGGACGGGAAGGATCTCCTGTAGAGGGTTCTAGCTGTGGACAGGAAGGATCTCCTGTAAAGGGTTCTTGCTGTGGACAGGAAGGATCTCCTGTAGAGGGTTCTAGCTGTGGACGGGAAGGATCTCCTGTAGAGGGTTCTAGCTGTGAACAGGAAGGATCTCCTGTAAAGGGTTCTCGCTGTGGATGGGAAGGATCTCCTGTAGAGGGTTCTAGTTGTGGACGGGAAGGATCTCCTGTAGAGGGTTCTCGCTGTGGACAGGAAGGATCTCCTGTAGAGGGTTCTAGCTGTGGACAGGAAGGATCTCCTGTAGAGGGTTCTAGTTGTGGACAGGAAGGATCTCCTGTAGAGGGTTCTAGCTGTGGACAGGAAGGATCTCCTGTAAAGGGTTCTTGCTGTGGACAGGAAGGATCTCCTGTAGAGGGTTCTAGCTGTGGACGGGAAGGATCTCCTGTAGAGGGTTCTAGCTGTGGATGGGAAGGGTCTCCTGTAGAGGGTTCTAGTTGTGGATGGGAAGGATCTCCTGTAGAGGGTTCTTGCTGTGGACAGGAAGGATCTCCTGTAGAGGGTTCTAGCTGTGGACGGGAAGGATCTCCTGTAGAGGGTTCTAGCTGTAGACAGGAAGGATCTCCTGTAGAGGGTTCTAGTTGTGGACAGGAAGGATCTCCTGTAGAGGGTTCTAGCTGTGGACAGGAAGGATCTCCTGTAGAGGGTTCTAGTTGTGGACAGGAAGAATCTCCTGTAGAGGGTTCTAGTTGTGGATGGGAAGGATCTCCTGTAGAGGGTTCTAGTTGTGGACAGGAAGGATCTCCTGTAAAGGGTTCTTGCTGTGGACAGGAAGGATCTCCTGTAGAGGGTTCTAGTTGTGGATGGGAAGGATCTCCTGTAGAGGGTTCTAGTTGTGGACGGGAAGGATCTCCTGTAAAGGGTTCTTGCTGTGGACAGGAAGGATCTCCTGTAGAGGGTTCTAGTTGTGGATGGGAAGGATCTCCTGTAGAGGGTTCTAGTTGTGGATGGGAAGGATCTCCTGTAGAGGGTTCCAGCTGTGGACAGGAAGGATCTCCTGTAAAGGGTTCTAGCTGTGGACAGGAATATTCTCCTGTGGAGGGTTCTAGTTGTGGACAGGAAGGATCTCCTGTAGAAGGTTCTTGCTGTGGACAGGAAGGATCTCCTGTAGAGGGTTCTAGTTGTGTACGGGAAGGATCTCCTGTAGAGGGTTCTAGCTGTATACGGGAAGGATCTCCTGTAGAGGGTTCTAGCTGTGGACAGGAAGGATCTCCTGTAGAGGGTTCTAGTTGTGGACAGGAAGGATCTCCTGTAGAGGGTTCTAGCTGTGGACAGGAAGGATCTCCTGTAGAGGGTTCTAGCTGTGGACAGGAAGGATCTCCTGTAAAGGGTTCTCGCTGTGGATGGGAAGGATCTCCTGTAGAGGGTTCTAGTTGTGGATGGGAAGGATCTCCTGTAGAGGGTTCTCGCTGTGGATGGGAAGGATCTCCTGTAGAGGGTTCTAGTTGTGGACAGGAAGGAATTCTTTTAGGAACCTAAGCTGTGTTCATATTTATAATAATTAAATCCAGTAGGGTTGGACAGTGAGACAGCAGGTAGTGCTGCTGTCGTGCAGTAATAAAGATCAGGGTTTGAAACTCAAAGAACTCACGTGTTCTGGATTGTTTTTTCCATTATGTCAGTCGGCACCAGGACCCTCATGATCAGGCACAGGAACAAGGCTGTGTAGAAATGGATGGATGGATTACATCCAGTACTAATGAAGTATGTAGAAAAGTAGATGTCCTCAAAAATATTTTTTTTCCTCTTGTTTTATTCTTATACTTTTTAAAAGGCTGTAGTAGCAGATATAGTCAAACATCAGATAATTCCTAAAACAATCATTAGTAAATTTCATGCTTTACTTGTAGTACAGTATGTGGATAATTCATTATAGTTTGAGGCTGACACACTCATTATGTTCATATAACCTGCTGTGAAGTGTGTGGGATGGCTCATTTTCAAGGGTTACTCATTTGCTTTCTGGGTTGTTTATGTATTAGCCCTAAAAGTGCAGCTCATTTGTTGTTTTGGATATTTGTTGACCAATTTGTTGACAACTGACCAAACTTTTCTATAGTTTTACTCAAATAATTCACCCAACTGATGGGATAAATGCTGCTTTAGTCTGCGTCCTTCAGTCAACACTCGTGTACCTGCTAGCATGTGTACTGTCTGGTCTGATTATGCCTGTATTCCTGGCTGGAAGGGACTGTACTCTGTGAATAGAAACTGTCAAAGCAGATTCATGTTTGTCACTCTGGCTCATACTGAGTTTTTAAAAGAAGGCACTTTAAATGCTACTGGATTGAATTCAGTTCACATGAAACAAACATTTAAACAAAATCATAGATTGATTGATGACCCTTGGTGTAAGAATCATTGACATAAAAAGGAAAGAACCAACATGCCAACAAAATGTCACACTTTCAGAGAAAAAGATTATGTTAGTTAAGCTCCTGCCAAAATCCTATTTACAGATTAGATTCTCTGATAAAAGATGCTTGGACATAATTTGCAGTCAGTAACAATCACAATACCATTAAAAAACTAAAAGAGGTACATATCCAGTGCGATTCAGTGATCATGAACATATAATAAAAACAGACAAGCCAAAGCAAAAAGCATAAAAAAACATCCTTAGACATTTTCAAACATCAATATTATCATGATCTTCTTCAAAAGACTGGGCTGTGATTGACATGTTGCACTGACACACATGCAACCAGCCGCGCCAGAGAGGGACAGGCAAAATAAAAAGACTGAATTATATGAGACATTAAAACCGTGTCAAATGGTAAAATAAAAGAACAATGAAGATCAGCACAAAAATTGTAATTATGGGGTAAATATTTTGGGGAGGAGTAACTAACATGGTCCAAAGGAAAACAAAGGTCAGAGGTCCTAGATGGATATACACGCCGGGCCTAATTTATCAATATTCCAAGTAAAACAAACAAAATTTCGTGCACAGCAAAAATTTTGCGCCCAGGGCGTGCTCCTGATTTGCAGGTGATCTACTAAGATTGATTGCATAATTATTAACTGGCGCAAAAAGCAATATTTAAATGAGGAGTTTGACGACACTGTTCTCTTGTGGGCGCAAGAAAGGAGCAAACGGAAAATCAAATTCAAACCACTGGAGCTTCAAATATGAGAAGAAGAGGCCAAAAATATTGTTGAGCTGCAGCAAAGACATCTTCAGGCTCCACTCTGTGATGTTGTATAACATAAAGCAAACAACAATGATCTGGGCAACCTTGGCTGGTGCATAATGTTTCTAGTGTGTATGTGGGCCAGATTATATCGACGTTCCACCTCAGTAGTCGGGTTGAGCAGGTGTTAGGAGGGAGGGGTGAAAAGGGCCACCATCACCTTAGGAATAGATCATGAGCTGATATTCGAGTCATAAATGTGTGGAATGAAAATTATAGGTCATGAAAAATGTAACACACCCTAGAGCCACCCACTGTCCATATTCACCATCTCTCAACCTCATAAATATAACACTGTTCCTCAAAATAAAAGAATCGTGTACTGAACCTGGATCATTTGCCACAATATTTATTATAACGCCCTGCCAGTCGTACACAACGGTGTGCTGGAATGATCCAAACGTATATCCTAGCAACGATAACAGTATCCATTTTCGTGTGTATCAGTGACTCTTTCTGTGATGTGAAAATCTTAGTTTGAAGCTCACACACCCTGCAGAGATAATTTAGGATAAGTGCTGATGTTGTTTAGACCAACTTCCCCTGGACATCTGCTGATGAGAAAGTATAAAAATTTCTACTGTATGTTTATTCATTAAAGTGTCAGGACACCAGAGCTCAGAGTCCACCATTCCCTACCTTCCTATCAAAGGATAAATCTTTTTGTGCTTTGATAATGCATACGAAGGTATTCTGCCTTGCTTGAGCAGGGATATTGAAGTCAGTCGTGACGTCTCCACTAAGAACCACAGTCTCCTTCCTAACACAGATGTTACTTCAAAGGGAACTGAATAGCCCCGATGATTGAATCAAGAAGCCCTTTGAGCACCTCAGAGACTTCAGTACACAGAAACTCTGTAAATGTGATCACACTTTTAATACAATCAAACCTTTCTTTACAGGGACGGTATAAACCATTATCTTTGCTCTGAAGTAATGTTCACCCAGTTTAACTAAGTGATATTGTGAAATTGTGAAATTCTGATAATAAGCAAATAAATTCCAGATGTGTAAAACTGTTAAACTGATCAATAACTGTTAACCAAAAGTCCTCTCCACAGGGAATATCTATAAAACACATGGTTTTAAGAAAAGTATTTCTACACAAATTAATGATACATTGTTTAGTGAATAAAACGAAATGTGTTTAAATTACTCTCTTCAGTAAGTTGCTATAAAAAGCAATGTAATCATAGATCAGCTTTAAAATGATCTAAACAATGCCTTGTTTAACTATGTTACAGGTTTTATTATGCTATGTTGAATTAACCTGCAAATCCCTTCTTTATTACTCAGGAATAAATACTGACATGTGTAAAAGTAACATTATGTTATTAGAATAGGGAAACGCTATTTGTTAATTCTTGTTAAAAGATAAAATTGATGATAGTTGTAGTTTTCACAAAGAGTGGATAAGTAAGCGTTTTTTTTATATATATATATAGTTTAAGTAATCTGTAACCGATACTAGAAATAAAGCCTTAAAATTTTAATTTCCAAAACGGATTCATCATTGGCTGAAGCCAGTGAAACCGCCCCCCCCCCCCCCCCCCCCCCCCCCGATGTTGGCTGTACAGCTGTATAAACTTACTCCCACTTCGGCCTACTTTTTTTTCCTACTCTCTCTTGCTCCTCTCTACACCTCTACTCTCTCTTAGACCTTCATCACCTTCATCTTAGTTTTTACTTAATTTTTCTTTAAGCCTACTCGGCTCTCGTTTTACTTGTACTAAGTCAACAGATTGAACTAATACCAAAGTAAAAGCAAAACCGGAAATACAAGCATGGACAAAATAAAAGCGGACCACGGGACAGCGGAGCTGAACAAGAAACAGAGGGAGTGACTATAACCCCAAAACAACCCTCATAATCAGAGACTAAGAGAGAAAACAAAACCACAGAAAAACAAACCTAGTAATACTCTGACACAAAACCCTCAAGACATAACAGTACCCCCCTTTAATGGACGGCACCCGACATCCAAAACAAAATCCCCAACAAAAAACGGGTGGGCAGCGGTAGGTTCAGGAAGGGGGACCAAGAAAACTTAAACAATAAGGAAAAAATAGTCACAAAAGAGAAACAAAAAAAAAAAAAATCAGGCTAAAAAACTCAAGTTCAGTGCCTGGGGAGGCAGATGCCGTAGGAACGACTGTAGAAGGCGTTCAGGCTGAAGGCCGGACATGGCTACAGTTTAGAGGGCGGCCTGAAGCAACGAAAAGAGGAGCCAGCGTCGGAGGTCTGGAAGGCGGCGGCGGCGTCTGAGGTCTGAAAGGCGGTCTGATGTGCGACCACTGCTGCTGAGTGCTTGTGGGTTGAAAGAACTAGCACCAGAAGAGCTGGAACCTGGAGTTCTGACACTGGATAATTTGGAACTGGCTGGTCTGGAACTGGAACTGGAACTGGAACTGGAACTGGAACTGGCTGGTCTGGAGATGGAACTGGCTGGTTTGGAACTGGAAGTAGAACTGGTCTGGAACTGGGTGATCTGGCACTGGATTCTGGAAGACTGGCACCAGAGCTGGATTCTGGAAGACTGGAAACCCCTGGAAGCCTCTGCAGAACTGGAACCCACTGGAAGACTGGAGAGAAACTCACTGGAAGACTGGAGAGGAACCCTCTAGAGAACCTGGACTGGAACCCTCTGGAGAATGAGGATGGGAACCCTCTGGAGGACGAGGACTGGAACCCTAGGGAGAACGAGGACTGGAACCCTAGGGAGAACGAAGACTGCAACCCTTGGTACAGCTGGAGACCGAAACCGGACCCTCGGAAGAGCTGGAGCCCAGAACCGGACCCTCGGAAGAGCTGGAGCCTAGAACCGGGCCCTGGGAGGACTGGAGACTGGAACCGGACCCCTGGAAGGACTGGAACTGCCACAGGCAGGACCCTCTGGAGGACTGGAACTGCCGTAGGCAGGACCCTTTGGAGGACTGGAAACTGCCGCAGGCGAGACCCACTGGACCTGGACCCTTGGGTGGACTGGGGTCTGGACCTGGAGAACTGGAGGCGTCGGGACCCTCGAGAGAACTGGAGGCGTCGGGACCCTCGGGAGAACTGGAGCCAGGAACTGGGCCCTCTGGCGGACTGGAACTGTCGGTGGGGCCCTTTGGTGGACTGGAACCATCGGTGGGGCCCTCAGGCGGACAGCAGTCGGCGGGACCCTCAGGCGGACAGCAGTCGGTGGGGCCCTTAGGTGGTGGTGGAAGAGTGTCATAATATGTCACATCGTCGAACCCAGGAGGAAGCATGAGAGGAACGGAGGAGACAAAGCATTGTTATTGCTTTTGATTGTTACTGCTGCCATTAACTGTTTCTCTGTTTATCTTTATATAGACATGACGACTGGCCCAAATGTGTCTCTTTCCTGTCAGCTCAGACCCCAGTCGGCTCCAGCAGAAGGCCGCCCATCCTGAGCTGGGTTCTGCTAGAGGTTTCTTCCTGTTAAAAGGGAGTCGTTCCTTTCCACTGTCACCAATCGTGCTTGCTCAGGATGGGGGATTGTGCTGAACTAACAATTCAGCCCAATCGGCTGGTTCCTTAGATAGGAAATGTTTTATTATTAATTGGTGGATTTTCTGTGAAGTGCCTTGAAATGACTTTGTCATGAACTGGCGCTTTATAAATAAATAAACGTGACACTTGATGCTGGAAACCTCTGGAGGACTGGACTCAAAGACGGGACCTTCTGGCAGATCGGCGCTGGAGACGGGACCCTCAGGAGGAGGTGGAGGAGCATCATGGGCAGTGACATCCTCGTGCCCTGGAGCCGACAGTGGAGGAGTGTCACGGGCCGTGATGTTCTCAGACCCTGGGACCGGCGTTGGAAGAGCGCCATGGGCCGTGACGTCCTTGGACCCTGGAGCCGGTGTTAGGGGATGAGCGACCTCAGGCACCGCTGACTGGTTGTGACCCTGACGTCTAGTTCTGGACCGTCGGGGCTGGCACTCGACCGACCCAATCTCCCCTCTCTAGCTCCCCCTCCTCCTCTGGGCCAGAAGGACAGAGGTTCCACTAAAACAGTAAAATTATGCCACATTTTGAAGTCTTAAACCAACATTCTGAAACATAATATTGAAAATGATGGAAGAAACTTAATAAAATGGAGATTAACCAGCCTTGGCCAAGGTTGCAGGTGCAGTTGAAATGGTACACATTTGTACTTTATGTCAATTTGAACACTCTAAGGGGCATTTCTGGCCTTTTAAAGACCAATATTGTACTTTTAAGTGAACATTTTAAAACAATTTACCTATAGGTACAAAAAATGTTCTTGTCTCTTACCTCTATTTCTGAGAGTGTAGCCCACTAACGTTTAAGCTACACCTGGAAGATATGCACCCACCTAACAGAATCTGGAAACTATCCTCAATTATTAACAGATAAAGATTTTTTGTGAATTCATAGAGGCTCAAGTAAAGTTATATTTTGAGCTACTACTACTACTACTACTGTCATTTAGCAGACGCTTTTATCCAAAGCGACTTACATTGAGAGAACATACAAGCAAGAAATCAAAGAGAAGGAAACAATATAAGGAGGCGGACTGTTTGGAGTCCAGTTTAATTCCGACGCTGATACATCAAGTGTATCAATTTTTTTTTTTTTTTAATTAATTTATTTATTTATTTTTTAAAATTTATTTATTTATTTTTTGTAGAGATAAACTCCCAAATCGCTATCATAAATCATAAATTAATCCTACATTAAGACTGAAAGTGTTCTTTAAAGAGGTGAGTCTTAAGTCTGCTCTTAAAAGTAGCTGCCGACTCTGAGGATCGGACCGAGTTTGGTAGGTCATTCCACCATCGGGGGATAACAGAGGAGAAGAGTTTGGAACATGATCTCATGCCACGTTGTGGTGGAAGCGCTAGGAGTCTTTCAGCGGCTGAGCGTAGCTGACGCGTGGGAATGTAGGTTTGGATGAAGGAGTGAAGGTAAGTAGGAGCTGTGTGTGTTAGAGTCTGGTAAGCCAGAAGCAGAGCTTTGTATTTGATGCGTGCTGCAACTGGAAGCCAGTGCAGAGAAATGAGCAGCGGAGTGACATGAGCCCTCTTGGGCTGGTTGAAGACCAAACGTGCTGCTGCGTTCTGAATCATCTGCAGAGGTTTAACCGAGGACGCCGGAAGACCGGCCAGCAAAGAGTTGCAGTAGTCGATGCAGGACAAGACCAGGGCCTGGACCAGAAGCTGTGTGGTGTGGTCTGTCAGGAAGGTTCTGATTTTCCTGATGTTGTAAAGAGCGAATCGACATGAGCGAGCTACGGAGTTAACCTGCTCCTTGAAGGACAGCTGGTTGTCCAGCGAAACGATATTCCAGAAATTGCCTCATGCACTTTATGGGAGGCCTTTAAAGCCTATTTTAGAGGATGTGTAATTTCATACAAAGCAGCCAGAAAGAAAAAAAGAGACTGCTCAGTGTGAACAACTTCAAGAACAGATACAGCAACTAGACCAAGAAAATGCATCAAACCCTACATCAGAGCTACATAAGAAAATAACCAATCTAAAGTACCCGCTAAATCAAATTCTCTCTAAGGAAATCACAACAGCCTTTTTATTTACCAAACAAAAATACTTTGAATTCGGGGAAAAAACCACATAAATTATTACCTCATCAACGTAGAAAAATTGAAGCAGATCGAATTATCCATAAAATTAGAGATGATAAAGGAAATATACTGACTAAACCAAAGGAAATAAATACAAGATTTTTACAATATTATTCTGATTTATACATGTCTAAATGTAATGCTGACCATACAGTCATGAACAAGTTTCTAGATGAATGTAACCTGCCTAGAATTACAGTAGAAGATTTAGATAGACTTAATTCTGATATCAAAATTCAAAAGGCTATTACATCCCTTAAAAGTGGGAAAGTACCTGGCCCTGATGGCATACCAGCTGAACTCCATAAAATTCTGTGATATTCTTACTCCATTTCTCCATAGAGCGTTTAAACAAGCCCAACTGGATGACAGACTCCACCAACACTAACTCAGGCAGCTATTACTGTTCTCCGTAAGAAAAGTAAGGACGAGTTAAATGTGGGCTCATATCGTCCAATTTCTCTTTTAAATATAGGTGGTAAACTCTATGCAAAAATTCTTGCCAATAGATTAAATCCTCTGATGACTACGTTAGTGCATAGCGATCAAACTGGCTTCATAGCAAGTAGAAGTTCACCATCTAATCTACTCCGTTTGTTTGATGTTTTATATACGGACAGGAAAACACATAATGATCTGGGGTCTCATTTATAAAACATTGCCTAGAAACCCTACGAAAAGTGTATGTACGACCAAAACAAAAAGTTTGCGTACGCCAAAAAAATTTCCGATTTATAAAACCATGTGTACGCACAGTTGTAAGCAATTTCCCCTTTATAAATCACACTCTACCTGAAAGCTTGCGTACGTGAATTTGGCTTGTGTCCCACCCTGAACACGCCCAAACCCGGCCATATAAGCTCAACGCAAAGCAGGACATGAATATTGATGCATATGAGGAAGACGGGAAATATCGCAACTAAACAAAAAAACAAGAAGATAAACTTCACAGAGATGAAAATTAAAGTGTTAGTGGGTGAAGTGGCGACTAGGAGAGACATTTTATTTGGTGGAAACAGCAGTGGTGTCACAAACAAAAGAAAAAACTACGAGTGGCAGCGTCTGCAGTGTAGACTGTCAGTGCAGACTGTCAGTGCAGCTGACAGGACGGTGTACGGTCTTGTGTCAGAGAAGGAGGGCGACACCGACCTGACAAAAACAACAAATAAACCCAGTAAAGCACCTTTTGTAATACATGGCTATGTTAACAAATGTTAGCATGTTTTAAGGAGACAGACTAATATGCCGTGTCTTTTCAGCACTTCCACACTCAGTAGAAGGTGAGGATGAGGATGAGGTCGTTAGACTGTCCCCTGCAACAGTGCGGCCCCATCAGCAGTGGTTGGGTTCTGACTGAAGCTGTGATACAGACACAGAGAGACACCATCAGCGCTATTAATTCCGTGACTAATGAATTAAAAGAAATAAAGAGTGTGTTTTACGACATGATGACAGCCGTTGGGGCCTTAAATGATACATTAAAAACATTAAATGAACCTTGTAGTTGTCATCTCAAACGCTGCATTACACCCTCAGACCCTTGTTCCCTTAGTAAAGACTTCCTGTCGAGGAGGAGGCGAATCATTTTACGTATTTCTCTTAGTATTAAAAAATGTTTTCAGCAGAGTTACAGCTCACTGCAAGCTGCAATATAGAGATCATTGCTGTTCTGAATGTTTATAATAACACGAATCTATAACCTTGGTGTGAGGTGAAATGACTTTTGTGAGAGGAGTAATATGCAGTCTGACTGCAGTTCACCACCTCACCAACTGCGTCGTTGATTCCCCTCGTCTCCAAAATGTCCGTACCCACAGGTCAGAGTTGGCGTACAGGTGCGCACGTTTTCAAGTCAAGTTCATTTTTTATAAATCCCAACTTTTGCTTTGAAAATGGTGTATGCTACTTTCAGGCCCCATTTTGTGCGTACGCAACGTTTATAAATGAGACCCCTGGTCATTTTGACTCTTGACGCAGAAAAGGCATTTGATCAGATAGAGTGGGAATATTTGTTTGAGGTACTGAAATGATTTCATTTGGGTGATAGGTTTATAAATTGGGTGAGACTTTTGTACAAGAATCCTAGCGCACAAATTCGTACTAATCATTGCCTATCTACTCCTTTTCAACTGTTTAGAGGAACACGCCAGGGCTGTCTCTTGTCTGCGGCGGCGGCGGGGGAACGTTACGACAGTGAGCTTTCACAGGGGACCAGTAGGGGGAGAGCGAGAGCAAAACTTACTTAGTTCTGCTTTAAATGCGGATGATATTTTGCTGTACGTTACAAACTCCCATCGCTCGATACAATCTATTCTTGACAAAATAGAATTGTTTGGAAAATTTTCTGGCTATCGTATAAATTGGACGAAAAGCATACTAATGCCTGTTAATATCACCGATCAAACAACCCTAACAAGATTCCCCTTCAAAGTGTCCAATGATAAGTTACTTATTTAGGCATTGAATTTACAAAACATTTCTCTTCTCTTATACAATCAAAATTTTTAGCTTTACTGGATGAACTTAAACACAAAATTCAGTTTTGGAAAACTCTGCCAATATCATTACTTGGGAGAATAAATGCCATTAAGATGATTTTCTTACCACAAATATTATACTCATTTCAAAATATTCCGTATTTTTAACAAAATCTTTTTTTTAAGAAAATTGACTCAATTACCTTTCCTCTGGGACTATAAGGTTCCAAGAATTGCCAAAAAGCATTTAACTAAATCTAAAATGAATGGAGGTCTATCTCTTCCAAATTTCATAATGTATTATTGGGCATGTGCTTTTAAAAGCATTAACTCTTTCACCAAAATACCTGATAAACCCCCTACCTGGATAATTACAGAACGGGAAGATTGTGACCCATACTCCCCTGCTGCTATAGTACTTTCACCAACTCCTCTAGATAAATCAGCATACAGCCAAAATCAAATCGCATTTTTCTCATAAATGGATACCCCTCTCCATACCAATAGCCAATAATGCTTCCTTTACCCCATCAATTTTGGATGTAACTTTCTCCGATTGGCGTAGATTAGGACTATGCTGCATCCGTGACCTTTATATTGAAGGTAAATTTGGTATTTTTGTTCAGTTACAGACAAAATTTAAACTCCATAGCAATATTTTTTTTAGATACTTACAGGTCAGGGATTAAGTATGAAAATACTTATCAGCTCCTATGCCATCCTTCAGAGGCTTTTGTCCGGCCTTTGGGCCTGCAGTGAGTCCAGGCCTCTGGACTCAGTTTTTTGTTTTGGCCTGGCCTACCTCCGTTAGATACCTTCAGTTTAGACTGTTTAGATTTTTCTTCTGGTCAGTCCCTCCTTCCATGCCTCCCACCTCCCGCCCATGTAGTTTTTTTGTTGTAACCGAGATTTCGGTCTTCTTTTGTTGTTTTGGACATCGGGTGCCGTTCATTAAGGGGGGGGGAATGGGGCGGTCCTGTTAGGTTCTGGGGGTTTGTTTGGTTTTATGGTATTGCTTTCCTACAGAGATCTGTGATTTTGTGTTTAGTTTTCTTTCCACTGGTCACTCCGTTCCTTGTTCGGAATCGCAACTATATGGTTGGAACTGGTAGTTACTAAGCAATTGCAAAAAGCTGAAGATACATACATATACTTGTGGGAAATTACTCAGTAATACCTAGTTATTACATTTGTATTACCACACTATTACCATGTTATTACAAGCTGTACACTAAAGTGCTGTCACCAAAAGACAGACAACCATTCATACACATTCACCAGAAAACCTAACACACATGTTTTTGGTCTGTGGAGAGAAACAGGAATACCTGGAGTAAACCCACATGAAAACTCATCATGCTGAGCTGAAGCTGAGATTTGAACCTACAACCTTCTTCATAATCAAATGTGAAGCCAAATAATAGAAAAGCTTCTTCCTTCCTTTAAATTTTTTTCTATATAGTTTTGTTCCGAAGCATCTTTGAGTTTTATTTTTAAAAGAACAAGAAGTCACTGGATGTAATAAGTGAAATGGCCATAGGACTATAGCCTGACTAGTCAGTGTGGTTTTAATGGAGTTTTATTTGAATATCATTTTAATATTTTTATCTTGTTTTTCTTTCTCTCTGTTATCTGTTTCTGCTTTACTTTTCCTGACATACTAACCTCATCTGACCATGTCCCATTCTTCACCCTATCCCACTCTTTTCACCAAATCCAGGAATATGGCACATGCAATTTTCACTATTTGTACTGCCCTTTGGCATCGCCACCCACCTGAAAGCTATCCTCATAGATCCACTCATAAGTTTGGTCTCCAATCACATTGTTTATCCTGCTGTAGTTGTACCTTTCTGGATTTCTGTTCCTTTCAGTTCAAATTTGAATAAAAGTTGTTAGACTTCACTTCATTCTTTGCATCCTGTTGGGGACATACAGAGCCAAAAACCTTGTAAACAGAGCAGATTACATTCTGCAATTTTTTAAAGGTAATTCATGATAGTACAGTTGATTTTTCAGTATCTGTCATTATCAAAAACAACAACATGCTTTCAGCTGGGAAAACAGGGTTAGAGTAGATTATTCTGAGTTCAGGGTCATTTTCACTGAGGTAAGGATATCTAATTGAAGCTAATGTGTTTGAGTCAGAGATAATTATGTGTAAAAATCTGGTCGTGACATATTTAATGTTTTACACTGAACAACATTTTAGACATTGTAGTTTTTTATTTAATATTAAATTTTTTCTTCTAGATTCAGTTTAGACATACAAATTCACGTGCAGCATTTTGTGACACATGTCTACAAAAGTGGATAAAATAGTTGGCCCCCGAAAGCAAAAAAAGGCTCTTTGCTAATGCAGACCATCCCTATTAGTAGATTCAAGATGGAGAGAAAGGAGAGAACTGGATTTATTTGGCTGATGTACAGGATGGTGTTGGAGATTTTAAGGTTTTACGATGTTGGTAAAAGGTCACAGGTCATGATGCAGGAGTAAGTGAACTGAAAGAGACCTGGCCTGAATCAACACTTTTGTGTTTATCTTGGAAACCAGTTGGTTTACGACCTGGGACTGTTGTCCATCCAATTGTGTGTTTGTTTACTACACTCTGACTTCATTATCTGACCCACACTTGTTTCCCTCCCTTGCTCCATCCAGATGGGAGGTGTCATTGTGAATAAAAAGGAAATGCAAAAGTGAACACATCAGAATTGTCTCAGCACCTTGGTTGGGGGTTCTCCTTTGCAAAGCTCATTGAAACCATACCTCTGTGTCTGACTGATGGTCTTTTTGATAGTTATTTAACTTAGGGGTATTAAAATATCCTAACAGATTGCTTTATATAAGCTGGACAAGCCTAGATACCAAAGATTGCTAAGTTTAAAAGAGATACTGGATTTCTGTAGATTTATGTTTTTTATGTGTGTATCTTATGAAAATTATCTACTCAGTATGTTTACATGCAGCCAGAGAAATTCGAATTATTGCCTTAGTCTGACTGAAATTGGACTTCTGAAATGCATGTAAACGGCTTAGTCAGACTGAAATCAAACCGAGATGGACTTTGAATAGTCTGACTAAGCTACCCAGATAATGCGATTCAAATTCAAATTTCTCTGCATGTAAATGCTCAACCTGCTTAGTCGAGCTATCTGGCCCGCCCCTTCAGGAAATGACGTCGGCGGCAGCACCGCGCTAAACAGCAAAACGGTAAACGAAGAACAAGATGAAGATGGGGGCTAACACAAGCGTAAGTGGAAGGTCAGTACATTTTACATTTTTTCACTAACGCAACTGTTTCTTTGTTTGACGCAAACCAGAAGAACGCCCCCGTGAAGGGTCGCATGGCGCCACCTACCGTGGCGGCGGTGAGCGCACTTCTTTCAATAATTCGATTTTCGAAGTGACATATAAACTGGGATACGGCTCTCACCAGGGGGCTAATCCTTAGTCCAACTTCTGCCAAAAGCTTGATTTAGGTGTGCTTGTAAACGTACTGACTGAGGAGTTGGATAGAATCATCTAAAGAGACATTAACGAGATGCTTTTTAGGCTGCCTCAATGCTGAAGGAATTTGATGAGAACTTTTCTGGAGAGTAGCCAATGGCTGAACTCATTGAGAGCAGATGGTGGTGGAGTCAGAGATGTAAAAAGGCTATGCAGTTTCTGTGGTGGAAAAGGGTGGGGGGTGACATTGCTAAAGTGGCTTGTCTTGCTTTACTTATATATATACTGTTTCCTGCCCCGCTGCGCATGGCAAAATCAGGCGTTCTCTCTTCCTGTTTGCTACATCTTATACTACAGCTTTTAGCCAGTAGCATGCTAGGTGTGGTTTCAACTGCAGGAGCAGCCGAATACTAACGAACAAAGGAGTTGTGACGAAACAGATACAGGCCATTCGAACTCAGGAGAACTCGGGTTTTATCACCACCTGCGTAGTTTGAGAGATACAAACTGAAAGAGAAGTTGTTGACCTGTTTTCACACCCACTATAAAGGTAAGAACACATGTGGAGCTAAAATATTCAACAGAAACCTCAGAAAAAACGTTTTTAATCGAATGGCCTCTTTCAATAAAAAAAAGTTGAAATAGAGAAGGTGGAAGTTTAAGATGGATGTTTCCAAAAATGGAGGAACATGAGACTGAAGGGACCTGCATACGATGCTGAGATCCAGAGGACAGTTAAACTGAAAGTAAGTTAGTCATTGAGTTTATAACACGAATCATGAGCAGGTTTGATGATAAACTGTAAAGAAGAATTTTTGAGACTGAATTTGATTTAGTGAAGTATGAGTGTTGACAGAGCAGATTAAGATGGCTGAGACAATGGTGGCCCCAAAAATAGCTGTGAACTAGGAGAGTTCACAAAGAGTGTTAAAATTAGTCTCTAAGAGATGGGACAAACACATAATCAGACTTGTGACTTTGTGTGGAATCCCCCATAAAGGGATTTGGGGTTGCAACTATTACAACAGAAGTGGGCTGAAGGTTGTGGCTGTCTGTTTGCTCAGTGGAATGAAGTAGCAGAAAAGTCTTTGTACAGTCTACATGTGTGTGCAGCAGCTGGGAGTTAGCAGTCTTTGTTGTTGTGCCCGTGGATCAGAGGCAAGCAGCTGACTGTGGACAAGCTCAGGCGCAGCTAGTGATAGTGGTGGGATAGTAGTAGCTGTCAGCGCTGACTGCCAGGTTGACAGGAAGACTTACTGGCAAGTTTCACTGATTGAGTAGAGACCGCCCAAGGCTGGAGCTGAGTTGAGGGAAAGTGGAAAGGGGCTGAAACAATCTGATGAGAGACTGTCACATGAAAGCTTACAGGAACTCGTGGTATGACATGAATGAATGACTGAGCGCGGGTGAGTAAGTCTCTTATGTGGTGTACTGATGATTGGTCAGCTAGCTAATGGCAGACAGTAGCTCATTAATAACAGCGTCTGGTGAAGTCCGTAATGAACTCTGACAGTGGCAGTGCTGAAAGTCAGAATAAAGAATGGACAATAGAGTGAAACCAGAGGTGAAGCCATGTAGTAGATATCAGATGAGTAGTGGCATGGGTGAGATTGTAAACATGGGACAAAAGCAGGGATCGTCTGTCCGTCCGTCCCTCCCTTTCTCCCTCCATCCATCCATCCATCCATCCATCCATCCATCCATCCATCCATCCATCCATCCATCCATCCATCCATCCATCCATCCATCCATCCATCGAATATATATTTAAAAAAAACAACGCCATATGCGTTCTCTCTGCCAATCTTTCAACAGTAACGCTAAATTGAGATAATAGTCAATTACAGCCCAGAACATTAAAATAAGTAAGTGTTTATGTTAAAGTAAATTTAATAAAAAGTCCTAACATCAGGTGTGTTATTGTGTGTACATATGCGCTCATGTGTGAACTCCTTTTTAATTAAATCACTTGACACCAGTGGGTCACATTTATTACAGAGTAACAGTGACCAAACAGTGAGTTCTCCTTGATCAAATCCTTCAGTATACATGCGTATCAGTTTGCCTTGTTTGTGTGTGTCTGCTTGTGTGAAGATGTTAAGTGGGTGTGAAGCTGAAGAATCATGCCTTCAGGTGTAATAATATATCAGGCTGTCTTTTTATTAGACCCTGACAGTGGTGAGTAATTAACTTCCTGCTGAGAACATGTTTATTCTGTGGCTGATGTCATAAAGCAAGATAATAGCAGGCCTAAAGACAGATTTGCTTTTCATATACAGCAAGAGATGATTAAAAAGAGGAAAACATGTGGGTAAGCATATCTTTATAACACTACAAAATTTCCTGATTATGGTTTAGAGAAAAGTGATAGTATACTATATGACACTCGTGAATTTAAAAAGTAAGTTGTAGTAGTTGGCAGAGGTAAAACTGAGATTCGTACATTGCAGGTGGGGGTGAAGGTTGGGTAATATGATTTAACGGCTGAATTGTATTTACTGCAATATTTGTCCAAGAACACAAAATTTGTCACAATCATTCTAGACACATTTATCAGTGAGCAAAGAGCAAAATAATAAAATTCTTCTCTGGGTGCACTTACATTAATTTGTATTAGACAATAATGATGTTATTTAGACAAAATATGACCATATCATACCAGTCATACTTTCTTCTGATTTGGGTGATGTGCTGATTGAGTTTTTTGCTTGATTTGTCACTTTTTTGCCACTTGTTATGATGCGTAACCATGGCAACAAGAGACTTGTTTACAAGAAAGTGCAGCTGACTGACATTTCTAAAGCTGAAATAGTCCTCATATTGAAACTCTGGATCCCTGATGAGCTAAAAAGAGGAAGACGTGGATGCAGAGCAGGAGCAAAGAGAAGAGAGAGAAAGAGGAAGTTTAAACCTTCACTTCCATTAGTCATATTGACAAATGTGAGATCTCTTTGCTAACAAAATGGATGAACTTTAAACTCTGTTGAAGAGCCAGCCAGAGTATCGAGATTGCAGCATCATGTGTTTTACTGAGACATGGCTAAAGGAACATGTCCTGGACTCCAGTGTGTCTCTGTCTGGCTTTCAAACAATACGGACAGACAGAGATTTGAAGAGGATCGACAAAAGAAGAGGAGTTTGTCAGCTGATCACATCTGCAGTCACCTGTTGGGGAAGCAGCATCAGAGCAAGTGACATGAAGAGGCTGAACAGATTGATAAGGAGGACTGATTCTGTCATGGAGACTGAACTGGAGTCTCTTGGGTTGATTGTCCAAAGGAGGATGAAGAACATGATGGAAAACCCTCATCATCCTCTTCAGAACACAGTAACTCAACAACAGAGTGTCTTCAGTCAGAAGATTCTTCATAATCCGCTGCAGCACAGAACGCTACAGGAGAACCTTCCTGTCCACACCTAGAACCTTCTACAATGGCTCCCTGAAGAAGAACTGAGCTACAACAACACTTAATTTCCCTTTGGGGATTAATAAAGTATTTTTGATTTGATAAAAATAAAGAATAGAACCAACTTTATAATCAGTAACAATAGCAATAATAAAAATTGTGATAATAAGTAACAATATACTAAAATTGAAGTACTTAAAAAATCTATTTCCATAGATATTCATGGATGTTCAAAGTTGTAAATTATTTTAGTCCCCAGTTCTCCACAATCTAGCAATGCTACTTCAAAACTGAACACAATATAAATACAAATGGCTGACTGTTTATTACTGTCTTACAGTTTATATCTAAACATTTAAAACAAGCATAAAATCAACAATAACCTAAAATCTGATATCAACTATACAACCATAAATATGTTGCTAATAATACCAGATGAAATAACTATTAAGGCAAAATAAAATAAACACACTTGCACAATGAAACCAAAATGTTATTGTCAGGATCTCAGCAGCTGGTGTGGGGTGTTTTTTTCTTCTGCACTAATTCTCATTGCAGGGCGTGGCAGCAGCTGACAAGTGGTTGCAGGTGTATACATATATATATAAAAAAATTGTGTTTATCCTGCCCTCTCCTTCCCCTCTTCTAGTCCCGTCTCCTGGAGCGTCTCTCCAGGTCCTGAGGTGCCTCTGCGCTGGCCGTCTGCCGCGCCGTTTGGAGGACTCTGTGTTCACGGGATTCCCTGTCGTGTGCTACCACGACCGTCTCCTCACCCTGGCTCCCTGTCTGTCTCTGGTCCCCTCTGATGTCCACACCTGCCATGGTACCAACTTGTGCTGCCACCCCTGCTTCCATCGCTCCAGTGGATTCTACAACGCACTCTGGACCTCACTCTATCAACCACCACCTCCGGATCACCACCATCGCTGCTGGCTCACCAAACCCCTCGTCACACTCCTCACCATCCCATCTCCTGTAAGTTCTCTGGGCACACTCCCAGCGCACCGCAGCATCCACAATCATCCCCTGGAACTATCAGTCACTAACCTGCCTCTCCTCCACTGCCAGGACCCTTCCTGCGTTCCTGTACCCGTTCCAGGGTTACCTCCTGCTGCTCCTGCACATTTATTAACCACTGTATATATTCTGCATGGCACTGTAAATAATAAAACACCTTTATCTGATTCCCGTGTTCTGTGTGTTGGTCTGGAGAGAGGGTTTACTATGGAGTTCGTACAACCTACAAACATGACAGTTATGCTCAACTAGAATTAAAAGTCAACAAATAAAAGTGTATTTTTATTATCAATACTGTGCACAGCTCTAATTGATGATCATCTCTCTCTGATGGTTGTTCTGGATGGTAGAAAGCTTGGTTGTCGGCTTACTTATTTTTTTTATTGTAATTTGTATAATAATACATGGCTAGACGTTCTTGTCCTTTTTTCCAACAAAGAAAAACCCAGCCCCAACAGGAGGAAGGCCAGATAATGGCCAAAGCACAGAAATCACCTAAATAAGTCTCCATGGCCTCCCTTTCAGGGAGAGCCTTATCACCCAGGAGACTGCAATGAATTACCTCTCAGTGGTAGAGACATCTGTTTTGCCAGCCTCTTGTCAAGCAGATTTTGTTTGGCTTGCGAGTCGATTAATGCCTGCAACAAAAAACGTCAGCTCTGAAACTCTGCTTAACCGGAAGATGGAGAATGGAATCAACTGAGTTGGAATGTATTTCACCCACCAGTCCCCCCCTTTTCACTGGTGGGCACTGCCTTTTAACAGGAGCGGGAAGTTAGTGATATGGTGTTGTAGTTTCCGCAGTACAGGCAAAGGCGGGTATGCATTCGCATCTGGGTTGACCTTCCCATCAACCTGAGGGCGGTGTCCCATTTCCCTCTGCCTTTCTCTCAGGCAGTCATCAATCTTTATGGTGAGAGTGATCAGCTTATCCAGAATCTTATGCTGATCATGAGATGACAGCTGGTCCTCTAGGGAATCGTTCAGTGAGTGATCAAAAGCACTTTTAAGAGTTACCTGGACTCCACATCTAGGATGTAAAAGACCATGGAGACAGGAGCCTTGGCCCCTAAAGCAGTCATGGAGACAGGAGCCTGGGCCCCTAAAGCAGTCATGGAGACAGGAGCCTGGGCCCCTAAAGCAGTCATGGAGACAGGAGCCTGGGCCCCCAAGGGAACCGTAGAGACAGGAGTCTGGACCCCTGAGGCAGCCGTGTAGACAGGCACTTTAACCCCCGAGGCAGCCATGGAGACAGGTGACCCACTGGAGCTTAGAGACTTGAGATTGACTGGACAACCTGGCGGGACCCTCTGGAGGAAAGGACTCTGGAACCTTGGGACCTTCTGGTATCTTAAAGAGGCCATTCCATTAAAAATAGTTTTTCTGAGGTTTCTGTTGAATATTTTAGCTCCACAGGGGTTCTTACCTTCATAGTGGGTGTGAAAACAGGTCAACAACTTCTCTTTCAGTTTTTATCTCTCAAACTACGCAGGTGGTGATAAAACCCGAGTTCTCCCGAGTTCGAATGGCCTGTATCTGTTTCGTCACAACTCCTTTGTTCGTTAGTATTCGGCAACTCCTGCAGTTGAAACCACGCCTAGCATGCTGCTGGCTAAAAGCTGTAGTATAAGACGTAGCAAACAGGAAGAGACTCTGTGGCCTCTTTAAAAGCAATGTTGGAACATTAGCAGATTGCCAGTTTGTTCCGTTAAACCATTAGGTTCTCAAACTTGCGCCAGTCTCTCAGTTTCAGCTTTGTTGTGAACCTGGTTTCAGCTTGCTACATGTCAGATCCTGGACTCTTTCCTGTTCATTAGTCTATCTCATCCTGCTGAGTAGTTTTGTTATTTTGTACTTTGTTTGAGATTATGGGGATTCTCCCCAAACAGGATATGTTTTCATCTGTTCTGTTTTTCTCCATCAGAAGATGTTTCTACTTATTGTTTGTTTTTTTGTCTCTCCTCCTGGCTGTCAAAATAAACTGTTAACTGCCACTCTGCCTGTTTAATTGCATTCGGGCTCTGACCCTAAACCAAGTACATTACAAAAGGTACTGGGTATTAGGTTAGTATGAAACAACCTGCTTTACTACAGCTGAGGTGTAAATAACAAATTCATAGACGCTTTTCTGAAATAAACAAGAAGGATCTCAAAATTTGCAGACTCGCATATGAATGTTCCATATGCACAAATTAAAAGTATCAATATGCATATTTCCTCTTTTTATTTAGACTGATACAATTCTAACACAACTGTGTGAGAACAAAGTAATTCCATATCTGCCATTCTGGGGTCTCTTGAGCATTGCATTGAGACAGTGTTAGCTGCAGATTTCATCAGCAAAGGAAAAGGTCTGGTACTAAAAACAATACCAATGATAAAATCAAAACAGACCAGTCTGAAGTTGACAGGTATGGCTGCATTAACTGACAGCCAGCAGTTCTGCTAGAGGGAGGGACGACCGAGTCCTTGAGGACAAAAAGACAGACTCTGTCAGCTGTGTTTAAATCAGGTACCTGAGAAATTTAGGTGAATGAACTAATCAAACTAACTCAAAGCAAGATAATAAATGGATGACCAGCACCTACCTTGTATGAGATTGTGAAACAGTGGCCTTTTCCTTTTACTAAAAACACATACACTTTAATAATCAAGGGAAAGAGGACATGGAAATTGTTTTAAGGCCAGAGGCTGAAGTGAAACACAGACCTTGGAAATGTGCTAAATGAACATGATGACACAGAATTAAATTATGACCTAATCAGCCGCTACCTGCTAGCTACCATCCTCCTAATGATGAAATATTTGACTGTGTTTGACTGTTTATGAGATGATGGTAAGATATTTGTCATACTTTAAGTAATTCAAAGCAGATGGACGATCATATTCACAGAAATGGTTTAAGATTAGCTTGATCATGAGTCACTGGATCTGTAAAACAACACTGAATGCATAAACAGTTTAAACACGTGCTTAATTTTTTTTTACCACAGCTACTTAACTCAAAAGACTGGGACAGCTGTATCAACTACTGCCAGATTACATGAAGGCAGGCTTGTTATTCACAATGTTGTGCTTCTAATTGATTTGAACTGGTAAAAAATACCAATTAAAATTATCTGAAAAGTTGTAATAGCTTTAATTTGCAATGCAACAAACTACTAAACCTAGTTGGTAAACAAACAGAAATTCAAACTGCAAATTAAAATTTTGAATAATTGAGTAACATAGCTAGCAGAACATCAGGCTTTTTGTTAGCTTGGTCAGTTTTACAAGTCCATATTAACCAAAAAATTGCCAGAAAAAAGGACTTTATTTACTTTCCTTAGAGGTGGTAAAGAGGATTTTGTGGCAAATTTAGATGTCAAAATCACTTTAACATCATTTTATCAACTTGTAGTAGTCTTGTACTTCTGGTGTCCAAAAGTAAAAGTTATAATATTAATAAATCATAGAACTGGTGGGGCTTGAAATAAAGTAGCCAATAGATATTGAACCCATTTTGTTATCTATTGGCTACTAGATTGTCAATCATATTTCTGTATGTACTACGTAGATTAGGTCTCAGTACTACTGAATGCAGAAGTGCTGCAAAGCCGGGCGGAACCGAGACCGTTTCCATCAGCTGTCCTTGTTAACTTATATGATGTACGTAGTTCACGCCAGACATGGAGCTGTCAAGTTATCATTTATTTTCCCCGTCAATTCTAGCAGGAAATAACACCAGGACACTCCAGGACACACGAGACAATCAAAAATAATAGCAATTTTTCAAAATAAAATACTGCGATTGACAAATGTGATCATAACTGTGTATCTAAACAGACTATAGAGATGCAAATAAACACAACACACACACCCACACACACATAGCTCAACAGAGTGTGCTGACTACGTTGAGGGAGATCGGGTTTTTGGGTGTCTAAACAAATGAAAGAGAGAAAGAATTGAAGACAAGATGAACGATGTATAATTAAAAGTAACTAAAACAAGCACTCTTCAATTGTTTTTTATGTTATTTACTTACCCATGGGGAAAAAATAAACAGATGAGCAGAAACTCTTGTGAACTAGCGTGGAGAAAGACGCATCTGACATGAACAGGGGCTGAGCAGTGTGCAGCATCAGGCTTCAGTGATCCATACTAGCTAGCACAAATTTAGTTAAGTGGTATTTAATGTGGTTTGGGGCACTAGAAAAATCGCCCTTCATGGACTTATTTTCTCTGCGTTTATTGGCTAAATTAAGTTCTTCCTTTTGGCAATGCGGATCTGTTATTGGCTAATTCGATATAAGAGCCCACCACCTGAGGGTGATTTCTCCAGAACCCCAGAGCTGAACTAGACATATGAGGAGTGAAGATGCAGGAGGAAATCATATTTTACAAAGCAATTTCTGTCTTTCAGAAATCATTTATACAATCTTCTCAGTGTATAAATATACATGAGTGTTTTTAACTCCAAATACATGTAATTTTTATTTTTTTTTAAATATTTCTTATTTGTTGGCACGTGTTTTTGGTAGGGAGGGCGGTGCCCTAGCGCACTCTTTTGGCCAGCCGCCATTGCCTCCAGCTGATCAAAAAAGCTGCTGACAGAGTTCTGATTAGAGGTACAAGGAGAGATAAAATTTCTCCAGTTTCAAAATTTTATAATTTGCTGAATCTGATCATTTTACTATTGAAATGAATGTTTGTGCATAATTTGCCACAAATCTGGACTGTTGATGTAAATGGAACTTGTTTCTGTATAGTGCTCTGATGACTTTAGTGTCACTTTATAAATGAACTGAGCTGAAAACATAAATTACACTAAGCACCTACTCACATAACACTGAGATGGACTGGTGACCTGTCCAGGGTGTAACTTCGCCTATCGCCCACTGACCATTGGGATTACGCACCATATTAGAACCTCTATGCTGTTCTTCAGTCCAGCCTTCTCTAGGTACTGACAGGACTTGCTGATATCAGTCACTTCTGCAATTTATCATTGGTACATGTTGTGGAGGGCCTTATCGCTCTATGATTGCTCCTTCCACTTCTACTCCTCCTCCATACTGAATTTCTCCTGTTTGAGACTCTCACTTATCAATTTGTCATTGGGGGCTTTCTTTCTAACGTGGTCCAGGATGTTTGATGTTTCATCCTATATTGTGGCCTTGATGTTCACAATTCCTTGGCCTCTCTTGTTTCGTGTAGCGTATAGTCTCATGGTGCTAGACTATAATACCTGGCGAGGTATCTGATAACTGGTAAGGCCATACATGTTTACCTTTCAGCTCGTTTTTCAGGACCTGCCTTACTCTTTGTGGATACTTGGTTGTGGCTGACCTCCTTGCAGACTCATTGTTATTGCCATTTGTGGGTTTTTGTGGCCTTCTTTCACATCTGCAATGTTACGTTCAGGTAGTTCAACACCTTCAGTTGGGATCACCTTCCCTCTCTTGGTTATCATCTGACCTTATTTATCCACTCTGAATGACGGTTGATATTTTGTTCAATTTTGTCATTAAGCTTGATGTTGTCCATGTAGAGGAGGCTGATGACTGCCCCACTTTAGAACTGGTTCTGTAGCCACTCTATTTGATGATGTGGCAGAGGGGATTCAGGTCTATGCAGAACAATAGTGTGGACAGAACATTTCCTTAAGGTGTTTCTCAGTGTCAAGGAACCTTGCCTTGATGCCTTGGTCCCACCTCGGTTGCCTAGGAGATAAGTCACCGGGACCCGCCAAGGCACGTTCCAAGTTAATGTACTACGGGGGCATTTGTACTCAGTTTGCCTGCTGTTTAGCTAACATACCAAG
Organism: Pachypanchax playfairii; assembly: GCA_006937955.1. Taxonomy (NCBI): domain Eukaryota; kingdom Metazoa; phylum Chordata; class Actinopteri; order Cyprinodontiformes; family Aplocheilidae; genus Pachypanchax; species Pachypanchax playfairii. The sequence goes on from SSNP01000132.1 coordinate 1,268,631, forward strand.
GACACATGGGACGTGCCCTGATGCCTTCCCTTGGTCACAAATTTCCCAGAATACATTGCGGTATTTTAGAAAAATGGTGGCTGAGGAGCTGGCAGCAGCTACTTCAAAGGCAAATTTCCAGTTTAAATGTAAGTTAACTAATTGTTGCTATCGGGTTTATATCTAAAATGTTTTTTTTAGATCCAAAGCACTTATATGGTTGGTTAGTTGCTTTATAGTTGCAGCTTCGGTGGCTAGAAGCTACTAACTCGCTTGCACATTTATTTTTATTAACATTTTTAGCTCCATGGCTGAAGGAATACTGCTACATTACTATACTAATACGATGGGCGGGACGTAAACAGTGCGCGTGAGTGAGCAGCCGCAGTCACGTGAGTTAAGTCTGTTCCAGTGTCCTCATAAGCAAGACGCCTCCTCTAGATGCCTTTCCTACTAAGGCACTGCCTTGGTAGGCAAGGTTCCTTGACATTGAGTAACAGTATTGGTATATGCTCTCTTGATGCTGACTTGTCCATTTGACTTTGAACTCACCTCTAAAGTTTTTCTTCCATATATCCCATTCAGTTCTTGATGAACTCTCGAATTGTCCTGTTGATGTTGCATAATTTCAAGCGCTCCAGGATCCATGTGTTTAGCATTGAGGTGGCTCCTTGAGGTGCACACAGGTTTGTGTGTCTTGTCTTACAGTCTCGAGCAACAGTTCTCTCAACTGGTAGCTGGTGTTTGGTTCCTCTGGTGTTATTACCAACTCCCTACAGTGCTCTTCTCATGTATTGAGCCAAATGTCTGTTCATTTTAGCAGCTATGGTGCCTCACAGGTCCTTCCATATTGTACAGAGTCTGGTCATTGGCCCTCCCTGGTTTATTTATTTGTTTCAAACGTACTCCACCTTCACCATATTTACAAAGAACATTTATATAATGTCACATGTTTGGAAAGGACCAGGAAGAACTATAAACTTTGTATACCTACCCCAATCATACACCATTCTTTGCCTTTCACATTAAAAAAAAGAGTAAACCAAAAAAAAAAAGCCAAATATGATATGAAATAACACAAGTTTTTGTTGATTTAAGACAATGTATCAAATATTCCCAAAATAATAGTCCCTTTCTGTGACACCGTTATTGCCATTCTGGAATAGACTGATAGATTGTTCTTTACCTTTGTAATTGGATAAGATTGGTCCTTTCTGGCAGTCCTTTGTCATAAGGAGTGTCCAACCTTGATTTAACCACTCTGGGTGGGTCCCATCTGTTAGAAGCTGGTTCATTTGTACTGCCAGGAATTTATGGAGGGAAGTAAGTTTCTTAAAGAGGCCATTCCATTAAAAACAGTTTTTCTGAGGTTTCTGTAGAATATTTTAGCTTCATAGGTGTTCTTACCTTCATAGTGGGTGTGAAAACAGGTCAACAACTTCTCTTTCAGTTTTTATCTCTCAAACTACGCAGGTGGCGATAAAACCCGAGTTCTCTCGAGTTCAAACGGCCTGTACTTGTTTCGTCACAACTCCTTTGTTCGTTAGTATTCATCAGCTCTTGCAGTTGAAACCACGCCTAGCATGCTGCTGGCTAAAAGCTGTAGCATAAGACGTAGCAAACAGGAAGAGAGAACTCCTGATGTTACCATGCGGGGGCAGTAAACAGTATACGTTGCTCTCATAGCATTGGTAGCCAATCTGAGTCCATTCAATTAGAATAAGGAATATAAATTAGCTGCTGCCGAAGCTTGATGTAAGGAGTCTGGAACCAGCCAAATTTTGATGCAGACAGATTGAAAGGTCTGTTAATCAGTGTTTCCTGACATTTTTTTAGATATAAAATCTTTCATATTACTGGTTAATACTTAAGAAATAACCACAAAATCCTGAAATTTGTATGAAATGGCCTCTTTAAGCCAGTTAGTGTTGATCATGTCAGGGCCTGGTGTGTAGGGTGGCCATACGTCCGGCTTTAAGACGGACAGTCCGGAATTTAAAAGGAGTGTCCGCCTACCGGCGCACCCTCAAAACGGAGATTCATTTTACCTCCTTTTGACATAAATATTTTTTCCCATTTGTGTTTTCTTTGCCTGAACAGAGTAGTGTGTCATTCGGGAACGTAACGGCTCTAAGAACCAGCTTTTTAAAGTGAACAACGGGTGCCGGCTCCTCATTGGGAGCCTTATGGTGCATTCACACCGGCCACTTTGTCAACGTCAAGCAACGCTGATAACGCTCCAAATTTCACGTTTGAAGTTGAAGCTCATAACGCCTGCCAGTCAGAGTGCATAGGCGTTAAAGCTCGTAAAGCCTGACCGAAAAAGAGCGCGAAGGCGGGGCTTCCTTTGTTTTGGGATGTTCGGAGCTATTGTGGATCATATTGAGACAGTGGCTTGGATTTATTTACTTCATAGATCTAGACAACGTAGACGTCGGGTGCATCAGCGCCGTTTGTGGATACACCCCATTCTTCAAATGCGTTCTGAGTTTGGTGAGTTTAACCATTTGCTCCAGGAGCTACGTTTGGATGAGGTTAATTTATCTTCCATTTTGACTGATCCCGCTTCTTTCCGGCTACGTGCTGTGACGTCTTACGTCACTACGATGAGACGCTCTGATTGGTTGACATGCCGCTTCAAGAGCGTTATGAACGTCAAAAGTTCAGCTAGCTGAACTTTGAGCTTTTCTAGCTTTTCAAGCTTTTCAAGCGTCAACGCCTGAAACGCTAGAAAAGCTTGAAAAGTTGCCGCTCATAATGCTCACAAAGCGACGCAGAGCCGTTGACGTCTGTCTGACGCCCGTCCACCATAGACTTTACATATAAACTTGCCGCTTATGAAGTTGATGGTTGGGCTGGTGTGAACGCACCTTTAGGGGTTTTTTTTGTCTTTCTCTCACCCTCTCGCTCTCCCTTTTCTCTCTTCACACACCGATGTTGCTGATATTTATTGCAAATTAGAGACCTAAGCTTCTCATGACTGGCTGCTCAGGTCTCTTCTCCTGCAACAGGAGTCAGAAGCTGGGCTAATCAGCAGCGTTAATCACACACACCTGTGATGCATTCAAGGAGCGCTTGAAATTGGTGAGGTAAATAAAGTAGGATATAAAATATTACTAAAAAAAGACAATAATACTATAAGCCATAAACCTTTTTGTTGGCGGTTGGCAAACAACATTCACTGCATATGGCTTACTTATTTTTACACAAAATGACTAAAAAAAACTATATTCTCTAATAATTTTGTCCTCCAATTTTCCAGCAAGAATCCAAATTTCAGAGTTCTTCCCGAAAATCTCCCAAATTTCTATCAATATTAAAAAACCATTACCCCTAGGAGTTACCACCGCCATCAACCCACCCTCAGGGTTTGATAGTCTCCCGAATGTCCTCCTTTTTTGTGTTGTGGAAATGGTCACCCTACTGGTGTGCCAACTCTTCACACCGGAGACTTGGCCTTGGTTGTCTGCCATGGTAATGTGTACTAGTTCATGTTCTGAGAGACTGCTGCAGTCAGCTCTTAGATCATTAACCATCGAGTATTAGTGTTGAGTGATGCCTCCTTCTCCCATGCACCTCCCCAGCATTGTCCAGTCTCAGCTTTGAGTGCATTTGTTCACAGGTTATTCCCGTGCCATTGATAGTACACTTTAGATGATGTGGTGGTGGACATCCTGTTTACTCTCCTAGCTTCTGCTTCTCTACTGTACCTCTGTGTAGCCAGAGCTGTGAGGTGTTGTTTAGATTGCAGTTGCAGGATTTCTTTTTTAACTCTTTCTTCATTTTATCTTTGTGTTGGTCTGACCACTTCAGCTCATTCCACCAATAGAGTTCTATGCATCCAAAAGTGGGTGGGTCACAACCAAGTGCAATGTGATGGTGCTAAAAGAAAGTCCTGTGCAGCGGTTAGTAAAGTCTCTCATGTGCAACAAGCTCAAACAGATGGAAATTATACACCTAAATGGGTAATTGATAAAAATGTAAACCTGAAAACAAAATTTCAAATATGATTCAGCCGATGAAAAAGCTGCTGTCACATCAGAGGTAAATTAGGTGTTTACAGTTAGTCTTCACAAGAAATAGAAACTAATAAATATAGTTCGTACTGCATTGAATTTGTTCCCCCCCTCCCAAAAAAAAAAGAAAAAGCCAAGTGACAGAGCTTTTAAACATCAGGAAATTAATGTCAGAATCAGTTTATATTAACGTTGTTCCCGTGTTTGTATAGCTGCACTGATTTAACAGAACAAGACGGCTATATTTTGATCTACAGTGTCAGAGAGTAAAAGGTTCAGACAGCTTTCCTGAGGCTCAAAAAGGAAAAGACCAGGTTGTATTCATAAGGTGACAGTCTAAGGGACCAGATTTCAGACAGCTCTGCAGCAATGTGCAACCACACACAAACACACACTTTTGTGCAGAGGTTAGTGTACAACATTTAGAAGTTGGCATATTAACTAATCCTTTGTGTAACTGAGCAACAGCTAAAATCTGAAATCAGTGAGGTCTGAAACACTTATTTAAAGGTACAATATGGAACATTTTCATAAAAGCAGTATTTAAAAAAATAATAATGCCTCCACGGGGTGTTTAGAATGAAAATACACTATTTCCTTTAAAAATTATATTCTAAGTAAAATATTATAAAATATTAATTTTGACAGGCACAACGTTGGCATTTTGTTTAAATCTACCAGCCAATAGCTGGCAGAGCAGCGGGCACCATTTTGGGTTGCCTAATACAGTAAATAATCCAGCACAGTGAGGCTGGTACTGTGGAGTCTGCAGGTCAAGCAGCTGGAAGCACCGGGGACATGTGGTCATTATATACCTTATCTGCTTGCCATAAAGGATTTCTGACATGTGAGAACCAGGTTCTGTGTGGAAAAGTTTTTTTTTTTAGGAGATAACTAATACGTAGCTGCAGCAGGTTGCTGAAGTGGAGGAGCTTTGGGCCACTGGTTCAACTGGAAGACACACCACGTAGGATTTTATTGCTTTTTTTTATTTTATTGGATAAGTGGGCCGTGCAGGATGGTGTTGGAGGAGGACAGAGGATCTTAGGAGGGACTGCAGGAAGTTTTGGTTTGCTTGAGAAGAGCCGTGGGACAACTATGAACTCTTTGTCACGGACTGAATTGATGATTGAGCTTCAAACAGGTAGGAGCTGCTTTTATCAGAGTCAGTGTGTGATCAATGTGTGAGCTGAACTCATGATATTTTATTGTCCTGCTCTGATCGAGGATCAGAGGGGGTTTGGTGAGGAGTATTGGTTGACCTGAGCATCGGAGCGCCTGCGGGGGGGGGGGGGGGGGGGGGGGGGGGGGGGGGGGGGGGGTTTAACGAGCCTGGCACCCAGATGGCTGAAGGCTCTTTTATGTTGTTGTGGTTTTCATGTTCCATACTCCACCTTTAGAGTTTCAAAATAACATGTGCAGAACTCAGATGACCCCTTCTGAGTTACTGCAGGAAGAACGGTCCATTGAATATTTTGGAATGAGCGGAGCATGGGGGCATGATTTCAGTTATAAAATGGGAATCTTGACCTCTACCAGGAACAAGATCAAGATTCAATTTATTGACCCACTAGGGAAAATTTGCACAGATACGTTTAAACTTTAAACCATACAAAAAACAACAAAAACACCCAGCAAATAAATAGTGCAATAAATTAAAAAGAAAAAACTAACAGGTTAGGACATTTACACATTTATTTACATGACCGAATAAACTTTATGCTGATCTTTTAACAGAAGATTTTTTGCTTGCAGGGTGACTGTATGGCTGAAAATGTTTATCTGACTAGTTTTTCTCACAAACACATTGTTATAAAAATTTATGCTGATGCCACTGAGTGTACCCAGGTTTTATTATACATGGTGGATCAAATCCAACATTTAAATAAATATGTGTATTTCAAAAGGTTCCCTGGAGTTTGTCTTGCAACAGTCACAGTGATGTGAACCAAAGCTCCATCACTTCACACCTGAAAGGCTTTTTCAGCTCTGATTATGGATTTGGGGTTTTCTGACTTATAAATGTGGACAGTTACACTGAAAGAGCTTCATCAGTCACTCATAACAACAACCCACATGACTCACAGGATGAGTCATGTGTCACTTGTCAAATGTGAATTGTTTGATTACGAGATAATAACCATTCAGTTATCTCGGAGAATAATTCAAATGATTCTCACAATTGATGTTGCAAACCTCGTGTATGATGGATTGGTAGGAGGGTCAGAGGCTCGTGTGACTTCAATCACCTTCTTGGTGTGATTGTTCCAACTACGGCTTACAAATGTTGTCTCCTGTTCTATAATCAGAACTAAAAGGAACGTTTCAGATGAAGTAAATCTACAAGGAAGTCAACTTGCCTTTTATTTCAGCTCTCATTAACATACAGCATCAGGTCACATCAAAAATGAATGGAAAACCATGTTTTATGGTAAATGAAATAAACTCAGATTTAAATGTTTTTTATTTAGTAAAATCAGTCTTTGTATGAATGTGTTACAGCTTTGTGTGTTTATACTTGCAGCGTTGTCTGGGCCACTTTCAAATCAAATCAAATCAAAATCAAAAATACTTTATTAATCCCCAAAGGGAAATTCAAGTGTTGTTGTAGCTCAGTTCTTTTTCAGGGAGCCATAGAGAGTTCTAGCTGTGGAAAGGAAGGATCTCCTCTAGAGGGTTCTAGGTGTGGACAGGAAGGATCTCCTGTAGCGGTCTGTGCTGCAGCGGATTATGAAGAATCTGTCACGGTTCAGTTACCAGGTGGGGTTGTTTTGAACTCCCAAGGCGACCCAACTCCAAGACACACACACGAGAACCAGGGATCAGTGAAAGTGAGTTTTATTAGATACATGCACAAGACAATAGTACAGTGACATGAAATGTGCACGATGAAAAAACACAGGACTGGAACTGCAGTGGGGTGGAGACTCGATCCTGGAGGAGAGGCTCGTTAGTGACACGTACAAAACAACCCGCTGCAGTGTGCGGGGATAGTGCTTGGATACTCACAGTGACGCGGTGACTGAAGCTGCGTGTGGTGAGATCCGAGGGACACTGCAGCGGGGGTGGTGCTCCAGGAGTCGAGGCAGTGCGGTGAGGTCCGGGACGCGGTGCTGTCGATGCCTGCGTGGGTCCAGCAGGGGAGACAGCAGCGCGCTCACCGGAGAGGTGTGGATCCAGAGGTGACCAGGGACAGACAGGAGCCAGAGGGAGAGAGCTGGTCGCGTAATACCGCAACGGAGCTCTTAACGTCCGTGCCAAGCCAGTGCTCACGATAGGCGGGTAACTGACCACGCAGAGGCACTGGCACCGGAGGATGCTCCAGGGCACGGGTCCGAGAACGGGGGAAGGAGAGCGGGTCGGAAAGCTCTTGACCGCTAAAACCCCGTAGGAGGTGAGTCCTCTTTCCGGCGGGTTAGGGACCGCGCCGAGGCACTCACGAGCTGGAGGAGCGCTCCAGCGTATCAACTGAAAGTGAAGGAAGAGAGAAGGCAGGTTAGCAGCAACTATCAACACGTCTGTCATAAATTACCCTGGCCACTCTGTACCACGATAAGGTTGTGGGAGAGTACGAACTGGCGCCTGTCTGTGGTTCTTCCTCTGATTAAATACCCAGCTCTCCTGAGCTGGGTAACGATCCACACCTGCAACCACTGATGACTGCCACGCCCTGGAAATGACAATTAGTGTACAGAAGCACCACACTCACCAGCTGCATAAATCCCCTCAGTCACCAGTAAAACACAACTAACAGTGAAACAACAGCCATCACCAAAAACACAAATCCCCAAACAAAACCCCAGACCCTGACAGAATCTTCAGACTGAAGACACTCTGTTGTTGAGTTACTGTGTTCTGAAGAGGATGATGAGGGTTTTCCATCATGTTCTTCATCCTCCTTTGGACAATCAACTCAAGAGACTCCAGTTCAGTCTCCAGGACAGAATCAGTCCTCCTTATCCATCTGTTCAACCTCTTCATGTCACTTGCTCTGATGCTGCTTCCCCAACAGGTGACTGCAGATGTGATCAGCTGACAAACTCCTTTTATTTTGCTGCTCCTCTTCAAATCTCTGTCTGCGCGTATTGTTTGAAAGCCAGACAGAGACACACTGGAGTCCAGGATATGTTCCTTTAGCCATGTCTCAGTGAAACACATGATGCTGCATTCCTGATACTCTGGCTGGGTCTTCAGCCGAGTTCATCCATTTTGTTAGCAAAGAGATCTCACATTTGTCAGTATGACTGATGGAAGTGAAGGTTTAAACTTCTTCTTTCTCTCTCTTCACTGTGCTCCTGTTCTGCATCCACGTCTTCTTCTTTTGAGCTCATCAGGGATCCAGAGTTTCAATTTGAGGATTATTTCAGCCTTAGAAATGTCAGTTAGCTGCACTTTCTTGTAAACAAGTCTCTTGTTGCCATGGTTACGCATCACAACAAGTGGCAAAAAAGTGACAAATCAAGCAAAAAACTCAATCAGCACATCACCCAAATCAGAAGAAAAGTATTTAGAAAATATTTCCAGAAGAAAAAACTAGCAAGAAATACTCAAAAAGAACAAAAAAATGCTAGCAAGTGCTAGCTAAGTCACAGAGCTACTCCAACAAGCTGCCACCAGTTGTAGCGCTATTCTGTTGACTTAAAGATGTTGACTTAAAGAGGAACTCACCCCCTCTAAATTATCTTCCTGCTTACAGCCACTGTTTCAAAAAAATGCTGGAAAGTGGGCGTCACTTAGGACCCTGGGGGGCTGGGCTGTGATTGACATGTCACACTTTTCAATTTTTAAGCCAGAGTGCTAAAGCTACATTTAGATTAGTAACTCTGCCATGTTGCAGGAAGGTAACCTGGAGCATGATGAAAATATAATGTGCATTAATCACATCCACATGCTATAATATAGACGGAGGCATCGCCTGTGCATCAGAGGGTCCCAGCTCAGAGGTGTGATGTGAGAGGTGAAGGGCCCATTCCCAACTTACACCCAGAGAAGCATGGAGTCTGAACACAATATATAGCATTGCACGAGATGCAGCATTGTGCAGGATTAAACAGGTTACCTCAGTCAGGTTTGAGTCACGGTTGTTAAAAGCTTTACAAGACTGATTGATTTTAATGATGTAGCAGATGTAAAATCTTGAATAAAATGTTGAACTGCATGAATGGCTTTATTTTCACTCACATGTTGCTTTATGATGCACAAATTTACAAGTAAATCGCTGATATAGTCTCCAAGTGCATTTTGGTTAAAACCCTGACCTGGTCATTGGCTCCTCCCCCCCACCCAGCTCTGATGAGCAACTCAGTTCAGAGTTAATTTTAAATTCAACACTTGACAGAGCTGCTTGAATGTAACTCCCCAAATTAACACCAACTATTTTGAAGAATTTACTCTCATGGAGTTAAATAGACTAAACAAGTGTTGAATTAACATTGTAATTTTAACACACAACACCAACACTGGAAATTTAACACTTTTGATTTTGCTGTGCGTGGTGCATCATGTAGTTTTTCTTGAGCAGGAAGCTGGTTAGAAACAATACGAAGATAGATGTAACTAAAAAAACAGCAACCCAAGACTTTAGACTGTTAGGCACTGCAAAAAACTTATGTACTGCCGTATTACTATTTATTCAGCCAGTGGAAAGGTATCAAAGAAAACTTATGTGTTAGAATGGAAGTCCAATTCAAGACCTGAACTTGTGAGAAGACTTGAACATTTCTGATCCCAGACACTCGACATCCAGCCTGAATGAACTTGAACCAATTTAATAAAAACAAAAGAATATTCAGTCTTTAGATGAGCAAATCTGGTCTAGCAGCTGTAACTACAATGAAAGTTGTTTCTACAAAGTATTAACTCAAGTGGGTTGATTACTAAAGTAAATCTCACATTTCATACTTTTATTTGTAACATATTTTCAATTCATCCATCAGTTTCCTTCTATAGTTATATGCTACTACATGAGATCCCAGTAAAACACTCACAACACGACACTGAGTATACACAAACACTTAGTAGTTATATTAAATGTATCTGGTGTGAGTATTTGAAGGTGAGAGCAGTTTGTAAGAGGAGCTGTTTAAAATATGTGGAAGTTACAGCAACATTTAGTGAAATTGCGAGATATCGAAATTCACTATGCCGCCATGACCACGCCTTTAGACTGAGAGTCATAGTAAATGTCCTGTATTTGTATAATGCTTTTCTAGTCATTCAGACCACTCAAAGCACTTTCACACTACAAGTTTTACATTTACCCATTCACAAAACCCAATATGTTGATCGGGGGGAGAGGGTAGGGGCTAATGCTCATACAATGTGCAAATCGGGGGGCAACATGGGGTTCAGTGTCTTGCCCAAGGACACTTCAACATGTGGAAGCGGTGGAAGATCCACCAACCTTTTGATTAGGAGACGACTGCTCTAATCACTGAGCCACAGCCGCCCTAGTTTTTAGGACCTTGTTACATGCACATCATATCTGTAATCTGACAGTCTAAAATTCACTGATCTTTACAGATCTGAGAACAACAAATATGTTCACAGATCCTCAACAAGTCTACATGTCAATAATCTGCTATTAGCCCCGCCCTCCAAGTAGAAGATGCAGCCTGTTTTACTCATGGAGGTTTACTGCTAACACCAATGAACTTGAAACTGTCAGATTACAGATAATATGCAGGTTAGGGTTAGGGTAAGATGTGGTCTAGGTAGTGCAGCAAAGTTCAACATCTGGCCATGACACTAAATGATGCAGGTATACATTAAAAAATGTGTTCATGAACAAGGCCCCTACAAATGTTCAAAATGTTCTCCCTATTGAATGCCTTGAACTATCCTGTGATGGACTGACGACCTGGCCAGGTGTAGCCTCGCCTCTCACCCAATGATTGTTGGAGATAAACACAAGGTCCCTGCGACTCTAAACAGGAAAGACAGTGACTGACATCCTACAGAAATGAACAGTACCTACTAAAGATAGCCAGAGTTTGCTGGTGTTTCAGGAAGTGAGTGGGCGGGGCTATGGGGTGTCTGTGGTGCGAGGGCCACTCATTGATACTTGCAGCTTTAATGTGACTGTAGTAACAGATCTGTTAGAGACATGTCATCTATAATCTTGATTTTTACCTCCACCAAGGAGGTAATGTTTTCATCAGGGTCTGTCTGTCTGTTAGCAGGATAACTCAAAAACTAATGGATGGATTTTGATGAAATTTTTAGGAAAGGTCAGAAATGATCCCAGGAACAATCGATTAGATTTTGGGGGATGATCTGGATTACCGTCTGGATCCAGGAATTTTTTTAAAGGGGCCATTCCATTGAAAACGTTTTTTCTGAGGTTTCTGTTGAATATTTTAGCTCCACAGGTGTTCTTACCTTCATAGTG
>SSNP01000132.1:1280025-1291497 GCA_006937955.1 Pachypanchax playfairii
TTTTTCTGAGGTTTCTGTTGAATATTTTAGCTCCACAGGTGTTCTTACCTTCATAGTGGGTGTGAAAACAGGTCAACAACTTCTCTTTCAGTTTTAATCTCTTAAACTACGCAGGTGGTGATAAAACCCGAGTTCTCCCGAGTCCGAACGGCCTGTATCTGTTTCGTCACAACTCCTTTGTTCGTTAGTATTTGGCAGCTCCAACAGTTGAAACCACACCTAGCATGCTGCTGGCTAAAAAGCTGTAGCATAAGACGTAGCAAACAGGAAGACACAACGTCTGCTGTTGCCATGCACAGCAGGGCAGGAAAGAGTCTTCCTTGCTCTCATAGGCTAGTTTGTTAGCCAATCAGAGTCCAGCAAATTCGAATAATGAATATGAACGACCTGCTGCCGAAGTAGCCTGACGGAAGGAGCCGGAACCACCCAAATTTTAATGCAGACAGATTGAAAGGTCTGTTAATAAGTATTTCCTGACATTTTTTAGATATAAAATGTTTCATATTACTGGTTAAAACTTAAGAAATAACCACAAAGTCCTGAAATTTGTATGAAATGGCCTCTTTAAGCATACAAACATAGTACTTTCTACAATATGTCCACTTGGCGGAGGTCTGCGCTCTCTAAGTGCTTTTCTAGTTATCTTTATTGAATTCCACCACAAAGAGACAGCACACCCAGTTTCCCTCAACGCCAGTCAATGCACTCCATGTTGTGATTCTGGGGTTTGGGTTGTGTTCTGTTTCGATTTATATAGTTTGTTTCATTTGTGGTTTTGTTTTCCTCCTGGGGTTTGGGTTTATTTTGGGGTTGTTATTCCCTCTTGTTCCCCTTTATGTCCTCCTTGTCTCTCTTGTTCAGCCCTTTTGTCGCAGTCTCGTTCTTTGCCTCAGTTTCCTGTTCTGCTTTTATTTTGACATCGTCTGTACTTCCTGTTTCCCTCGAGTTTCTCATCAGCTTTATTCTCCCTCTTCCCAGCTGTGACCTGTTTCCTTGATAAGTTTCCTTTGTGTTTTGTTTCTATAAAAGCTGCTTCTTTTGTTGGATTATTTGTCGGGTGATTCTTCGTCTTTGTCGTTTCATGATCTCTGATGTTCCCTGTTTGTGTGTGCACTCCTTCTCTGCTCCCTCTGGTCCTCCTGAGCATCTTCTCATGTAAGTTTATTTTGCTGCCCCGTCAGCTTTTTCCTTTATTTATATAAAAGTTTGTTTTCTGTTTGCTCCTGGTTCTCATTTTCTTGTGTTTGGGTCCTGACTGGACAATACAGAGAGTAAATCATGACACTCCAATCTCCTGATCTCTAGTATTATTTCCAGCTGCTTCTTATAACAAGTGCATAAATGTATAATAGGTGCGTAATAGTATCTGTTTCATGTCACACTGGTCCAAAATGACGGTTGCTCTGTACAAAGTCGAAATACAAGTGAAAAAAGTTCTTATAAAGTAGTTTTGTAGATATTGTAATTTATTTTTCAGCCAGAAGCAATGTGAATATGTCCTGTATATTTCAGAATATGTCCTAAAAAAGAAAAATTATCAATAGAGAAAATAAATATGGCATCTTCATAGATTTTTTATTGCTGACTGAACCAAAGGAATTATTTCTCAACTTTGGCATCACTTTTTATTGACGTGTTTCATGTCTGCTTCAATATATTTTGGCAGATTGATCATCTAATGACACAGATAAGCATTTACACTACATACTATTCTAGAAATGTTAATGTATTTCCAAAGTATCAGTTTCAACAGTATTACATCAAAAAATGGGAATTATTTGTGTTCACAGAGAAATTTGTGCATCAAACTGAATCATCCAGTAGGTTTTTTATCTGCTGCAGGCGTATGATCTGATAATTAGTCCCGCCATCTGTGTGTCAAAGGGTGGCAGCCAAACACCCTCTGTCTTCTTACTGCCTTAAGCGTTTTTATTGTACACCACCTCATCAAACTGTGTACTGTTCTGTAAATTACTATTATTTCAGTTTGAAGTTACTATGTCAAAAAGGTAAAAATAACTTTTATTACAACAAATAAAAGTATGTCATGAAAAGTAAGTCTCATAAACCCATATTTTATTCCTGATGGACTATAAACAACATATCAGATGCTGAAACTGAGATATTTTACCATTTCGTAATATATTTGATCATTCTGAATATGATTTTCAGCAACACATTTTTAAAAAAGTTGGAACAGATGCAACAAAAGGCTTTTTTCAAATGGAGAAAGATTTACTGTTAATTTATTTAATTGGTAACAACTCAGTAACATGATGAAGGACCATTCTGGGTCTAGTTGCAGTTTTACATACGTCTCTGCTGTTTCTCTGATTTCACCCTCAAATTCCCAAAGAAACAAAGTCTGTTCAACCACTAGTTAATCGACATAACAGCAACTTAAAAATATGAATAAAATAAATGCTGGTAATGTTTAAGAACAAAAATAAATAACAATCAGACATTTCTTATTGAACATAAGATTTCTCTCGCTCTCTGTTAGATAAAGAGGCCCTTCCATTAAAAACAGTTTTTCTGAGGTTTCTGTTGAATATTTTAGCTCCACAGGTGTTCTTACCTTCATAGTGAATATGAGATCAGGATTCAGGGAACTGCATTAAACTGGTTTGAATCATATTTAACTGAAAGATTCCAGTTTGTTCATGTAAATAATGAATCTTCTTCATATACCAGAGTCAGTCATGGAGTTCCTCAGGGTTCAGTGCTTGGACCAATCCTCTTTACTATGTACATGTTACCGCTTGGTAAAATTATTAGACAACATGGTATAAAATTCCATTTTTATGCTGATGATACTCAGTTATATCTATCAATGAAGCCTGATGAGACCAACCAGCTGCAGAGATTACAAGCTTGTCTTACTGATGTAAAACGTTGGATGACGCTTAATTTTTTGCTTTTGAATTCAGACAGGCCGAGGTTGTGACTTTTGGGCCTGAGAATCTTAGGAACAAGTTGTGTAGTCAGTCATCAACGTTGGATGGCATTAATTTGGCCTCCAACAAGAAGGTAAAGAACCTGGGTGTTATCTTTGACCAGGACATGTCCTTTAGTTCTCATATAAAGCATGTTACCAGGACGGCCTACTTCCACCTGCGTAATGTTGCTAAAATTAGGAGCATTTTGAATCAAAGAGATGCAGAAACTTTAGTTCACGCATTTATTATATTATATTATATTTATTATATATTCTAGACTTGATTACTGTAATTCATTATTATCAGGGTGTTCTAATAGTTCTGTTAAAGGCCTCCAGCTGATCCAAAATACTGCTGCCAGAGTTCTGATGAGAGTTAGAAGGAGAGACCATATTTCTCCTGTTTTAGTATCACTTCATTGGCTCCCTGTAAGGTCTAGAATAAAGATATATATATTAAAGATCTTATTGTTCCATATGCTCCTAACAGAGCACTTCGCTCTCAGACTGCAGGTCTGCTTGTAGTTCCTAGAAATTCTAAAAGTAGAATGGGAGGAAGAGCTTTTAGTTATCAGGCTCCTCTCCTGTGGAACCAGCTTCCACTTTTTATCCGTGAGGCAGACACCTTGTGTAGCTTTAAGAAAAGACTTCAAACTTTCCTTTTTACGCAATCCTATAGTCAGGGTTAGCTTGGGTTCTCCTGATTCATCCCTTTAGTTATGCTGCTATAGGTTTAGACTGCCGGAGGACATACTGACCACATTTCCTCACTCTGCTGTCTTTCTTTCTTTCTTTACTCTGGCTGCCTCTGAGGAGGATGTATCTCACAAAAACAAACAATGAATTATTCCCACTAGAGCTATCAATTTGTTATTGCTTTGATTGTTACTGCTGCCATTAACTGTTTCTCTGTTTATCTTTCTATAGACATGACAACTGGCCAAAATACATCTGTGTTTGTCTGTGTCTCTTTCCTGTCAGCTCAGACCCCAGTCGGCTAAGGCAGCAGGCCGCCCATCCTGAGCCGGGTTCTGCTAGAGGTTTCTTCCTGTTAAAAGGGAGTCGTTCCTTTCCACTGTCGCCGATCGTGCTGCTCAGGATGGGGGATTGTGCTGAAATAACAATTCAGCCCAGTCGGCTGGTTCCTTAGATAGAAAATGTTTTATTATTAATTGGTTGATTTTTCTGTGAAGTGCCTTGAAATGATTTTGTCACGAACTGGCGCTTTATAAATAAATAAACTTGAACTTGAACTAGTGGGTGTGAAAACAGGTCAACAACTTCTCTTTCAGTTTTTATCTCGCAAACTACGCAGGTGGTGATAAAACCCGAGTTCTCCCGAGTCCGAACAGCCTGTATTTGTTTCATTCACAACTCCTTTGTTCATTGGTATTCATCAGCTCCCGCAGTTGAAACCACGCCTAGCATGCAGCTGGTTAAAACTTGTAGCATAAGACGTAACAAACAGGAAGAGAGAACATCTACTGTTGCCATGCGCAGCGGGACAGGAAACAGTATACCTTGCTTTCATAAGCTAGTTTGTTAGCCAATACACCTGCTTCACTGGATAATAAATCAGTATTACAAGTTGGAAGGACAGTATGCACAGTATATCTTGCTCTCTTGCTAGTTTGTTAGCCAATCAGAGTCCAGCAAATTCGAACAATAAATATGAACGAGCTGCTGCTCGAAACCTGATGGAAGGAGCCGGAACCACCCGAATTTTGACGCAGACAGTTTGAAAGATCTGTTAATCAGTGTTTACTAACGTTTTTTAGATATAAAATGTTTCATATTACTGGTTAATACTTACGAAATAACCACAAAGTCCTGAAATTTGTATGAAATGGCGTCTTTAAAGAGAACAAACAATCTGTAACCTTCAGTCTAGGCCAGGCAATCTGAAACTAAATTATGATCATCTGTAGCTGTGACATCTGTGACATCAGCTGTGACTTGTACATATGAAGCTGAAGTAATCTAGAGAATACCCCCCACATTGAGAGATAGGACTATTTTTATTGCATGTGGCTGTAACACCACATTAAATGGTCTGTGTGGAACTGAGGTTCTTGGTGGAGGTCTGAGCTCTCAGGGGAATTTTCTAGTTCGTGATAATTCTTTTTGAGAAAAACCTGTTTTATTTGTTGTTGAATACTGATAGTCATTATAGTTGAAGATTTCAATATTTGTCTTATTCCCAAAATGTAAACAAACTAACTCACCATCATCATCATACTCTTGATCTTGTTCTGACTTCTACTGTAGAATGAGCAGCTGATAGTTTTTCCTCACAACTCCTCTTGTCTGATCATTTTTTATTAACCTTTGAGTTTACAATGACAGACTTTAACAGCCCCCAATAGAAAACTAAGTTACAGATGTTAATTTAAAAATTCTGTAGCTAAATTTAAAGAATCTATTCCATTATCATTATCGTCAATCCTGCAGACAAATATAATGGAGGGCAGCTACAAAGACAGATTTAATGCTTCATTAGACCACAATGCTCCTCTAAAACAGAAGGTCATCAATTAGAGGAGGATCCTTGTTTCATTCAGAGCTGCGTACTTTAAAAATAACTTCACGAAAGTTAGAAAGTAAACTGTCCTTCTCACTATCGTCTCTTCATTGTCCAGTCAAGCAGCTTTACTTTCAACCGGATTTTAGATTATTTCGGTCCCCCTGAGTTAATACAAATAAGAGTTTCATCTAAAACCATCAACATGTACCTAGGACCCCATCTAAATCAGAATGTTTAAAAAGAGGCCATTACACACAAATTTCATGACTTTGTGGTTATTACTTCACGTGTTCACCTGCAATATGAAACAATTCATATCTAAAAAAAAATGTTAGGAAACACTGATTAACAGACATTTCAATCTGTTTGCGTGAAGATTTGGCCAGCTTTGGGCTCCAACTCATTATTAATCATTATGCTAATTTGCTGGACTCAGATTGGCTAACAAACTAGCCTATGAGAGCAAGATATACTGTTTCCTGCCCCGCTGCGCATGGCAACAGCATACCAAGTCTCTTCCTGTTTACTACGTGTTTATGCTAACAGCTTTTAGCCAGCAACATGCTAGGCATTGTCTCAACTGCTCGGGTTTTATCACCACGTGCGTAGTTTGAGAGATTAAAATTGAAAGAGAAGTTGCTGACCTGTTTTCCCACCCACTATGAAGGTAAGAACACCTGTGGAGCTAAAATATTCAACAGAAACCTCAGAAAAACTGTTTTTAAAGGAATGGCCTCTTTAAAGAGGTTTTCCCTCTAATCAACACCTGGATATTGAAGCTGATCAGTGTGACTTTAATTAATGGATTTGTACCTTAGAGTAACTGATTTTGTTTGATCCAGGATCTCATATCTAATCTGCTCATGGTTGCAAAAATTCTTTAAAAAACATTGTTGTAAAACAGTTGTGTTCATATTTATACATTATATTTATAGCCTTATGGATGAGCTCATGGTTGGCGCCAGGTACGGGTAACCTGGCTGCCTTGGAGAGTGAGAGTTAAAGCTTTTTCTGTATCTCCATTGTAATTTCCCCCTGTGGGACAATAAAGGATTATTTAGTTGAGTTCAGTTCAATTTAATAATAATAATAATAATGTGTTTGTGGAATTTCAGTCAGCTCATCACAGCATTGGTAAAAACTTCAAATTATCTTGATCAGACTATAGACTTGTGTGATCACGACTCTGTCTTTTTATAGAAATGTCGACCAGCCAAACCCTTAAAGTTTTTATCTGTCTCTTTCATCTCAGACCCTCAGCTGAGGCAGAAGACCACTCATCCTGGTTCTGCTGCAGGTTTCTTCCTGTTAAAAGGGAGTCGTTCTTTTCTACTAACTCCAGTTCATGCTGCTCGGGATGGAGAATTGTGTTGATCCAACAGTTATTGAATCAGCTAACATTAAAATTAGATTGAAATATTATTATATTTTACTCTGAATCTGTAAATTAGACTTGTTGCTGTGTGGTTCATAGAGATGACTTGTTATGAATTGAAATGTCTGTTTATTCTCATATAACAAGCCAAAATAATTGTTTCAGACTTAAAAAGCAGATTTTCAGTGAGCAACCTCATGTAAATACCATAAAATTATTTTTAATGGTAATTTTAAAAAAGTGTTTTAGATGTGATACTAAGGAGTGTACTTCTCAAATTACTGACACATCTGTTGATGTAAAGAATGTATGACATTTTAAAACTTAGAAACAAAACATGAACGTTGTCTTTTTTAATTAATAAGATCAAATATTAAACCAAGAACAGGAAAGTTCTTGTTTTAACTTTCACAAAGTTGTTGTATCTTTGCTGCCAGTTCCAGGCAGTGCAGGATCCTGACTTTCTCTCTCTGAAGCTCCTCAGGACTCACTTGGCCTGACAGCTTGGCAGAGAAATGGATCAGGTCTTGCATGAAGAGTCCCACAGTCCCTCTAGGTGCAGATGGAATTTGGGTCACAGAGCAGGAATCAAAAACAAAGTTGACCTTTTTTGCCCTCGGGAGGCCTGGTTGATGTTCCTCAATCCATGTCAAAGGTCTAAAAGGACAAAATATAGATGAGGCTATATTGGTGGTTTGATGTGCAGATAGAGATCAGATAAAAATTAGAGTACAAAATACTGTAATGTGATTGTAATGTAGAGGTCAAGCAGCTGACAGTGAGGGCAGCAGCAGATAGCTTGGAGCGTGGCTCTCTGGAGTGATGGCACACCAGCTTATTCTGTTACTGCCACGAGTTTAGAGGTTCTGGTACTCCAGGTCCAGATAATCAACTCCCAGAAAGGCACCTGATAATCAGCACCTGTGAGTCTGGACCCTACTACAGTAGTCAGTTGGTATCAGGTTTGACCGACAGGTCCTGTGTCATATCACAAGTTCAACTTGAAATTCTGAAAAACAAGTGCGAGTATTTTGTGACTTCACCCTTGTGCAATCTCCAAATTGAAGGACAAGTTCTATGTAACAGGTGAAGTCAGAATGTCCTCACCCTGCCAACACTGAGAAACTTTAGACTCCTACAGATTTACAGGTAAGTTTTGCAGGACGATGTGGCTGACAGTGCTTTAACCAGACCATCCAGAAAAGACTTCACACAGCACAGGGGCGGGGCTTCAGGAGGGGCTGGGAGGGCGGTACAAGACATGATCAGAGACACAGGCTTCTTCCACAACTGAGCGAAGTTGGTAAAGATGGTCGAGAGAACCCCTGCCCCTTCTACAACATCAACACAAAGAAGTTTGGACCTTGAACTCAGTTTATTAAACCGCACCAAATGCTGATTTATGCAGGGTTCATATTAAAGTTTACCCAGTCAGGTTTGAGTCATGGTTGCTAAAAGCTTTACAAGAAAGACAGACTTTAGTGATGTAGCGGGTGTAAAATATTGAATAAAATGTTGTGCTGCATGACTGGTTTTATTTTCATTCTTACATGTTGCTTTATGATGCTACAAAATAATCCAATAAATCAAATAATCTATGCATGAATCTATGGGAGTAATGATAGCAAGTTTTAAAGTGAGAAATCAATTAGATTCAGCTATAGCTCAATTTCAGCAACCCACTGTGTGATGTCATCAGCAGGACTGTGGTTAGGGTTAGCTGCAGATTTTTTGGCGGCAGGTTAAAAAACATAATATATCTACTAGGGCTGGGTAGTAAGGCAAACATTTCATATCGCACTTTTTTTCTAAATTATATTTGTTTTATGGTATTTGACGGTATTTTTTATATGACCAATGTTACCAGGCGTTATCTTTCAATTAGCAAAGAATTAATGCACTACATGTCGCTGTTACAGCCCCCGCCAGCAGCCATTCTTCATTCTTAGCGTGTAGCACTGAAATCGGTCCCTGCAGAAAAACGTTCTCACTGCAAACATTCCAGGTGTTGTCTTCGCTGTTAACTGGTATGGCGGTAAGTGAAAAAGTCATGTCATAGCCAAAATGAACAAACCGGTATACTGCCCAGCCCAAATTTCTAAATTTAACACAGGGTGGGGGGTGTGATGCATTACTGATTACATTTTATGTTTTAAAATTTTAAGAAATGTTTATTATGTCATCCTCTCTTTAAGTTTGAAAACAAGATGCTATTATAACTTTATTTACCAAGGAAGTAAAAACATATTTATGTTTGTCATGCTTGTCAGTATCAAGCAGGTCCTCTTACTTGTTGTTAGAAGTCAGCAGCTGAGCTGTCAACTTGCTGTAGCCTTTTGCAGAGTCCTCCTCCAACGTTGCAGCTGTTGCTGAAAGCTCACCGAACAGGTCAACAAGCCAGGTGAGACGAGCGATACCACTGAACGCTGGAAAACCAAACCCGGGCTTCAGGGCGCCACCTGGGGAATATGAAGACAAACTTTATGTTGGAGAACAATCAGGTTTTTTTTTTTTAATTCTCAAACCAAATATGACCTGTTCATGAATATTTGCCCTTTAGGTTTCAAGACGTATATTTTGGCTACAGAGCAAAAGTCTGCTTATATTTCAAAGGTGTAAAAGTTTTGACTGTATTTATTTACAACATCTCTATTTGTCAACGATTACTGTTGTGTGGGTCAGATTTGATTTTCAATTCACACAGCTTGCTCTATAAAGGCTGGACCATAATTAAGATGTAATCTTATTGTTTCTGGCCGTGATGGACTGGCGACGTGTCCCGGAGTGACCCCAGGATGCACATTTGCGGCCGTGGCTCATGCGGTAGAGCGGGCCTCTGGTAACCGGAAGGTCGCTGGTTCGAATCCCAGCTCTGCCCAGAGTTAAAGATAAAGATCGCCTGGTTGTTGTGTCCTTGGGCAAGACACTTAACCCACTTTGCCTGTTTGGTGGTGTCTGGCAGCCTCGCCTCTGTCAGTGTGTGTCCCAGGACAGCTGTGGCTACATGTGTGGAGTTCAACATCACCAAACGTGTAAGTGTGTGTGTGAATGGGTGAATGACAAAAACTGTAGTGTGAAACGCTTTGGGGTTCGTAGGACCTGAGTAAAGCACTATACAAGTACACAAGTACTGTTGATAGGAATTAGAGTTTTTACTACTGTATAGAATTGGGCCTCAACTCTACGGAGTGGCGATTTTGGACTTTGATTACTTGCCATAGGGCAGTGGTCACCAACCTTTTTCAAGCCAAGATCACTTTTCATGTTGGACAAAATGCAAAGATCTACCATTCATTTTAGATATAGTTTACAACTTTTAGATTATAAAATTTAGAAAAACAGATATCAATTTATGAATCATGCTTTATCATTTTATTGCCAAAAACATTCTGAACATACATCTGACAACTGATATGCATTTCAACAGCAAAAAAGTGGTTCAAATATAAGTCATTGTTGCTTGTATTGCAACATTTAAAACTGAATCATCAAATCATGGCAAAAATCATACATCAATGCACAAGGTAAATCATCCCGCCACTCTGCCTTTCTAAGTGATAACAGTCACAGTCAGTGTGATGGTTGTGCCTGCAGCTTCCCAGTTAATGCACTGTAGTTGGGCTCATAGTTGGAGACACCTAGTCTTACACAGTCAGCAAGGTGTCTGTCAGTCAGACGTGTCCTGTGCTTTGACTTTATTATTTTCATGTGTGAAAATGCTACCTCACAGAGATATGTGGAGCCAAAATAAGATTTCATCTTTGCAGCACAGGAGGAAAGAAGGGGAAACTTTTCTCTGTTTACAAGACCCCAAAAGTGGCTGTCAGTAGCTCTTGCTTGCAATTCAATGTCATTTTGCATTTCAATAATTTCCATCTCCACACCATTTTGTAAGGAAAACACCTCTCGCAGCTTGGCAGCGACTGCCTCAATGTCTGTGGGAATAAATGGGTTGCTGATGAATCTCCCAATGTCCTCCATGTTATGCACTTCTTGGAAACGCCTGTCGAATTCAGCCCTCGCTTTATCCAGATGAACACAGAATTGTTCAGGGTGGGCTTCTCTTTTATATTTTGAAAGTCTCTCCAAGTTTGGGAAGTGTGTGAGTTTTCCATTTCTCAGGTGAGAAATCCACAGACCGAGTTTAGCCTTAAATGAGCTGATAGCGCTCATCATCTGCATGATGTCTCTGTCTTTGCCCTGTAACTGTGTGTTCAACTCATTCAGTTTGGCTGTCAGGTCTGTGAGGAATCCCAGGTCACGTAGCCACGCATCCGACAGTTCTTTATAGAGCTCATCACGTGATTTCAAAAACGAGCGGATCTCGGGCAACAGGTCAATAAAACGCTGCAGGACTTTCCCGCGACTTAACCAGCGTACTTCAGCATGCAGAAGCAAGTCGCCGTGAGCAGCGTCAACCTCATCCAACAGTGACTTGAACAAACGGTGTTGCAGCCCTTTTGCTCGTATTGCATTAACGATCTTTGTAACCAGCGTCATTACATGGGTAAAGTCTCCAACTTTTGAAGCAAGAGCTTGCTGGTGGATAACGCAGTGGTAATTGACAAACTGCGGGAAGTCGGGATCTTTGCGGCAGAGCGCTACAAATCCACTGCGTGTGCCAATCATTGCTGG
>SSNP01000132.1:1297049-1381196 GCA_006937955.1 Pachypanchax playfairii
TTTTGTAGAGATAACTTCTCAAATCGCTATCATAAATCATAAATTAATCCCACATTAAGACTGAAAGTGTTCTTTAAAGAGGTGAGTCTTAAGTCTGCTCTTAAAAGTAGCTGCCGACTCTGAGGATCGGACCGAGTTTGGTAGGTCATTCCACCATCGGGGGATAACAGAGGAGAAGAGTTTGGAACATGATCTCATGCCACGTTGTGGTGGAAGCGCTAGGCGTCTTTCAGCGGCTGAGCGTAGCTGACGCGTGGGAATGTAGGTTTGGATGAAGGAGTGAAGGTAAGTAGGAGCTGTGTGTGTTAGAGTCTGGTAAGCCAGAAGCAGAGCTTTGTATTTGATGCGTGCTGCAACTGGAAGCCAGTGCAGGGAAATGAGCAGCGGAGTGACATGAGCCCTCTTGGGCTGGTTGAAGACCAGACGCGCTGCTGCGTTCTGAATCATCTGCAGAGGTTTAACCGAACAGTCTGTAAAGTGTCTGTGCGCGCTCCCGTGCCGGCTTGGCTGGTGGCTGCAGTTAGCCACAGCGCCTGTCGCGGCAGCACTGAGTCAGATTTTGTAAAGCTGCCTTAAGTTCCTTTAAGGAATTATATGTGACAAAATCTACCATCATATGATTCCCTCCCTGGATATAATTCTTTAATTAAACTTTTACTTGGTCCTCCAGACTGTAAAGATTTGATTTCATCGTTGGTTGAGTTTTTCTTAATTAAGATTGCTCAACCTCCAATGAAGATTAAACAAATTTGGGAGGAGGATCTTAATATTACAATTACAGATGATGTGTGGAAGACTGCATTAAGCAGCTCACACCATTGTTCTATTAATGCCAGACTTAAGTTAATACAATTTTAAGTTTTACATACCGTAAAACACCAAATAACAGCCGGGTCTCAGTTAGCCGCCGGGTCTCAAATAATAGCCGGGTCCAGCAATACATTTTGACAAATAAACGCCTGTCCCCATTAAACGCCGGGTGTAATTTACAGGTATAGGGCGCCAGTCACATGTTGCATTGCCACTGATCGATCATCATGGCTCCGGGACAGAGGAAAAATAGAAAATACGACCTCAAATTTAAACTGGCTGTCGTCAAATATACTGAACAAAACTCAGGAGAAGCGGCAGCTAGACACTTTTCTGTTGACCCCAAAAGAGTGAGAGAGTGGCTAAAAAATAAAGCTGCACTTCAGCGTCTTTCCGTGGTGGATAGCAAAAGGGCCAGGCTGCTTGGTGGTGGGAGAAAGAAAGCTAGCGAGGAGCTGGAGGTTAACATGCGTGAATGGATCATTGGTAAGCGTTTGCGGCATGAGAGAGTGAGCCGAAAAATGATCAGGGCGAGAGCAAAAGAAATGTTTGCCTCTGTGAGCGACAGCAGCGACGAGAAGTTTTCTGCTAGTGCTAAAAAGAGGATTTAATCGGCTGTCCCAAATAAACGCCTGGTCCCAAATAAACGCCTGGGTTTTTTCATGGTTAAAACAAATAAACGCCCCGGCTATTATTTGGTGTTTTACGGTAGGTTGCATTATTCAAAAGTTAAGCTGCATACATTTTTTCCCCAGACCTCTCCTTTTTGCAATAGATGCAAAACTGCTCACGGCACTTTAGCACACCAGTTCTGGTTATGTCCATTAGTTCAAAGTTTCTGGAAATCAATATTTAACTGGTATTCATGTGCACTAAAGATCCATATTGACCCTGACCCTGAAACGGCCCTGTTGGGATTCTCTAACATTCTGGCAAAAATGAACCATGATTTATGCACAATTATAGTTTATGGTATGATTATAGCGAAAAGATGCATTTGAAAAGAATGGAAATAAGACACTCCACCTCATTTCACTGTATGGCTCAGGGAATTTGTTGGTGTTTTGCATATTGAAAAACTTAGATATGAGATATCAGGTAACCCTCAGAAATTTTACACTTCATGGAGACCCCTCTTGGAATACTTGAAATTGTAGATGACTTGTTAATATCAGTACTGTCAGGTTCTTGTGAACTTTTGTATTGGCTAATGCCTTTTTGTAACCCCTTTTATGTTTGTGCGTGTGTTTTTTTTTTTTTTATTGTTCTTTTTAAAATATTTTTCATAAATTATTTTTGATAATGTTTTGTTGTACAAGGCTAGAAGTTTTGTTTATTTTTATGTTAAATATGCCTTGACCAATACTATGTGCCTCTGTGATATGTTTTGGTGATATGCCTTGTTTAAATTCAAAAAAGTTAATTTACTGTTGTTGACATAAAACCCCACATTGTACCAGGGTTTTTCCTGCGTTCAAATTTGTGTGGTGGCCGCCTCCAGCTAATTTTGTGCAGCCCCAGCCTGATTTCACTCTGCCCCCAGCTATATGGATCTTATTTTAACTGCAGTTGCAGCGTTGCGCCACTATGGGGGCGCTGTATCAGCAGCGGTGCACCGGAAAAGGCTAAAACAGCTGCAGAAAAAGAAGATCAAAAACAGCTTTTCCCGCTAGTTGGTGCTATCGGCATCCTGATTTCCCCCCCGGCTCATCAAACAGATTTTTATGGTATCCATCCATGTCATGTTTTTGTTCTTTTCTTCAAATCCTCCATATCAGAGTAAACGTTAATGGTTTTTAGCGTTGCAGATATGGCTGGGAAAAATCAACCGCTACTTTATGAAGCGACCTCGCCTCGCGAGGAGGAGTCAGGATTCCAGGTGAAACAGTGCAGACAAATTAGAGGGTATTAATTCATGGTTGTGACAAGATGTGAAAATTCTGTCAGGTCTGAACGTAGTTCCCAGGCAGAGACTGGCGAGGGTCAGAATGCAGGACAGGAAGAGTCGGCAAAGCGAGGGTACGTTAGTATGTTTCTAAGTCATATCTTTGTTATGCAAAGAGCATAACAAAGCCAATGTGTATGTGATTAATTTTTTTAAAATATTATTTTAAAACATTATTTTTTTGGTAATTTTTCCATATCTCAAAAACACCAGCCAGTGGCTTTGACAAGCACTGGCTGATTAAATTTATTATTATATTGGTGAATTTATCAACTTCCACCTTATAACTTTCTTTAAGAGACTAAAGGCACCAGACTTTACTAACTAAACATAACTAAGACAAATTAACAGATGTAAAATATGAAATGACCATAAAACTAAAATTTAAAGAGAAAAATGACCCATTTTTAATAACTTTATTGCAGATTTATCATATTATTAGTATTGGTACATGGTATCTGTTAACTTTAACCGATACATGTACATACGATATTGGGGCTGATACCAGTATCGATGCATCCCTAATTAGAAAGCTTAATAAAAAACATTTTGCATGTGAGGTAGTTGAATGCACATAGTATGCATGTGCTTGCGCATGGTCAGGATGGTACCACCTCTGCCTCAATTTGAGCCAGGAAAAACCCTGCATTATACACATTAAAGAGAACATAAATAACAAATTCAGAGTCAAAGCAGGGCTTCTATGTTTTGTGTATGAGGTTGAGATATCCATCAGCAACAAGAGATTGCAAATGTGTGGGCTCCTGACCAGCTGCTTGAGTTCTTGGATGGCTTGGACTGCCTGTGGCTCTCTGAGTCGGTCTTAGGGTTAATGGGGGTTCCTACCCCATTCTCCTTCTTGACTCACCTCTCTGTGAGGCCCCCAAAGCCCCCATCCCCACACAGACACCAAAACACACATAAG
Organism: Pachypanchax playfairii; assembly: GCA_006937955.1. Classification (NCBI taxonomy): domain Eukaryota; kingdom Metazoa; phylum Chordata; class Actinopteri; order Cyprinodontiformes; family Aplocheilidae; genus Pachypanchax; species Pachypanchax playfairii. Next base: position 1,300,730 of record SSNP01000132.1, read on the forward strand.
AACACACACATGCACGCATACACACAGGCAAACAAACCTCTGTGTATAATTTAACACTTTTGAGTGACATAAACACAAATGTCTCACGATCTAAATCATGATCAACCATAGTTGCATTTTGTAATCTTCATGCAAAAAAAACATATTCAAAGGACGTTCAAATGTATGAATACATTTCAAAAACAAATGTTAATGGCTTTGCTCACTGTAGCAATTGTGCAGCTTAATGGGCCACATATTTTCTGAATCTGACCAACTGAGGGAACTTACTGATGACAGCTGTGCCATTCCCAAGTATGACGCGGCCTGTTAGGCATGAAGTCAGCTGTGCCCTTATTCTTCACCCTTTGAGGAAATCGCAGCAGAACCCTTACATCATAGTCACTGGTCTCAGAGCTGTAGGCCGAGCTGAATGATGCATGAAGAAAGAGAGGGCAATTGATCAGGCAAAAGGCCAAAATAACCAAAATAATGTTTGTGCATTTGTTTCTCATAAGTTTTTCACAGGGTTAAAAAGGTATCAAAAGAGTTAAGGCTAAGAGGTAGGAGCATATCTATATCCAGCTCCTCAAACATAAAATTTTAACACAGAGAAAGAAAACAGGAAATGTTAAATATTCTGTTGGATAGTTTACTTTTATAGTGGAAATGTGTGGCAATTTTATAGTGGAATAACCTCAAGTTCACACCACTGAAGATGTAAGCTTGTGACTGTTGTTGACACTGGATTATATGACAAAACTAGAAAAGTTCCTGAAGAAACTTTGAGAGGGATTGCCACTGTGTGCTGGACTCCCTCAGCCGATCAGAAAGCTGTACTTTCTAAACCTGAGCATTTACGACAGCTGCTGCACACATGATGGACAAGGCTTGAAGAGTCAAAACTATATTGAAGTTTTTGCAGAAATTGGATAATTTCAGAGGTTTTTCCATAGGATTACAATAGGGGTGGATTTCTAAATAGAGGATGTTGCCATGGTAACCCAAAATTTATTGTAAACATGATGGTTGATTTCTCCTGGTTCACCCGATCTCTTTGATATATAACATTTGAACCCAGATCCTACACTTCATGGTGTGTGGCGTTGCCATGGCAATACGGTAATAGATATGTGAAAGTGGCTTCAATATGTTATAGACCAGGCATCTCCAACCCTGGTCCTCGAGAGCTACTGTCCAGAATGTTTTAGATGCATCCCTGCTCCAACACAGCTGAATCAAATGAATGACTCATTAGCAGGCCTTTGCTAAACTTGATGGCTTGCTGAAGAGGTAATTCAGTTAATTGATTCAGCTGTGTTGGAGCAGGGACGCATCTAAAACCTTCTGGACAGTAGCTCTCGAGGACCAGGGTTGGAGATGCCTGTTATAGACCAATGTCTACTGAGCACATCTACTGAAGCTTTGGATAAAAGCGTCTGCTAAGTGACAGTAGTAGTAGTAGTAGTGGTAGCACATAAAAGCTGGAATGACATTTGTAGGTCAAAACATCTCCACACAGTAATTGATCAAATGATCGAAATTTAGTCAATGTCATTGCCATGGTAACCCAAAAATGTATGTTTGCATGGCGGTTCACTTCTAATGATCAAACCCATTGCTTTGATATATGACATGAGGTCACACATCCTATTGTGGTCTCTATTGGCTCATTGGGTGTGTTTAATAGCGAATGTGAGGAATCTGAGATCTCGTGGTAAGATGTATCATGTCACTTCCTGTTTGTCTTGATTGCACTGTTGGTTAATGCGCTGTCTGTTCTATTGGCATTTTTTTTGGACTTTCACTGATTTACTGTAATTTTTTTTACTTATTAGTTCATAAGCATTACTCTTCCAGTTGTTCTGCACTCCTGCCTTAAGTGAATCTTTGGCTTTTAACTTCTCTTTTATTTTACTGTTTGCTAGCTAGCCCAGCTTAGCTTAGCATTCCTTCACCCTCTCCTGCCTTGACTTGTTCTGTGTCAGATGTTTAGTTATTCCTCTGCCTCCTTTACTGATAATGGTACGTGTAACAAATGTAGTTTATTTGTAGCTTTGGAGGCGAGGCTGTCTGATTTGGAATCGCGGCTCCGTGCTTTTGAGACTCCAGCAGTTTGTCAGGTTCCTTTAGCAAGCATGGACTCCCTGTGCGGAGACGTGGCTGCAGTTAGAGCGCAGCAGGAGCAGCTTCTGGGGCTACTGGAGAAAGTTAAACAACTACACCTCCAGAACGCAGAAAAGGACAAGAGGATCATGAATCTTGAGAGGCGGGTGGATGAGCTGGAGCAATGCACCCATATGAACGATGTGGTCATTACTGGCTTCAAGATCAAGCAGCGATCCTATGCGCGTGCGGTGACTGGAAACATCGGGGAGCTCAGCGACGAGGAGACGTGCTCGGTGGAGCAACAGGTGGCATCCTTCCTCTAAAGCAAGGGGATAGAGATGGACCTGGGGCACATCGAGGCGTGTCACCCACTGCCCAAGAGGAATAAGAGACTGCCAGCCGTCATCATGAGATTTATCCATTAAAAAAAAAAAAGTAGCACTGTTGAAGCAAGGATGCAAACTTAAAGGCACGGACGTCTTTATGAATGAGCACTTGACACGAAGGAACGCAGAAATCATGAGGAGGGCAAGACAACTGAAAAAGCATGGCAGAATACAACACACATGGGTAACAAACTGTAAGATCTTCATCAAGCTGAATGGGACGCCAGAGGAAGCAAAAGTACTGATAGTAAAGAACATGGAACATCTGGATAAATATAACTAATGGCAATCAAACCTTGGTGCTTGCTTATGTATTGATCCATGTGCTTGCTTATCTTGGTAGCGATGATGCCTGACATGAACTTCCATGTTGTGGAGAGACAGGTTATTGGGCGATAGTTGGATGGGACTGCACCTTTGGTGGGATCCTTCTGGATCAGGATTGTTCGCCCTTCAGTTAGCCATTCTGGGTGAGCCCCATCTCTTAATAGCTGGTTTAGTTGTGCTGCTAGGCGCTCATGGAGTGCTGTGAGTTTCTTTAGCCAGTAGGCATGGATCATGTCTGAGCCTGGTGCTGTCCAGTTTTTCATATCTGAGACTCCTTCTTGGATGTCTGCCACTGCAATGGTAAATGGTGTTTTGAGTTAGTTTATCAGTTCAGTTTGCATTTAAGTGGGATTTCCTCAGTTTGTCTTCGTTCGGGGATTGTGTTAGTTTGCTTATTGGATTACTTTGCCTGCTGTTTCTGGATTATGTTTTGCCTACATAGTTTGGATTACTCTTTGCTGCCTCTCATCCTCCTCATCCACCATTTATGTAAGTCTCACTGCCCCTTCAGCATTTTCCTTTGTCCTTATTAAATTGTTGATTTGATCTTCAGTTTGTCCGCTCATTGTATTTGGGTCCTGCTCACAAAAACACACAGATCATGACAGAGAGCTTCAAAGCTGGCAAGACGCTTCATGAGGGCAGAGTCAGTCTTTGATTACTGGTACAAGAAGGTTTTCAGACCAGCATTCAACCATGGCATCAACAGCAGATTGCATGTGACATCATTATTATCATGTTGACTGTTATTGAATATTTTGTCAGAAAGTTCATTGTATAAAATCATATTTATTCCCATAAACTCAATGGTGTACAGTCAATAGATGGCCACTGTTATGTGAAGTAAAAATGTTGTATTTATTTTGTATCATGGCATAAGTTAGTTATAAAATGAGCGACAGAAAAGTAGAGAACCAGTTTATCCTAATTGGTGAACTGTATCAGTAGCTACGTTTACATGGGCACATTTAATCGGAATAAACGCCCAATCGGAAAAAAAATACGTAATGTAAACATGTCAATCAGAATGTTTTGATCCGATGCAGCCTGATCAGAATGAAATTTACTTCCGCAGACCCAAGTAGAAAACATAGCGGGAAGTAAACAGAAGTGGTCTGCTGGTGCAGTCATCCTGTCATCCTGCTCTCCTCTCCTGTGGTGGAGGAGCAGTAGCAATATGTATTCAGCCTCTAGCTTGGTTAATGCGACCAGTAAAAACCCAAACATAAAGGTAATCACCTGCAGAAGGTCCATATTAGGGAAAACTTGAGTCAGCTCGAGCACACGATGGGGCGGGAAGGAGTTTATTTACTTTTTTTTCTTCCCCCGGAAAGACAACTCGCTGTGCGCATGCTCAACTCATTTAACCTGATTGAGTGCTTGGTGCATGTGTACTCATGGCATGATCAGATCATTTCAGTTAGTGTCTATGTAAACAGGGATTTGGGAATTCCGATCGACCAAGATTATAATCAGATTGGGGAAATTTGGCACATGTAAACGTAGCCATAGTCTATTGTTTTCTGTTAATGGCTCCTTAGCAAATTTATATTTTCTTTCACTCAGGGGTGGGTGGGGGGAGTTAGCCAGAAGAAAATAAAATTTCAGGGATCCTAATGTTAAAAAAATTGATGTCATGATTGTACAAGGCCAGACCCAAGAGCTGAGCCCCAGACACAGGGTACTAAGAAAAAGGTCTTTATTTACAAAGTCCTACAAATATACATATACATACATATACAGTATATATATATATATATATATATATATATATATATATATATATATATATATATATATATATATATATATATATATATATTGATAAAGAGCAGAGGAAAGAAGTTGTGGTGGATGTGGCGATACCAAGTGATGGCAACATCAGGAAGAAGGAACATGTGAAACTTGAGAAACACCAAGGGCTCAGAGAGGAGCTACAGAACACTTGGAAGATGAAGGTGACAATAGTACCCGTGGTAATCGGAGCACTTGGGGCAGTAACCCCCAAACTGGAGGAATGACTCAAGCAGATCCCTGGAAGAACCTCAGACATCTCAGTCCAGAAAAGTGCAGTACTTGGAACAGCTAAAATACTGCGCAGGACCCTCAAGCTCCCAGGCCTCTGGTAGAGGACCCGAGCTTGGAACGTGAAACACCGCCCATATATATATATATATATATATGGGCGGTGTTTCACGTTCCAAGCTGCATGCATATACATGCTCTCATAGGCTAGTTTGCTAGCCAGTCTGAGTCTAGCAAATCTGAATAATGAATATGAACGAGCTGCTTCACGGAACCAGCCAGAACCAGCCGAATTTTGATGCAGACAGATTGAAAGGTCTGGTAATCAGTGTTTCCTAATGTTTTTTAGATGGAAAAAGTTTCATATTACAGGTTAATACTTAATAAATAACCACAAAGTCCTGAAATTTGTATGAAATGGCCTCTTTAAAAATTAAAGAAAGCAAAACACAGGCCCAACCCAGGCTCCTGACAATTGAGCTCTCTCATAAACAAAGAAGTACAGCTTGGACGTCCTGTGAGCGCAAAAAAAGATAATCATTTCAATTTCATTCTTACTCACTTTCCATCACATGTAGACACTGGCCAAGATCTTACAATTCAAAATAAAACTTTAGCTCTGTAAATTTAACTGTCAGTCATAAGAATGGTTAGAATATTTGAAAACCTCCAACTTGTTACAAGTTGTGTGTGTTTTAAATTAAGAGACAAAACCAAAAGTTTTAGCAGAATGTATGGCATGACAATTAGTGACAATAAAATGTAAACTCAATTTATCTGGGAAAAAGGTATTATAAACAAGAGACATTTAGAATTAGATAATCATCAAAAAAGGGGTGTACTTTGTCAGTAAACTGTTAAATAAAATGCACTCTTTGCTTTACCTTGATAGACATTTTTCCTCTGCAGCACAGCGTAGAGAATACATATGAGATCTCTGGATGTATGTGGAAGCCTGAACATAGTTGGGATCAGGAACAAGGTCTGGCAAACCTGAAATTATCAAACGTATGCTCACTGTAAAATGCAATTCATCCAGCACTGAACCACTTTGTCCACAGATCTACCCAAATACACAAAAACAAGATGAAAACATTTGAGTCTCATAATCATCAAGAACACAATATGCCCATTTTAAGCTCCCGTTTTAAGTATCATTTGTTCCTGCTATTCTGCATCAGACTCACAGAACGGGTACTGCCAATTATGCTGGCACAAACATGCCCATGTCATTCAGCAGATTTGAGCCAATTTCACTCTTTTTGTAGATAGCAGTTGTTGTTATAGTTGACTTCTGTTAAAAGAAAGTAGGCAATAACAGACAAAAAAAAGAAATGACAAAGATGACAATGACAAAGAAATGAAAAGTCTCAGAACAGTATCATTTTAATGGTAGGTTTATTTTAACACTGACATATAGCACATCATTAGTAAATTTGAAAAAAAAAAACTTTAAATAAAAGATAGAAACTGATTTATATATTTGAACCCTCTAACTGATTTTTATTTCATTACATGAAATAAGTATTTAATCCCCTGCCAACCATTAAGAGTTCTGGCTCCCACGGATTAGTTACACATTCCTGCTCAATTAGTCACCCTCACTGAAGACACCTTAAGTATTTAGTGCCATAACCAGAGCTGTATAAGGAGAGTTACGACATGTTTTGAACTCGCTGACTTGCAGTCACGTGGTTCATCGAGCTCTCAATAGTTCCAAACATCCCAGCGCCGTAAGTCAGTTTGAACGGCGTATGGCAGGACAGATCACAACAATTGAATATTTTCACATTTCCCCTGGCGATTTTTGGTAATTATTGAATAATAATGTTTTCTTAATTCCTTCACAGAGTAACTTATTTTATTTTTCATTTTATCCGAGTGTCCGAGCAGACAGACACTCGTCACTGTTCTACATTTTAGAGGAATACGAGAGTCCTAACATATTGTTGAATACATTTAGACCACATACTGTATATCACTGTAATATATTATAGCAATATCTTTGATGTAGTAATGCAACACACTGCTCAATATAAGCATATTTAAAGGGACTGTATCATGCTATTTTACAGTTTTCAACGTCTGGGATCGGCACATAAAACCTTACTGTTTGAGGTATATTCACTTCATTTGTCCTGAAATATAACTTATATTCTCTAGTTATTCAGTGACCAGGAAGTAAAAACGCTCGGTTTACCTAAAACCCCGCCTCCCAACTGTGAGTGCTGTAACTCTCGCAGCCAAATGCACATTTTCGAGGAGAAATTTTTAGAATGAAATACAATGAAATGGAGGTGCTAATTTGTCAGAGGACGCTCGGTGGTGAGGAGCGTCTGGAGAGAAGGACAGTCCACTCGCGACTGGATGCGATCAAAGCTGGGAGATGACACCAAGACTGGGATCGGACGGGTGAAGTGAGACAGGTTGTAGGCGAGGAGCGGGATTCTGGAGGCAGCGACTTTAAATCCCTTTTGTTTTTAGACCTTTCCAAAAAACTTTTGTTTACAGAAGTCTTCAGCAGCCTGTGGGGAGTTGAAGGAGCGTGTGTTCCTGTCCACGGTAACGCAGAACCTCGCTGGGTAGAACAGACCGTAGCCAACGCCAGCTTCTCATAATTTCTTTTTTAGCGGGGTGTATGCAGCTCTCATGCGGCTCACCACCGGGTGCAGGTCGGGGAAGGTGTACACAGTAAGTTCCCTGAAAAACAAGCTTGCCTTTCGCTCTGCTGGTGTCCAGTATTTTCTTTTTGTCCTTGTAATGGTGTAGACGGACAAGAATGGACCTTGGTCGATGATCACTGCTGTCCGGTTTTTGAGCCAGGGAGCGGTGAGCCAAGTCAATCACAGGGGCCGAATCAAATTGCACCGCTGCCAGCACAGTGGGAAAGAAGTTTCCTTAAAACTCAATCATGTCGTGTCCCTCTACACCTTCTTTAACTCCCACAATTCATATGTTTTTCCTTCTGCTTCTACCCTCGAGATCCATATATTTGTTCATTAGTTTTTAGTGCTCCTTCAAAATTTGCTGTTGGATATCTTCTAGCTTCGCCAGTCTCTCCAGCGCTCCATCTAGAATCTCCCCCATCTAAGTGTTTTTGGCTTCAGACATCATGAGCGCTGAGCACAGCCCGGCGAGCTCGGTAGATATTTTTCCTCGCATAGCCCGAAACTCTACTTTCACCTCTTCCCGAAGTGACATGATGTTTGTTCCTATTGCCGTTTTAATCTGAGCCAGTGCTTCATCTTTAAAAAGATGAAATTCTTCTCTTATAGTTGACCAAAAGGCAGCAGGGGCCTTCCATTCCAGCAGCTATGCTATTAGCATCTGGGCTTACCATCTTTCCTTGGTCGTTCTGTGCCGTGAAGGGAATTGTCATCTTGAGTTGATGTTATATCCTCTCTTTTCTTTGGTGTTTTCGTCATGGCGTAGCTTTCTATCCAGTTGGATACATATGAAGTAGTTAGGTAAAATGGTTCAAAATTCCATGTTTTCAGTGTTATTGTGTCTTTTGTGTGGGCTTTTATTTTGTCTTGTCCTCATTTCCTGTGTGGCTTTTATTTTGGTATATGTTGTAATTCCTGTTTTTCCCAGTATGTTCCTGTATCTTGATTTTGGTTTCCTGTTCCACTTAGTCCAGTGTTTTTCCATCCAGATGGTTTGAGTTTTGTAATTAGTGTCAGTTTGTATTTAAGCAGTGTTTGTTCTATCCTCCTTTGCTGGTGGATTATTGTTTGCCTCCCGTGTTTTTAAATTGTTCTCCTATAATTCTCCGGATCTTCTCACCATTACTGATGTAAGTTCACTGTTCTGTCAACACTTTATCCTTGTGCGTTAAAATCTTTCATTATCACTTAAACGTGGTGGAGCACCTCTCCTTCCTGCATTTGGGTCCAACCCAGACGTAACAGCAAGGGAGAAACTGGCATCATGTTGAAACTGTTGAAAGTCGTATGACAATTTGTGCCAAACAGCCACTTGTCTTAACAGACCTGAATGTCACATCAAAATGAGGGAAGCGGTAATATTTGTCCATGAGTCTGCCAGGTAGCACAGCAGGTCAATGCACATACGATGGATTGGGAGCAGGTGCTGATAGCTGGTGGCAGCAGCTCAGGGTCCTCCTGGTCTGTGTCCTCCACATCCAATGTGCAGCTGGCTTCTGTGTCAAACACCTGGTCAAGCAGGCGCTGCTCCCAGCCAGCATCCAGCTCCTCCACTGCAGGAGCGTTGGCGTCTATCTGTGATCACTGTCATTCGCGGGTTGAATTTTCACTGATTTTATTTTTTGGGTGGACAAAAAAGGGTCCATTATCCACTCCAGAGGGGTTATATAAGTAGTAAAAGCACGTGGTCGGCCCAAAGCCTGTTCGCTGGACAGGGGTGTCCATTCCTGAAGGGTGTCCACAGTGAGGGGTTTCACTGTATTACTCTGTCCAATTACTTTTGGTCCCTTAAAGAGGCCCTTCCATTAAAAACGTTTTTTCTGAGGTTTCTGTTGAATATTTTAGCTCCACAGATGTTCTTACTTTCATAGTGGGTGTCAGGTCAACAACTCCTCTTTCAGTTTTACTCTCTCAAACTACGCAGGTGGCGATAACACCCGATTTCTCCCCTGTCCGAACGGCCTGTATCTGTTTCATCACAACTCCTTTGTTCATTAGTTTTCGGCAGTTCCCACAGTTGAAACCACGCCTAGCATGTGGCTCACTAAAATGCTGTAGCATAACATAGCAAACAGAAAGACACGACGGGTGACGTTGCAATGCACAGTGGGGCAGGAAACAGTATTCTTTGCTCTCATAGGCTAGTTTGTTAGCCAATCAGAGTCCAGCAAATTCAAACAATGAATATGAATGAGCTGCTGACGAAGCAGTCGAAGCAGCCTGACGGAAGGAGCCAGAACCACCCGAATTTTAACGCAAACAGATTGAAAGGATTGAAATAAGTGTTTCCTGATGTTTTTAGATATAAAATGTTTCATATTACTGGTTAATACTTAAGAAATAACCACAAAGTCCTGAAATGTGTATGAAATGGCCTCTTTAACAAGTTGGAGGCACATGTACAAAATATGGTAATTCCTACACTGTTCACCTGATTTGGATGTAAATACCCTCGAATTAAAGCTGACAGTCTGCAGTTATAGCGCATAATGTTTGTTTCATTTCAAATCCATTGTGGAGATGTATAGAGCCAAAAATGTTTGAATTGTGTCGATGTTCCAACATACTGTATATGGACCTCACTGTACACTGATAAATACTATAAACAGGGGTGCACATAAGTGGTCCGCACACACTGTCAAAATATAAAATGCGCACCAGATGAAAAGTTGCAACACGCGTTTGCGTACTTAACATTGGTTTGGCTGAGCTGCGTGAATTTTTAGGTTAATCAGAGGCGGGGTTCATTGTCAAATAAATGAAGAATCCCATTGACTTCTTTTGTTTGACTGATATGTTTCTCAGCCAGAGCGCCGAAGTTCCAGCTGATCAGCTGATGCTGCGTCTCTCTCTGTCTCTGTGTATCAGTTTGTCAGTGTGACGGATTTTCAGTCAGTCAGATCAGTGCAGCTGACTGCAGGATTCTGCATCGCGTCAAAACTGAAAAAATTCACTGAATAAGACAAATAGACCATCGTGGCACAGACGTGTATAACTACCTTTTTGTGCTATAAAATAAAGAAAACCACATGTTTTAATCAACAGTAGCAGCGTATTTGTCTGCGATCCGCGCCATGGAACATGCATATGGAATATGCAGTCAATGCCCCATAACTGTCCAGTGTATCTTTTTATCTGACTGCATCACATTACAAACATGCTCATCATTTCAAAACAAAAAACAGTTACAGTAAATGACAGAAGCCCCAACAGCTGACTAATAAATTTCAACACCAAACTGTTAAATGTAGATTAAAATGAACAATCAAACCTGTAAACAATCCAACCTGAACTCTAATTGTTGAAAAAATCAAGAGAAACCAGTAAAAAATAAAAAAGACTGGTAAAAAAAAAAACCTTCAAAGGATTTTTATTGAAACAAATATAGAGCCAGGTAAAGTAAACAGACTGAATTTGAAGCTTGATGAAACCAAAAACAAAGCAGAGGAGCTCGGAAGAGACACAGCGAGACACATTTAAAAATGTGAGGACCAAGCAACAACCCTAGGTTCTCTTCTGAGAACCAGGCCAAAAATATTATGTGCACCCCTGACTATAAATACATTCAAATCTATACAGATGCATCAAATGATCCAGATAACAGAGTGTTGTTTTTAAATTCCATTATCCTATTGTATTTCACAATTGTAAATGACCCAGATTATTTGTTCTGTTTAATATTGTTTGGATGCTGATATTCCTGAACAAATATTTTATTGTAGCATTCACATGACTCTTATTGTGAAGGTCAGAACGGGCTACTTCTGGTGTTGAAGGAGCGTTAAAGATGCTATCGTTTGCCAAAGAAAGTTTATCGGAAGATCCTCATTTTCAATCCATCTTTCAATTTTCATCTAGCTGGAAGGCGAACAGGTATGCTTGTGGATTGTATGGGTTGTTTAAAGGCATTAAAGAGGATTTTGCCCCGAATGAGAAGCTCAATGGCTGTTTGTCATTTTTTGAGTAGTGTGCATGTGCTGCAGCTCCCTCTCCCTCTTTTTACCTTCATACTGGGTGTGAAAATGGCACAATAACTTCTCTTTCGGTTTTTATCTCTCAAACTACGCAAGTGGCGATAACACTTGAGTTCACCCGAGTTCAAAAAGCCTGTATTTGTTATGTTATAACTATTTTGGTCATTAGTATTCATCAGCTGGTGCAGTTGAGACCACGCCTAGCAGACCGCTGGTTAAACGCGCACAAAGACGCATCAAACCGGAAGATACTCGGTTGCACTGTTGCACATGTGGATTGTGGGAGGATACAGGAAGCCGTGCCCTCATAGGCTAGTTTGTTAGCCAATCTGAGTCTAGTGAATTAGCATAATGAATATTAATGAGTCCAGGCCAAAATTGAGGTAAATTTTCAAGGAATCAGATTAGTTTGAAAGTGTTTCTTAGATACAAAATATTTCAGATTACAGGTTATGAAATAATATTAAAAATGAAATGAAAAATACTTTATTTATCCCAGAAGGGAAATTCAACGTTGTCGTAGGTTTTTTTTTTGTCCAACAATAAAAACAATAGTGAAGACAATAATATAATAATAACAATCAAGGTCTGTTCTTGTTGTGGAGGCTAATGGCTGCAGGCAGGAATGATCTTTTGTATCTTTCGGTCTTGCATCGGACCTGAAGAAGCCTCTCACTAAACGCACTCTGTTGTTTGATCACTGTGTCGTGCAGAGGGTGAGAAGAGTCCTCCATCATCATTATTAGCTTGTCCAGCATTCTTTTTTGTACAATCAGCTCCAGCGGCTCCAGATACTCCCAGCACAGATCCAGCTTTCCTGATCAGATTGTTGATTCTCTTCAAGTCTCTGGTTCTGATGCTGCTGCCCCAGTAGATGGCTGCAAAGCTGATTGCACTTTCCACAACAGACCTATAGAAGATTTGCAACATCTTGGTGCAGACATTAAAAGATCTCAGCTTCCTTAAGAAGTAGAGTCTGCTCTGACCTTTCTTGTAGATGTATTCTGTGTTGTATTTCCACTCTAGTCTGTTGTCCAGCTGAACTCCAAGGTACTTGTATTCCTCCACCACCTCCACCTCCTCTCCTAGGATTGAAATACTGCTGTGTTGATTCTTTCTCCTCCTGAAGTCAACAATCATCTCCTTAGTTTTGCTGGTATTTAAAACGAGATGATTGTTACCGCACCATTTCACAAACTGACTGACCAGTTCTCTATACTCAGCTTCTTGTCCCTCACTGATGCACCCAACAACTGCAGAGTCATCAGAGTATTTCAGCAGATGACAGGACTCAGAGTTGTACTGGAAGTCAGAGGTGTACATCGTGAAGAGAAATGGTGAGAGTACAGTTCCTTGTGGCGCTCCAGTGCAGCTGACTTCCATCTCAGACACACAACCTTTCAGTCTCACAAACTGTGGTCTGTTTGTGAGGTAGTCATAAATCCAGGAGGTTGTGGAGGAATCCACCTGGAATTTATGGAGCTTCTCACAGGGCTTCTGACAGGGCCTATTTGGGGCGGCCGTGGCTCAGGCGGTAGAGCAGGTCGTCTGGTAACTGGAAGGTCGCTGGTTCGATTCCCTGCTCTGCCCAGAGATTGCCTGGCCGTTGTGTCCTTGGGCAAGACACTTAACCCACCTTGCCTGTTTGGTGGTGGCTGGAGGGTCCGGCGGCGCCAGTGTCTGGCAGCCTCGCCTCTGTCAGTGTGTGTCCCAGGACAGCTGTGGCTACAAACGTGTAGTTCATCATCACCAAACGTGTGAGTGTGTGTGTGAATGGGTGACAAAAAACTGTAGTGTGAAGCGCTTTGAGGGTCGTAGGACCTGAGTAAAGCGCTATACAAGTACACGCCATTTATCTCACTCCCAGGCTGAGAGCTTCAATGTCCTACTCATAATGGAAGTAATGATGTAGCTGAATGAAGACTAATTTTTTCCAGAAAAGTAGCTCAAAGGTTAAAGCTGGTGGTATGGTAAACAGATGGTCACAAGTTCATATCTGGTGCATCTCATTAAAGCAAACATTTTGAACTAAGAATGACAATTTATTGTGGTTTAAAATGGTGATGTTTTTTATCTGGCTTATGTTTTTGAATTAAATGCAATGAACTTGTATGCTGCCTAACCCTCTCAGGTTCAAATTAGGTTTTAGTACCTGCTACTAATCTGCAGCGCCTGCCTTGAGGTTAATTTACTTTAATAGTTTCTGCTTTAGACATATGTTAATAAACTTTGTAGCACTTGATCTACATTATGCTATTCAATTTTTTTAGTGTACTATAGATGTGGACATCCATTTTTGGGTTACTATGACAACAGAATCCATGAAAAATCAGCCCTAATGTTATCTTTTGTAATAAATTCTCAAATCATCCCAATCATCCTAACTCCACTACACTTCCATATTAATTTGATTCTTTCAGCCTTTTCATCACATTTACGTCACCTGTCACACACATTTAGTTCAGAATAATGCAGCTTTCTGATTGGCTGAGAGTTTCTCAGTCACAAACTCAGTGGCAAACCTCTCAAAGTTTATTCAGGAGCTTTCTCATTCAGATTAAAAGGTTTCTACAGTTTCATTGTTATTAACCTTCCATTTTGTGCGTTGTGTCCTTCCATCCTTAACTCATTCAGTGCCAGCCATTTTAACATTTTTATCCCCTCTCAGTGCCAGAGCCTTTGAGCATTTTTACTGTTTTTGAAGAGTCACAGATTATTGTGCTTTATGACTATGTAAACACCGAAACAACCAAAAGAACGAGAATATTCTCTACTTCCATCAGGAACAAACAGCTTTTCCGTTTTTTTACAAGCTACTGTTGAAAATACATGACTTCACCTGTTTCTGACCAAAAGATGGAGATAACGGGCTTTTTGTGAAGAGACACATCAGGCAGATGTTTTAGTGACACCAGCCGATTGATCCAGATGGGAACAACTCATCTGACAACTCTGGGTCAGATTAAATAAAATCACATGATTTGAACCCATCTGCTTAAATGGATGTGGCTGGCTGAGATGAAATATGCAGTGATTTAGTTGGCCCGGGTTGATTCCCATCATTTCTCTTTTGTGACCATGACACAGACTCAATTGAAATGTGAGCTGTGTAAAGGTGCGTTCACACCGGCCCAACCATCAACTTCATAAGCGGCAAGTTTATATGTAAAGTCTATGGTGGACGGGCGTCAGACAGACGTCAACGGCTCTGCGTCACTTTGTGAGAGTTATGAGCAGCAATTTTTCAAGCTTTTCTAGCGTTTCAGGCGTTGACGCTTGAAAAGGTCAAAGTTCAGCTAGCTGAACTTTTGACGTTGATAACGCTCTTGAAGCGGCATGTCAACCAATCAGAGCGTCTCATCGTAGTGACGTAAGACGTCACAGCACGTAGCCGGAAAGAAGCGGGATCAGCCAAAATGGAAGACAAATTAATCATCGCCGTCTGCAATCGCAGGGAACTGTACGACCCGTCCACATATATGTATAGAGACAGGAATGTAAAGGAATTTGCTTGGATGAAGATTGCTGAAGAACTCGGAGTGTCGGGTAAGTTATCAAATCTTTTCTTCAGTCTCATTCCCCTTTTTGTAAGTTAGCGGTCATGAGAAATATTCCAAAATGTCCAGTCCCTACTATTTTGCTATTGTTCACTCAGGGGAAGTGTGCAAAAGGCGGTGGAAGAGTCTGAGGGACAGATATACAAAGGAGAGTAGAAAGGAAAAAGAGAGAAGGAAGAAGAGCGGATCAAAAGCAGGGACAGAGATAAAGTGGAAGTACCTTTCCGTCCTGTCCTTCCTCGAACCGTTCATTGCACCCAGACCTACAGCCAGCAACATGACCGTCGAGGAAGAGCAGGCGGTTGGGTCGACCACACAGAGGCAGAGGAAGCAGCAGCAGGGCTGTCAGAGACTGAAGGTTTGTGTATAGTAGCAGTCTTGGATAAAGTAAGTGGCAGGGAATTCATTTTCATCTCTCCTATGACAGAACCAGTTTACACGGAGCCTGTTCCTGGGTTCACAGAACCAGAGTCAGCAGAACCTCCTGCGACTGATTCTTCCGATCAACCGGGCCCTTTGAATGCTGCTTCCTTGGCCAACTTTGTTCCTGCTTCTGCTGATGCTCACCCTGGTCCTGTGGAGTCCTCTGCCCACCCCCGCCCTGTCTCTAGACCTGCAGGTGTGTATGAATGAATGGAATTGAATTTTACAAAACATTTTATAAATCTGTTTAGGTTCCCACATATGACATAAGCATTTGCTAACTAAAAAACAACAAAAATAATTGTAATGTGTTTTTATTCACTATGACTAAATATTTACAGCACAAAATATGTTAATAAAATGCACACAAATAAAACAACTGTGTCTAGTTTTCTGAAAAAAAATTGGTGAAACATTCCTATCCTAGCTATATTCTTATTGCACTGTGTTCTTTGAAGGCCAAGCCAGGAAGAGGGTGAGACGGTGGCCGCAGCCATACGAGCTGTCGGATTTTGACCGGGAGATGCTGGAAGCCGTCAAGGCCAGAAATGAGCCTCCCGTTCCTCGGATCCAGGACCCCGATGAGCACTTCCTTCTCTCTCTGCTTCCTCTTCTGAAAAACGTTCCACCACACCTCAAAGAGACGGTGACATTTAAAATACATAAATTACTTTATGAAAGCAGTTATGTTGTGCTTAATTTGGAACCATTGGAGCCTGCAGAGTAGTTTTACTCAGTGATGGTGGCATGTTTTTCAGGAGAGGAATCAGACTCCTTTCTTTGTCCCTCTCTCTCTTTCACCGCACTTTATCCAGCGGAGTTCCTTTACATTCCTGTCTCTATACATAAATGAGAATGGGTTGTTGTTGTTGTTTTTTTTTAACATAAAAATGTTTCTATTAAATATATTTTATACTCAAAATGGATTACATGCTTGGTTCTCACATATCATGTTTGCTGGTTTAAAAGTTGATGTCTATAATTACAATTACCTTCATGAGAAAGTATTAAAATCTGTGAAAAATAGATCCGAGAAGAAAGCATGAACAAAAAACCTTTTAACTTTTTTAATGGAAATTTACACTCCTGTTGACAAGCCTGTGTGGTGTTTTGATTAACCTTACAGTCTGGCAACCATTACCTGCAATCAGAAGAAAAACAGGTGAACTGCTAAAACACACAATATAGGTACAGTCACAGGAGAAGCTATATCTTTAAATACTGTATTGTTCACTATACACATGTTATACAGGAAGTTGTGCTCTTTATTTTATTTTTGGGTGGCTCTTAAAAGAGCCTTTGTTGGTTTAGTCCTGTTTGGACATGACTATAACGCTGGCTGCCATGGCACTGACCCCTCCTCAGTGAAGTGGGCCAGAAAAACATCTCTGATCTCCACTGCCTCTCTGATTGCGTTGTTTGCCCCCATCCGCCCCACAGCTGGAGGCTGTGGTTCTCCACGTCCAGCAGCTGCTCTCCTCACAGCAGGTCCTTGGCCATCAGCAGAAGCTCTCATAAAGTTATGGAGAACACAAGTCGCCATCACACACTTCTCCACAACTTCAGGATTTATTTCCAGCACGCGCCAAAACATCCTCCACTGTGAAGACCAAATCCCAAAGGCATCTTCTACCACCAGTCGAGCCCAGGACAACCTGCTGTTGAGGGGTTAGACTACCACGTCCGGGGAAGGGGCGCATCAAATGCCTGCGCAGAGGAAAGGGCTCATCTGCCACAAACACATGGGGCTGGGGTCTTCTGTGGGGAGCTCTGGGCATGTGCTGGTCTGGGGGCAGATGAAGAGTGCCATCCCGTAGAGCCTGACCAAAGGCAGAGTTAGCCAGTATCCCTCCATCACTGCTTCTGCCATATCCTCCAACATCAATGACCCTGAATCTGTAGTGGGCATCCACCACAGCCAGGAGCACGATGGAAGGGTGCCCCTTGTAGTTGAAGAAAAAAGAGCCAGATGCAGGGGGGGCCTTTAGGCTCCCATGCTTCCCATCAATTGCACCACAACACAGAGGGAAGTTCCATCTTTCCTCAAACTCCTCCGCAATGGACCTCCACTCCTCTTCACCAGGCACAGCCATGAACTCCTCCACTAAACCATCCCAGATGGCTGTCACAACCTCAGGGATGATGGTGGAGACAGTGGAGATCCCAACTCTGAAGCTGCTGGCTATGGATCTGAAGGTGTCACCAGTTGCCAGAAATCTGCAAATACATAAGTAAAAAAAATGAACAAATAATCAGCCAGAGATTAATTTATATTTAAATAAGACAATAAACAATGGGAGACATGAATCTAGTCTTTTCTGCGCTACATGTTCTTTTCAGTGTGTGGTATTACAATAGAGCTGTCTCATAATGCAACATGACACAGTGTCAGAGTAGATGTCATACATGTTAAATAATATACACAGTATATGAGTATGTCTTAACACGATTTTAAAACTGATTGGTAGTGTAAATAATGTTATGTGAAATAGTCTAGAAAACGCTGATTTCAAACATCATACATAACATTACCGTAGACAGATGGACGTCAGTTGGTGTCCTGGTGGGTGATTTGAGCACCGATGCGGCCCAGGAGGTCATCAAACTGGGAGCGGGACAGACGGAAGTAGCGCTGGAAACGAACCTCATCCAAACGTAGCTCCTGGAGCAAATAGTTAAACTCACCAAACTCAGAACGCATCTGAAGAATGGGGTGTATCCACAAACGGCGCTGATGTACCCGACGTCGACGTTGTCTAGATCTATGAAGTAAATAAATCCAAGCCACTGTCTCAATATGATCCGCCATAGCTCCGAAAATTTTGAAGTTACCAAAAAAAAAATTAAGCAAAGGAAGCCCCGCCTTCGCGCTCTTTTTCGGTCAGGCTTTACGAGCTTTAACGCCTATGCGCTCTGACTGGCAGGCGTTATGAGCTTCAACTTTGAACGTCAACTTTGGAGCGTTATCAGCGTTGCTTGACGTTGACAAAGTGGCCGGTGTGAATGCACCATTAGTTTTCCTGCGTTACGCAGAGGGGCTTCCCAAAATGCTCTTTGCTTCAAGCAAACATCAGCTCTGCTTATATACATCTTTAGAAGACTTTCAATAATTATTTCAGCTTTTTCAGCTACATTCACCTCATCCATCTTGTTTATGCTAATTAAATGGACAAATCAGGTAATTTAAACCTTTTCAGCTGCGATTAGCTAATACAATTATTTTACCTAATTCAGTGTAACAATTCAGCCAATACTGTTAGTTGGGCTTCCTACAAACTTAAGCACTGCTTAAACATTTTTAGAAGACTTTCACAAATTATTCCATTTATTTAAGCTTTTTCAGCTGCATTTGCCTCATTCAGCATCTTTAAGCCAATTTACCAGGACAGTTCAGCTAATTTAAGCCTTTGAAACTGCAATTAGGTCACCCAGCTTCTTTTAATTAATTCAGTGAAATAATTCAGCTAATGCTGTCAGTTACGCTTGTTGCTAATTTTAGCTCTGCTTAGACATTGGTGGGAGACTTAAGCTACATAATTTGGGTAGTTTAACTTATTCACCGCCATTGATAACTTTTGTCGTCTTTTCAAATACAACCGTTGACTGCAATTGACGACTAAAATCTTCAATTGCGTCTTTTGACGGGAGGGGGGGAGACAACAACCGCACGCACCATGAGAGTAAATATCACACCTCTAAAGGACGTACAAGTTGTTCTTGCCTGTGTGCGGTGGTGAAACTTCATGTGATCATGATGATAATCCATGAAAGAGGAGCGAGTTTTGGGAAGCCATTATGCGTAACGCAGAAAAACTTATGCCGCTCACACTTCATCAAAGTCTGTGTTGCAGTCGTAGAAAGAAATGACGACAATCAACGCGGGCTGCTGAGCTCACTGCACATATTTCATCCTAGCCAGAGACCTCCATTTTAGCAGAAGGTCCAAGTCACGTGATTTTAGTGCACCTGACCCAGATGCGTCAGATGAGGAGTTGTCAATTAAACACTGTTTATTAGTGTCAAAGACAACTTTCTGCATGACATGTCTCAGTTCACAAAAAAGCCAGTTTTCTCCATTTTTCTGTCAGAAAAGGAGTTTTTGGTGAAATCACATATTTAGCAGATTGTGAAAGAACTGTAAATGCTCGAAACAAGTTGTTTTTTCTCGATGGAAGTAAAGAGTCTACTCTTTGTTTCGATAGTTTAGATGTTTGTGTATAGTCATAAAGCACAATATTCTGTGGCTCTTCAAAAACAGTAAAAAATGCTCAAAAATGCTGGCAGTGAAGGGCTTTTCTGTTCAGAAAACAGCTGGCAGCCAAGGAGTTAAGCATTTTTAATTGCAATAAGCTAATTCAGCTTCCTTAAGTCAATTTAAGCTTTTTATCAGCATTTAGCTCATTTGGCAGGTTCATTCAGTTGCATATAACTCAATTTTTTACCTGTCAGCATTCATAATGCATTTCCACAGGAAATGCAAATTTTCTAGTTATAAAACACATTTTCATTTCTTCAAGAAAATGCTGTGGTAACAAAGTCCCATTTAATGTAATACATTTTCTGTGACAAAATTTTGAACAACTTAATGTGAATCAATTGTTATTTATTGGAATGGCAAAGTCTATCTGGTTCAGGTGAAGGAAATAAACAAAAAACCCAATTTGGCCATTTTTAGAAGCTATGCCAGCAGAGGCGGCTGGCCAATAGAGGGGGTAGATGGATGTAACTATGCTAACTTGCTTTTTTGTTTTGCGTGCCTAATTTTAAAGCAAGCAGCACTGATCCTGCCTGGATGGTTACAGGAGTGAGGGATAAGAAATAAAGAAGCAACAGAACACCAGGACACACATGGATAACGGAAGTAAGAACAATGTTTTCATTTTTGTTTTCTGGTAGAATTAAACTCAATAGAAGGGTTTCCCCCAGAAAACTTGCAAAGCCCAGTGATAAAGAAACCTGTAAAGAAAAAAAGTTATGAAGTTTAAAATTGAGGGTGTTATGATCCATTTATCAACAATACTTATTTGTCTTACAAAAAGGCACAATCTTGAAATATGGTTTTGCCAAGCACAAAAAAAATAATATTAAAAATAAATGTTAATTATTTTCACTTAAATTAAAACCTACTAATCTCAAAACAAGCCTCCAGAAATGTTATTGACATAAAACTGTCATGGTTGTAACTTAAATTATTATATTGAAAAATGAGAGTTACCTATGTGACTACAGTTCTATGAATTCCGGATGACCGCCAGAGGGTGGTGCTTAGCACAATAGAACTGTTAATGTTTTTCAGGTTTGTGACACTATCCTGCTGCACATTGATGAGTGTTTTGCCTTCACTCAGCATCTCGTCAGTGTGACCGTGAAGCAGGTCGTTCATATTCATTATTCGAATTTGCTGGACTCAGATTGGCTAACAAACTAATCTATGAGAGCAAGGCTTCCTGTTTCCTTCCCCGCTGCGCATGGCAATGTCAGACGTTGTGTCTTCCTGTTTGCTACGTCTTATGCTACAGCTTTTAGCCAGCAGCATGCTAGGCGTGGTTTCAACTGCAGGAGCTGATGAATACTAACGAACAAAGGAGTTGTGACGAAACAGATACAGGCAGTTCGGACTCGGGATAATTCGGGTGTTATTGCCACCTGCGTAGTTTGAGGGTTAAAAACTGAAAGAGAAGTTGTTGACCTGTTTTCACACCCACTATGAAGGTAAGAACACCTGTGGATCTAAAATATTCAACAGAAACCTCAGAAAAAACATTTTTAATGGAAGGGCGTCTTTAAAGCTTTAGAATTGTTCCCCTTTTGGGGATGTGTTGCACCTTTAAGTCCTTCCCCTCTGCTTCCATGATAGAATAGCAGATAACAAGCGTCAGCTCTCAAACATGCACATGCTTTGTTACGATGGACACTTTATTGGTAGGTTACATTAATACAATGTATATGTTTATTTAAAGGGACTTAAGGCAAGATTTGTGAAAAACTACACATGCATTTCCAGTTTATTCAATGCTAATGGGTCATGCAGGATTAAAAACCCAAAATAACGAGGCCATCCGCATATATGTCTGTTGCCTTGGACACGCTGTGTGCTACATAATGCGCTGCAGTTCGACGTCCGAATTTCCCGCGCAGTTGTAGGGATGTGACGTAAATTGACGCTGCATGCGCGTTGCCGACAGCTCTTGAACAGGAAGAACATGGCTGCCGTGGACTTGGATTCAAACACTGAAGGTATACTTATGGATATAATATGTTATATATGACCGAAGCCGGGCAGGCACCCGCATAAATATTGGATATGCGTTCGGTTCATGGAGGGAACTTCAGCTGCATTTGGGAGTGAAAACGGATGCTGACATGGCTCATTTCCTTGTGACCAGGTGAGAAAACATTATAGGTCGTGTTTAGAGCCTGATACAGTATGAAAATGATGAGATCAAATCAAATAACAGAGTGGAGAGACCTGACGTGAAGTATGTTAGCCTCCCCGGTGCAGTGCTGTGAAGACGAACAGTCTGTAAAGTGTCTGTGCGCGCTCCCGTGCCGGCTTGGCTGGTGGCTGCAGTTAGCCACAGCGCCTGTCGCGGCAGCACTGAGTCAGATTTTGTAAAGCTGCCTTAAGTTCCTTTAAGGCAGCTGTTGCTACATCTAATATGGCATTATATAGAATCTTTAACCTATAGATTTAATAGTTATAATGGTACTGTTTTATGTGCTTTATGTTGTGCTGCAAAGCAGCACAATAAAAATGTCTGCTTTTCAACAGCTCTTAATGGCAGAATCTATATTGCAGCAATTACTGAAAGTACTATATTTGTTGTCAGGAGGGCTTTTTTTGCTGTAGAAAGGGTTCACAGCTTTAAAATGTCTAATGAACCTTTGCTGGAAAGCATCAGTGCACTGGTGAGACTGTTGCACAGTAAAACAAATTATAGTGTGAAACAAAAATGATAAATCTACATTACAAAACTCGAGAATCTTATTGAAAATCCCAATATCCTCTCAACTTGGTACATACACAGCCTCCAGCATTCAGAAATTAGATGCACATGTTTTTTAAGTCTGTTTTTTTGTGATTGTTGAATTTTTTATCTTTATTTATTTAAAAAAACATTTGCTCTGCAACAATAATGAAAAGACTGATTGATTGCTTATACATTTAAATAACTTTTCTGTAATGTAAGTATACTACATGCCTTCATGCTACTTACTTCCCCACCATGAACTTTGGCCAAATTTTTATTTGATTTCCTGCAGCTGAAGCATTGGACTACATGTGTTACAGGGACTTTCCACACTGTTCCTCCTCTCACAGACTGGTAAAGTACTGTTTCTCCTTGTCTAACTCTCCCCTCTCTCTTGCTCAGAAGATAGCCAACACCCCTTGACACCAGACACCAATGAGGTCACCACCCCCATCTCTAAAATCTGACATACCTCATAAACCAGCCAACTTTCCCGAAACTCTGAACTCCCCCTCAAAAAAGCACAATGGTTCTTGTGTATGCTCACTACACACTGGCAGGCTTGCTCAACACCTGGTTCTAATAATTATACAAGTGGAGAAGATGAATTGCATATCTGCTTAATTTTTTTTTTTGGTAACTTGAAAAGAAGGTTACTATTTAATTGTGTTTCATTTTGATTACATCAGATTTCCAAAAAACATTAAGGAAAAAATATTAGAACATGGTTGTGAAACAGAAAAGGTTGAAGGTGGGTGTGCTTTCTCCACCCTTGTTTGCACATTTCAAATTCATATTGAGCAGTACAGACAGAGATCAGATGGCAAATTTTTAATCTCTTTGTACTAAGAGACAGAAATACAATGAGCAACTGGTTCAAAAAGAACACCAATCTTATTTCTGCTTAAAACAATGCTTTAAAATGCTTCAAGGTTTAATAAAAACTGACAGAAAATGTATTGACTGCTACCTTTCTGGTGTATCGCAGTCTTACACCAAAGGATGTATTTAAGACACTTATTGAAAAAAAATATTTTAGTTCATAAAGAACTAAAATCAACAATACTATACCTCTTTGTTCTTGTCGGTACACACTGCCAACATTTGTTCTGGGGTTCCCAAGTGCTGAGTTTGGAGAACGTCTGCCAAAAGGCAATAGAGAAGAAGGTTGTCGTCTCACAAATGGAGGAAACAGCTCATACTGGGAACTTCTGACTTGTGCTTGACTGCCAGGTCCTGGTCTGTCTGCTACCATGGGAAGGGCCTGGTTAGCATCAGGAACAGGGTTGAAAGGAGATGAATCTTCATTGTAGAGGGTGTGACTGTATCTGTGGTCCAGACCATCTGTAAATGGAGGCTGGGCAGCATGTGGAACCACAGGATTGACCCCATAGCCGTAAGACTGGTAGTAATAGTTCCCATTTTCATTAAAGTCAGATGGAGACCCTGTGAGTGCTGGTACCAAACCTCCTCCATTTCCACTTGCAGCATACCCCTGTCCAGTTCCATACCCTACACCTTGAGGAGGTAGAAAGGGTGGCTCATAGCTTCTGAGTGGTCCATCTGGAAAACCAGGGTCAAAAGTTTGGAAAGTCTGTTGCTGAGGAACTTGGTACTGTGGGTACACTGGCACATTATACAAAGAGGAGGAAAAGGATGAAGATGACGATGGATGGGAGCGACTGGATGACAAACCCTGAAATTGGCTACTTCCTGTGCTACCTGTAGTTTGTCTCCAGTTTTCAGGTACTTGCCCAAAGCCAAAAGGATGTCTTGCCTGTCCACGGACAGTTTCAGAAAATCCTCTTGATGGGGCCTGTCTGCGGACATTGCCTCCACTCTGTTTGTGAGAAGATCTTTGATGAGCATCTGCCAAAACCACTCTGGGACCTCTGTCATGGGGCCCAGCTCCAGCAGGAACATACTCAGCACCACTGTTCAGAAGGCTAAAGACTTGCCCATTGTTCTCCCAATGTATTACCTGTCTCCAAGGGGTGGCAGAGCTGTCTTGCTCCTGAGCTGGATTCAGACTCTCGCCCTGAGTTCTTGTGGAAACCTGAGCTTCTCCTGAGCCCAGTAGAATGAATACCACACATACCACAACAACAGACAACATACTGGCTCTGAAATTGTAGCAGCTCACCTCAAAACATAAAAAGGAGAAAATTAAATGAGTAAAAAATTCCAGCTGACGAACACCACTTGTAGCTATGCAAATAAAACATATATTTTCTTCCCTTGGATGCAGTTTTGGTCTGGGTGTATAGGCGGTTGCAGGATTGTAAAGTAGTCCTGAATTTAAGTGCATTCAGGAGCAATCATAACCAAGAGAATAAAAAATTGCTTCAGAAGATCATCCAGTGGAATAACAGTTCGCTAGTGCAATGAGAATATAGCATGAATTCTTTCAGGTCCCCTGGCACTCCTGTCAATAGACTTGCTCTCTGCTTTTTAGAAAGAAATGCCTGCGCACAGCACAACTGCAAGCTTCTGTTTGCCTGATAGCTTATAATGGGCTGTGACAAAAATTTCAAGTGAAGTCCCACATGGCCCTAGTGCTAGTGATGTTTCCTGGTCAGCAGCAGCAAAAAGCTCTGTGAGATTTCCATTTTCCATATTATCATTTGCAAAGGCATTCAGGTGTACCGTATGGCCTGATTTTCTTTCTTTCTTTCTTTCTTTCTTTCTTTCTTTCTTTCTTTCTTTCTTTCTTTCTTTCTTTCTTTTACCTTGTAAAAAGGATAATGATAAAATTATCTACATCTTCTTACAGGAACTTCAAACACTTTTTTGGTAATAATCCTGTCTTTAATTTTGAAGACGTTAACTTCTGTAATTGGTTACAGAAACATCTTGTCAAAAAGAGCCATGATGTAACACACATATATTTATTACAAAGCTCTTGGCCAAACATTGCTGTCTGTGTGTGTCTGTGTGTGTGTGTGTGTGCGTATGAGTGCGTGTTTCTTGTGAAAACCTTCAGAGCACATGCATGATTAGAAAATGCTAATTTATTGCTCACTTTGATAGAATGTGACAGGATCAGAACTCCCCATGTTTTGTGAGTGCTTTCATTGGCATGTCGCCATCACTTGCCACAGAGTAAAGAACAAAAAACATTTTTACTTAAAATGCTTGCTTTGTGAAAGAAAATTTAAAAAACGGCTTGGTGTTTCTTTCAACATCTGTCAAGCAAGACAAAGAGCTCTATCATGAAAACAGCGCAGTATATCAGTATTTACATGTCACTAAACCTTATAACGTGTTAGTTCACAAGACTCATTTATGAAGTATAATACTTGTAAATTGAGCTAAAATCTTTTATTTTGAAATAATGTACACATTTTTTTAACAGCGTTTTGGTTCCTCAACAAAATTCCACACCAGTTCTTAACAAAAGTAATATCAAGGCATCATATTTATTTTTAAAAATATAACATTTCCTACCTAGGAAACAAGCCAATTGTTTAAACATCAATTCGATACAATCCCCTGAGCAGACACTTATTGGAAACAGAGGACAGTAACAACTCCGTCTAAACAGGAAAAAGCCTCCAGCAGAACCATGTTCAGGATAAGCGGCCTTCTGCCTTCACTGGCTGCGTTTACATGTGCAAAATGTCTTTAATCTGATCATTGTTCAGATTAGAATTTGACCATGTACATGGGCCCTGAAATCATCTATCCAATTATGACACGTGTTTATATGTGCCGCACGTTTGATCAGGATGGCTCATTTTGACATTCGCAGAACTATCTGAAACATCGGAAACAGCTATAGAAGGAGATAAAACTTGTTGTAAACAAACATGGCTGCGTTTGTTTAAAACGGAGTGGTACAATCTTCTTCTGAGTGTGTTTTCATTTTTTCTGGAAACAATTTTACATCTAAACATCCAGCAATGCATTTGTGTCCAAAACTGACTAGTTTTGTTTCGCGCCCGCCATGTTTTCATCCAACTTCCATAAAATTCAACGTAAGATACATGTTCGTCAACTCATAACGTAACAGACGTGACCCATAGGAAAAATGTGTTGCTCATTTTTTTGAGATCCATTTGAGCTTTTCATTTTCGTATGATTCTGTGATCATTTGTGTCCCAGTTACTTCTCTTAAGGGTCCCTTAGGAGCAAGAAATGGGCTAAAAAGAGATAAGACATCACTAAGACAAATGAGGTTAAGTTGAAAAAAAAATTTGAGCAACACATGAGAAGTGTGATAGAAGATCTCATAATTATATGCCCCTGTTCTCAATTATGTCCAAATTATGGGTATTTTAAAGGAGAATTAAAGAGACCAATATGAGATAAATCTGAGAAGTATAAAATAAAAATAAAATAAATTCTCTTTCATGTCTCAATAATGTTTCTCATAAATGTCTTTTTTTATATTGTTATGAGCATGATTTATGAGCCATATTTGAGAAAAATTAAAACAAATTGAGAATGTAAATTAGAATAATTATCTTTAGTAGTTCCAATTAACTGTAAAAACAATTAAAGCCGCAAGCGGCGATGACGGCCCTCGCACCTTGGCGTCGCCCCAGCAGTGCCACCCCCCTTTCCACTGAGTAGCCTCCAAAACATCATGGAAATTGTGCTCGAGTGAGCATATTACAATTTCAAGTTTTATTTAAAGACATGCCAGAGTATGACCTCAAAGAGTAAAAATGGAGACTTCTTCTTGTATGTGGGCGGGACTAAAATTATCCGAAGATATGAGCATATAGTTTTGTTTAGGAAGTCACTGTGATCCTCCATATGCCTTTTGGTAGAAATCAGTGAAAATATTAGGGAGTTAGAACAGGCTTTTTTGCTTGGCTTAAAAGCAAAGTTTAAAGTGAAGCCACGCCCACAATTCTTAAGATAAAATAAATCCTTTTTAATGACATAATCCCACATGTGTGAAGACTGTACTGACAAGGTTTCATGGTGATCCATTAAAGTATGTAGGAGTAGATAGTTCAAATCCAACAGGTGTAAAATGTCCTAAAATAGACAGTTTTTTTCAAGATGGCCGACTTCCTGTGATAGTTAGGACATGGGTCCAAGGGACTTTTTTGTAGGTCCTGATAGGATACATAAATGTACCAAATT
Organism: Pachypanchax playfairii; assembly: GCA_006937955.1. Taxonomy (NCBI): domain Eukaryota; kingdom Metazoa; phylum Chordata; class Actinopteri; order Cyprinodontiformes; family Aplocheilidae; genus Pachypanchax; species Pachypanchax playfairii. Next base: position 1,328,244 of record SSNP01000132.1, read on the forward strand.
TCATGACTGTCAATCAAACCAATGGGCGGGGCTTGTAATTTTAAGGCAGAAAATGAGGAGAAAGGGGGCGCTGTTGACACAATTTGCCACACCCAGAGGATGTTTGATCAAGTCAGGAATGGCTGAATTACACTCCTTTAACCAAAACTTGACACCTTTGGTTCCCAGTGGGCGGGGCTAAATTTATCTCAAAATATGACACCATAGCTTTGATCAGGAACCAATTGCCATCATTCACAACCATTTTGGTGAAGATCCTGTCATGTTTGTAAAACATATTACCATTTTTCCATTTTTGGTGAGAGGTGAAAGTTTGAGGTCAAGCCACGCCCAAACTAAGGCTCTGTTGTGGAACCTGTGGATAACTTTTGACCCCCCATGCCTTGAGACTGTACTGACCAAGTTTGGTGTGGATACATAAAAAACTGTTGGAGTAGTTTGCTCAAATAGGATGCTTGAAAACGCCAAAATCACACGGTTTTTCCAAGATGGCTGACTTCCGGTTGTTTAGACCACACCTTCAAGGGGCTTTTTTGTCCGCAATCATGAGTTCTTTCAACTCTCCAAATTTCAAAGCTGTACATAGAAGCAGCGAAAAGAGCCCCACCAATAGGTGGCGCTGTGTACAAAGGAGGCTTCACTCAGCCGCGCGACCTAAAATTTTGCAAATGTTTCGATTTTTTTAGGGGGGGTAGCCAGAATCTTGTGAGTTTTTAGGAGGGCTAAAGATCAATCACATTGGGTTTCCAATCCGATTCGTATGATATATGATATCGTCATAAAGTTTGGGCTGGGGGGCATTTCGGGTGCACGTTTTGGCTCAGATCTGAAACAAAAGTAATTCCACACTTCCCGTTAACGAGCCGGTCGATTTGATGTATGAACCGCCTGGATCCGTCGCTCCGTTCGGGCCGCATTAACGTCTACGGAAGAATAATAAATCTATAAATCTAGTCAGAGACCCATTTAGAGGTGTAGAATAATAGGTTTGCCATTTGAATGGAGTCCTATGCAAATGCATTGCAACGCAAAAAATAGGTCGTAGTTCTACCCCAAGCCCTTAGTTTAGAACAAGAGGACAAGCACATAACCACACACTCTAACTCCCGCTCGCACTCACACATCATCACTCACATAACCAAACACAGCATATCACAAGGAGCTCTGGGTCCCGTTTGCACCTTCTACCAACATACGTACGCTCATACGCATACAGCCTTCCTGGGTTCCACCTATAGGAACAGCACACAGGACAGGTGGCTCAGGGCAGCAGAGCCTTAAATGTAGCCCATTCTTGTATGGGAGCTAGCCCCACACACCTCCCCATTGATGCCAAGAAGCCTGCATGATTCCAGGTAAGAACACAGTCTTTACCACCAAGAAAATTCTTTACATGTACTCATTTGCTGATAGCCTGAACTAAAGCCAACTAAACATTTCAGATGATATTCATATCCAAGTTGGAGTGGAGCATCAGTTCATAGCAGAAGAAATTAGAACAAAGCTAAGTTCCTTTCTTACTTCACATTCGGTTCTCTTCCTGATGATCCACACTATCAAAAGTAACAGTGTGTTTTACTATTCCTGTCTAGAAGCACAACCGATCCAGGAAGACAGGTAATGGGCACAAAGCTAAGTCCCTTTCTAACTTCACATTCGGTTCTCTTCCTGATGATCCACACTGTCAACAGTAACAGTAGCTACGTTTACATGCGCCAAATTTCCCCAATCTGATTAAAATCTTGGTCGATCTGAATTCCCAAATCCCTGTTTACATGGACACTAACTGAAATGATCTGATCATGCCATGAGTACACATGCACCAAGCACTCGATCAGGTTAAATGAGTTGAGCATGCGCACAGCGAGTTGTCTTTCCGGGGGAAGAAAAAAAAGTAAACAAACTCCGTCCTTTCTGCACGTCTTTCCCGCCCCATCGTGTGCTCGATCTGACTCACGTTATCCCCAATATGGACCTTCTGCGGGTGATTACCTTTATGTTTGGGTTTTTACTGGTCGCATTAACCAAGCTAGAGGCTGAATACATATTACTACTGCTCCTCCGCCACAGGAGAGGAGAGCAGGATGACAGGATGACTGCACCAGCAGACCACTTCTGTTTACTTCCCGCTATGTTTTCTACTTGGGTCTGCGAAAGCAGAAAGACGTCACGCTGAAGTTGTACGCATGCGCAGTGGGCTTTTTTCAAACTTTCTTTCCGAACAGGTGTATACATGCACATCTATCCGAATGAAGATCGGACAAAACCACCCCTCTCGATCGGAAGTAAATTTCTTTCGGATCAGGCTGCATCGGATCAAAACATTCTGATTGACATGTTTACATGACGTCTTTTTTATCCGATTGGGCGTTTATTCCGATTAAATGTGCCCATGTAAACGTAGCTACTGTTTTATTATTCCTGTCTAGAAGCACAACCGTTCCAGGAAGACAGGTAATGGGCACAAAGCTAAGTCCCTTTCTAACTTCACATTCGGTTCTCTTCCTGATGATCCACACTGTCAACAGTAACACTGTTTAATTATTCCTGTCTAGAAGCACAACCGATCCATGAAGACAGGAAATGGGCACAAAGCTAAGCCCCTTTCTAACTTCACATTCAGTTCTCTTCCTGATGATCCACACTGTCAACAGTAACACTGTGTTTTACTATTCCTGTCTAGAAGCACAACCGATCCAGGAAGACAGGTAATGGGCGCAAAGCTAAGTCTCTTTCTGACTTATATCACATTCGGTTCACTTCCTGATGATTCACACTATCATCACTAACACTGTGTTTTACTACGCATTTTCAGAAGCACAACAGATCCAGGAAGACAGGTAATGGGCACAAAGCTAAGTCCCTTTCTAACTTCACATTCGGTTCTCTTTCTGATGATCCACACTATCAACAGTAACACTGTGTTTTACTATTCCTGTCTGGAAGCACAACCGATCCAGGAAGACAGGAAATGAGCATGAAGCTAAGTCCCTTTCTAACTTCACATTCGGTTCGCTTCCTGATGATCCCCACAATCAACAGTAACACTGTTTTATTATTCCTGTCCAGAAGCACAACCGATCCAGGAAGACAGGAAATGGGCACAAAGCTAAGTCCCTTTCTAACTTCACATTCGGTTATCTTCCTGATGATCCACACTATCAACAGTAACACTGTGTTTTACTATTCCTCAGCTCACAGCCACCTTTCAACAGGTAGAAACGCCAGTCAATTATGTTGGAAATGTATTTGCTCTGATACTCGGAAACAAAATATTAACAAATTTATGTTTTTGACCTTTTGTAAGAGCGTTCTGGTGGATCTGGGTCCTGGTGAGACACCAAGCAACATGTGTGAAAATGCTACAGACATGAACAGGCACCTCAAAACCAGCTGAGGTATGTTGTGTTGTACTGTCTGGTTTGTTATTAAACACTGTGTAACTAAACTCATCCTCTGACATATTTGACCTGTATTTTCAGGAGAAAGGAAGAGATCCTCCCCCAGCATGGAACTAGGGTTCTTCTTTCTAGAAAACCACTGACATGTCCAGCCTGTGACAGGACCAAAAGTCTGCCAGTGTGGTGTGAAGGTGGGAAACGTGACTCCATCTTCTCTCTTCACCAGAAAGAGACACTGATTTGTTCCATCAATAACATAGACATGATGTTAAACAAAAGACTGTCAACCCCTCAACAAAGAGAAGACTTTTAATAGAAACAGTAAAACATAACAGTCTCTCACAAATTAATCCTGTTGAATCTACACCTGTTATGAATTGGACTCAATGATTTGGCTGTTTTTACATGACTATTGTTGTGAACTGATGCTTCATAAATGTAATGAACCATGAAGTTCATCAAATTAGTCACTGTGATGGTTTTATGTTCTCATGATGTACATATCATAATCTGATGTTTCTTTAAATGTTCCAATCATATGAAGAAAGAAGGTTTAATTCCTGATAATTTTAAGTTAGTATCTGGTTCCTGTTAGTTTGTGTCAGTTCCTGACAATCCTTGTTCATTATGTAAATTAAAGCCTCAATGAATGTTAAAATCAAAGAATGTTACATGTTACCGGTTTGAAAGTACAAAGCATGTTTTGATGTTCGTGTGTACAAATAAAATGTTTGAAATGTGATTAGAACCAGTTTTGAGTTGGTTATTTATTAGATTTAGAAACATGTACAGTCTGATACTAAGTTAAAGATCTGGAGTTAAAGCTGGTACTTGATGCCTGATTGAGTTTGTCACACTCTTAACTGTTGACACTGTTTGTGTGTCACCTGATGGATTTAAAACATCACTGCAGTCACCTGGATCAAGATGGAGAAACTCATCTCAGTTAATTCATTCTATCATGTGACACAAAATGACAGATGAGTGGTTATTTACATTATCAGCTGGTAAAGTGCAGGTTACATGAATGATAAGAGATTGTATTAAAAGTAATTTGATTTGAACCACAATAATGACCATAACTAGTAGTGAGTCAAATGAAGAATATAGAGACATGTTTCTATAGAAAGTACAGGTGAAAAACTTGAAGACAACGTGGAGGTTTAAAGTCATGTAGGACATACAGTGCTTCAGAAGGTTCCTGTGTGCTTCTATGTGAGAGGAGACTGCATAGTTGAAAAATGTTATTAAAGAGAAGGATTCATGCTGTCTCAGTACTGATGAAGAACTCCAGTTCATGTGACCTCTGTGGATCAAAGCTCCTATTTGGAATAAAAATACTATTTATATTGAACATGAAAAATAATTGACATGAGTCCTTCATACAGGAAGTTAAAACAAAACTCTTCCAATGAACATTGGTGGAAACAGAAAATAACTTTAGGTTACTGTCGTAACCCCGGTTCTCTGAGTAACATGAGTGAGATGTCTCACTATGGGATACGCCCCTCCGGCGGATTCCTCAGAAGCACTTATCTCATTACGCCAATCCTGATTGGCTGGTGATCGTGACGTCCCCGTCACACGCCACTATAAGTAGCCAAAACGTCCAACTTATAGAACCGTGTGAAAGCGAGTGGAGACGTCCAGCTCGCTGCAGCACAAATCTCCTGGAAAGACAGCCCCCTAAAGAGGGCCCAGGATGCAGACAGGCCCCGAGTGGAATGGGCCCAGCCGGTGCCTGCAGGAATAAGCCAACCACAATCCAGTGGGAAAGCCGTTGTTTTGTCACAGGCTTGCCCCTACGGGGTCCGCTCCATGACACAAAGAGCCGGTCACTCCTGCGGAGGTTCTTTGTCCTATGGTAAATGGTAAATGTCCTGTATTTGTATAGCGCTTTTCTAGTCATTCAGACCACTCAAAGCGCTTTAACACTACAAGGTTTTGCATTCACCCATTCACACAACCCGATATGTAAGCCGGGGGGAGAGGGTAGGGGCTAACACTCACACAACCCGATACGCAGATTGGGGGGCAACATGGGGTTCAGTGTCTTGCCCAAGGACACTTCGACATGTGGCGGTGGAAGCCGGGATCGATCCACCAACCTTCAAATTGGAGGACGACCGCTCTAACCACTGAGCCACAGCCGCCCAAGATATCCACATATCCACATATGCCCTCAGGGCACGGACTGGACACAGCTTATGTAACCGCTCCTCCTCAGGTGAAGAGAAAGGCGGTGGGGAGAAAGCTGTGATAACAGTGGGAGAGAAAGAGCCCACCACTTTAGGAACAAAAGCTGGGTTGGGCTTCAGAGACACCCTCGCATCACCTGGTGCAAACTGAATGCAGGATGGGTGCACAGAGAGTGCCTGCAAATCACTGACCCACTTGGATGACACCAGAGCCAGAAGCAACACCACCTTAAGTTACAGAGTCCTAAGGTCAATGTCATCTACTGGTTCAAATGGAGGTTCTGAAACCCTTTCAGCACCACGGACAGATCCCAGGAGGGTACCAAAGGCCAAGACACGAGCAGAAGCCTGCGTGCTCCCTTCATAAATCTGCACACCAAGGCTTGCCAGATTCTTCCCAAAACCTACGTGGCAGGCAGAAATAGCAGCCAGGTACACCTTTAATGTGGAAAACGCCTTTTTTTTGTCCAGCAACTCTTGCAAAAAATACAAGATGGCATCTACCGGGCACTGGAAAGGCAGGAAATCTTTATCCTGGCACCAGGCCTCAAACACCCTCCATTTTGAGTCATATAGGGGCCTAGTGGAGGGGGCTCTAGCGTTCTGAATAGTCTGAATGACCGCTGGAGGCAGTCCTGCTGCCTCTAAGCTGAGCCACTCACAAGCCAGACCCACAGGGCTAGGCCCTCCGGATGCGGGTGCTGGAAAATGTCCGCTATCCAATGCATGGCGGGCCAGTGAGGGACCCCCAGCACGAGTGTATGGTGCTGAACCCGTACCCTGAGCAATATAGGGGGTATCATGCGCGGCCAAACCGGGTCCAGATCTGCTCCATCACAGCTGGATGCAGAGTCCAGTCCCCGTACAAGGGTCTTCCCCTGGACAACAGGTCCGCCCCCCGATTCAGGACAACTGTGAAGTGGGTGGCCCTGATCGAAAGGAAATGCCTGCTGCACCACAGGATCAGTCTGCGTGCCAACATGTGTAACCAGTGGGAGCGCAGACCCTCCTGATGGTTTATATATGCCACCATAGTGATGTTGTCCATCCTCACTAGGACATGATGGCCGGTGAGTGTCCCTTGTGCCAGGAAAAACGGGCGGCGCCAACGCCGGAGCGCCATGACGCACTGCATTGTGACGGTCACCTTGTGCGCTCTGTGGCGCACTGGAGACAATTTCAGGGCTGTAACCCAGCTCTGAAATTCCCTCATGTGCAGACGACCTAATGGCACCACCAGAATGGAAGACGCCATTAGGCCCAGCAGTCGAAGGCACAGCCCGGACCGCACCGACCTGTGAAGACGAAAGTGCGAGAGGCAGGATCTGAGCGTGTTTACGCGCAGTGCTGAGAGATGGGGCCGTAAACACCTCCGAGTCCAGATCTAACCCCAGAAAAGTAATTTTCTGTGATGGGATTAGCGTGCGTTTCTCCTGGTTTATTCTGAAACCCAGAGCACACAAATGTTGAACCACTATTTGTGTGTGAGACGCAGCCTCCTCCCTGGATCTTGCCAGCAGGAGCCAGTCGTCCAAGTACGTGGCCAGGCGGATGCCCCTCCTTCTCAGAGGGGCGATCGCTGCCTCCATACACAAAACAAACACTCTCGGACTCAGGGAGAGACCGAAGGGGAGTACGGTGTACTCGTAACAAACTCCCTGAAAGGCAAACTTCAGAAATTTCCTGTGTGGTGGATACACTGGAATGTGAAAGTACGCGTCTTTCAGATCTACTGAAGTTAACCAGTCCTTCTGACGTATCAGACGTAAGAGGGATGCGTGTGCCAGCATCCTGAATTTGTACTTTCTGAGGTGTCGGTTCAGAGCCCTGAGATCCAGGATCGGGCGAATTCCGCTCCCTCCCCGTTTGGGGACCAGAAAATACCTGGAGTAATAACCGCTCTGAGCCTGCTCAGGAGGGACAACACAAACCGCTCGTTACTCCATCAAGGATGAAATCTCTGCTTGGAGGACGTGAGCTAATGGTCCCTGTGTGTGAGAAAGCATTATGCCAGAAAACCGAGGAGGAACTGAGGCGAACTGAAGCCTGTAGCCTTTCAAGATTGTTTTTAGCACCCAATTTGAGGTCGAAATTTCTGCCCATTCCTGAATGTGCATGGAAAGTGGGGAGATGGCTCTTACGGCTGTTGCAGATGGTGCAAGACAGCCCTGTAGTGGGTGCATGGTGTAGGTGCTCACATTCTTCACTGCGCATGCGCGGGCACTTACTACACCGGCAGCGTCTACACACGGGACACGTGTAGGGCATTGGGGAGGCCACCAGGAGGCATTCCCGTGTTACATTTTCCTCTTTTAATGATTTTAGCTGCGTCCTCAACTTCAAGTCTGGATACGACAGCAAAACATTTATTTTTGTAACATGCTGCTTTATTTGAGCACAATGTGAGTGTTTGTGACGTATTTGTAAAACCGGTGTCACCGGCACAACGTCGCCAATTCGGCCCACAACTGTCAGGAGTCCCGATTCGAGGGTCCCAAGGGAGGGGGGGAAGACCACTCTCGAGCGATCGAACAAGTGGAGCTGGCGAACGGGGAACATCCAGCTGCATCACTGACAGGGAAAGAAGGCCGTCAGGTCGCTCGTTTCTTCTTCCTGGCCTGCTGACTGCTGGGACGCGCGGGTGCTGGAGCAGGTGAAGGAGAAGAGCTGGATCTTCGTGGCCACACCGGTCGTCCTGTTGGACCAGGAGGAGTCGGCTTGGTTCGCTGAGGCTTTGGAAGCCTTGGGATCTGGAACTGAGGCTGAGTTCCGACAGCAGTCTGAGACTGGTGCGAGACTGCCTGGGGGGGAGGATCAGTTTTCCTGGGGAGGCAGAGCTGGAGAGTCTCGCTCTCCTTTTTCTTCGCCTCACACTGTTGTTGCATATGTGCCAGGGCGGAACCGAAGAGGCTGTCCGGCACGATCGACATATCCAGGATTTCCTCCTTCTCTCTGTCGGGAAGGTTGAGGAGGTTGAGTCACCGTGCTCGTTCCTGCAAAACCATCATTCCCATGTCTTTTACCGTAGATTGGACCGCACAGCGTTGCATGCGCAGGCAGATGTCCGTCAGCACGGTGATTTCTTCCCACACATCAGGGTCTGGCTTTGCAGCCATGTCCTCACACAACTCAGCTTGGTAAGCTGAGAGCATGGAGGAAACATTGAGAGCCTTATCGTTTAGCGCCGACTGGAAGTGGTCCGCTTTTGAAGGCAGTGTGGGAGGACTGGAGGATGTCGCCGACAGCCGTGGATGCAGGTGTGCTGCTACCAGCGGTTCCATGGGTGGCATCCGGAGCATTCCAGCTTTCTCCATATCCTCAAAATCCAGTGAAGAGGCCCCCTGTCTTTCGGCTGAAAGGACGGTCTGTCCAAGAGGTTCGCACCTCCTCGAGGAGTTCTGGGAAGACTGAAAGAAGCGGCTTCGCCGTCCTCGCGGACTGGGGTAACCGTTTTCCTTCATAACGTGATCTAACGGTTTCAGCCACGACGGACGGCCATGGGATGTTTAGCCTAGATGCAGCGCGTTTGCAAACTGACTGCATATCTAGCGGAGAGGCCGGAGAGACACATGGCTGTGCAGCCTGGGCGGCGGGAAGAAAGGCGTCTTCTTCCTCATCATCCTCTGAAATGAGGAGCCCGTTGGTATCTTCGAATTCGTCCTCGTAATCTAACTCCAGCACGTCCTCCGCGGGCTGGTCCGTGTTGGCCAGGTCGAGCTCGGAACCCCAGCTGGACGCAGCGTAGGGTTCCGGCTCTTGGAGGACATGACTGTCGACAGGTGCGGGCGTTGGCTCGACTGTTGGCAGGTAAGGGTCCCTCCCCGAAGCTAGCTTGGCGTGCTAGTCGTCTCCTTACCTGAGACCTTTCCTCCAAGATAAACAGTCCAGGAGCTTATCTAAAAACTGACCAATCACAAATTTTCATGGCCCATTCACCATGGAGACAGCCCGAAGACTCTTACCCCAAAAGATTTATAAATGACATTTTTACGACTGTTGCGGCATTCCTGAGATCACTTGCAACAAAAATGCTTATCTTTTTAATCTTATTAATCTTCTCTTTTTTCCTTGAGATCAAGAAGGAATTTAGTCTTAGTAACCCTGGACATACATGTATTTATATATGTTTTGAACAGTTTATACCTACCTTTAAAGTGTAATTGCACCGAAAAACAACTTTTTCTTGCTTATAAACTGTATAAATGGGTTTTACCAATCCAATCTTTCAGTTCCTGGGCATTTTTTTTTACATTTTCTTGTAAATTTGTGTAATTCAACACTTTTAGGTCAAAAAACGCCTTAGTGCTGCCCTCTTAGGGTTGAATGGTGGCTACTGCATGTGAATTTTGGGATTGGTTGAAACAGAGTAGACCATCTTACAACAGCTCTCTGGCAGACTGTAGTAAATGAAGGTAAGTGATCTGCACTGACATAAACACTCTTATCTCGCTGAAATCTTGACAGATTTTCAAACAGTTTGATGTTTTTCAAACGTTTTTAATTTGACTATAATTCTGGATAGTTTTACATGTTGAAATTGATTTTCTTTTTGAAAAATGAGCAGCATGTTTGTGGATCACAGCTATTATAGCACGATTTATACAGCTACATGATTTAGAATCAGTTTGGTTTGTTATAAACAGGGGTGCACATAATATTTTTGGCCTGGTTCTCAGAAGAGAACCTAGGGTTGTTGCTTGGTCCTCACATTTTTAAATGTGTCTCGCTGTGTCTCTTCCGAGCTCCTCTGCTTTGTTTTTGGTTTCATCAAGCTTCAAATTCAGTCTGTTTACTTTACCTGGCTCTATATTTGTTTCAATAAAAATCCTTTAATTGTTGAAAAAATCAAGAGAAACCAGTAAAATATAAAAAAAACCTTCAGAGTTCAGGTTGGATTGTTTACAGGTTTGATTGTTCACTTTAATCTACATTTAACAGTTTGGTGTTGAAATTCATAAGTCAGCTGTTGGGGCTTCTGTCATTTACTGTAACTGTTTTTTGTTTTGAAATGATGAGGATATTTGTAATGTGATGCAGTCAGATAAAAAGATACAGTGGACAGTTATGGGGCATTGACTGCATATTCCATAGTGCTTTGCGCGCATTCAAAATGGTGCGGATCACAGACAAATACGCTGATACTGTTGATTAAAACAGGTGGTTTTCTGTATTTTATAGCACAAAAAGGTAGTTATACACGTCTGTGCCACGATGGTCTATTTGTCTTATTCAATGAATTTTTTCAGTTTTGACGCGATGCAGAATCCTGCAGTCAGCTGCACTGATCTGACTGACTGAAAATCCGTCACACTGACAAACTGATACACAGAGACAGAGAGAGACGCAGCATCAGCTGATCAGCTGGAACTTCGGCGCTCTGGCTGAGAAACATATCAGTCAAACAGAAGAAGTCAACGGGATTCTTCATTTATTTGACAATGAACCCCACCTCTGATTAACCTAAAAATTCACGCAGCTCAGCCAAACCAATGTTAAGTACGCAAACGCGTGTTGCAACTTTTCATCTGGTGCGCATTTTATATTTTGACAGTGTGTGCGGACCTGCGGACCACTTATGTGCACCTCTGGTTATAAACATCCTGTGTTATGATGCAGGACATTTCAGGCTTTATTAATCAGTGAAGATGTCAGACTTTAGTCCAGCAAGTAGATGTTTTCATCACTGTTGTTTCAAAACAAGAACTCTTGGGATCATCTGTCACCTGTAAGATATGATATTATTATACTAAAGATAATTGTTAGTTATTTAATGTACAATACAGATCCTGAAAGTGTTGATAATAATTGATATCTGTAATATAAAGTTTTTATTACAGAAAATTTAAGATTGTTCTCCGGGGGGCACAAAACTGTATTTCTTTATCTTTTTAAAAGGAAATCTTGTACCTGTTTTGTTTTGCAAATGTCACTTTAATGTCCAAGATGTTTCAGACCATTAAGACAATGTTTCATTATTCTTTATTATAACATGATGATGTCAAAATGAAAATATTTATTTAAAGTATTTATTGGAATTATTACATGTTAAAACTAAAAACAAAATGTTTTGTTTGTAATATTCCTAAATAAAGCTGTTGTTTTGCAGCGAGGAGGTGGTTCTGGGTTTGAATCAAGGCTGGGACATTTCTGCATGGAGTTGGCATGTTCTCCTCGTTAATGCATGGGTTTTCTCCTGGGACTCCGAGTTCCTTCCACAGTCCAAAAACATGCAAGAGGTTAATTGGTGACTCTAAATTGTCCCTAGGTGTGAGTGTGCGCGTGAATAGTTGTTTGTCTGTGATGGACTGGCGACCTGTCCAGGGTGTCCCCCACCTCTTACCCAAAGACTGCTGGAGATCGACAACAGCTACCTGCGACCCTAAACAGAAAGAAGCAGGTTTAGAAAATGGATGGATATTCTTGTATGTTAAATATATATATATATATATATATATATATATATATATACAGTGGGGCAAAAAAGTATTTAGTCAGCCACCAATTGTGTAAGTTCTCCCACTTAAAAAGATCAGAGAGGCCTGTAATTTTCATCATAGGTATACCTCAACTATGAGAGACAAAATGAGGGGAAAAAAATCCAGAAAATCACATTGTCTGATTTTTAAAGAATTTATTTTCAAATTATGGTGGAAAATAAGTATTTGGTCACCTACAAACAAGTAAGATTTCTGGCTTTCACAGACCTGTAACTTCTTTAAGAGGCTCCTCGGTCCTCCACTCGTTACCTGTATTAATGGCACCTGTGTGAACTCGTTATCAGTATAAAAGACACCTGTCCACAACCTCAAACAGTCACGCTCCAAACTCCACTATGGCCAAGACCAAAGAGCTGTCAAAGGACACCAGAAACAAAATTGTAGACCTTCACCAGGCTGGGAAGACTGAATCTGCAATAGGTAAGCAGCTTGGTGTGAAGAAATCAACTGTGGGAGCAATTATTAGAAAATGGAAGACATACAAGACCACTGATAATCTCCCTCGATCTGGGGCTCCACGCAAGATCTCACCCCGTGGGGTCAAAATGATCACAAGAACGGTGAGCAAAAATCCCAGAACCACACGGAGGGACCTAGTGAATGACCTGCAGAGAGCTGGGACCAAAGTAACAAAGGCTACCATCAGTAACACACTACGCCGCCAGGGACTCAAATCCTGCAGTGCCAGACGTGTCCCCCTGCTGAAGCCAGGACACGTCCAGGCCCGTCTGCGGTTTGCTAGAGAGCATTTGGATGATCCAGAAGAGGATTGGGAGAACATCATATGGTCAGATGAAACCAAAATAGAACTTTTTGGTAGAAACTCAACTTGTCGTGTTTGGAGGGGAAAGAATGCTGAGTTGGATCCAAAGAACACCATACCTACTGTAAAGCATGGGGGTGGAAACATCATGCTTTGGGGCTGTTTTTCTGCAAGGGGACCAGGACGACTGATTCGTGTAAAGGAAAGAATGAATGGGGCCATGTATCGTAAGATTTTGAGTGAAAACCTCCTTCCATCAGCAAGGGCATTGAAAATGAGACGTGGCTGGGTCTTTCAGCATGACAATGATCCCAAACACACCGCCCGGGCAACGAAGGAGTGGCTTCGTAAGAAGCATTTCAAGGTCCTGGAGTGGCCTAGCCAGTCTCCAGATCTCAACCCCATAGAAAATCTCTGGAGGGAGTTGAAAGTCCGTGTTGCCCAGCGTCAGCCCCAAAACATCACTGCTCTAGAGGAGATCTGCATGGAGGAATGGGCCAAAATACCAGCAACAGTGTGTGAAAACCTTGTGAAGACTTACAGAAAACGTTTGACCTCTGTCATTGCCAACAAAGGCAATATAACAAAGTATTGAGATTAACTTTTGTTATTGACCAAATATTGACTACTACTAAAATACTTTTCCACCATAATTTGCAAATAAATTCTTTAAAAATCAGACAATGTGATTTTCTGGATTTTTTTTCCTCATTTTGTCTCTCATAGTTGAGGTATACCTATGATGAAAATTACAGGCCTCTCTGATCTTTTTAAGTGGGAGAACTTACACAATTGGTGGCTGACTAAATACTTTTTTGCCCCACTGTATATATATATATATATATATATATATATATAAAATTCCCCTCTCGCCACTGGGCGGTGTTTTTCCCATTCCAAGCTCGGGTCCTCAACCAGATGCATGGGAGCTTGAGGGTCCTGCGCAGTATTTTTGCTGTTTCAAGTACTGCACATTTCTGGACTAAGATGTCTGAGGTTCTTCCATGGATCTGCTGGAGCCATTCCTCCAGTTTGGGGGTTACTGCCCCAAGTGCTCCGATTACCATGGGTACTATTGTCACCTTCATCTTCCAAGTGTTCTGTAGCTCCTCTCTGAGCCCTTGGTGTTTCTCAAGTTTCTCATGTTCCTTCTTCCTGATGTTGCCATCCCTTGGTATCGCCATATCCACCACAACTGCTTTCCTCTGCTCTTTATCAACAAAAACAATGGTTCGCCATTACCATCCTGTCTGTCTGGATCTGGAAGTCTCCCTTTGCTCGGTTGTTCTCCACCACCTTTGGAGGTGTTTCCCACTTTGACCTTGGGGTTTCCAGCCCATAGTCTGCACAGATGTTTCTGTATACTATGCCAGCCACTTTGTTATGACGTTCCATGTATGCTTTCCCTGCCAGCATTTTACACCCTGCTTTATGTGCTGGATTGTCTCAGAGGATTCTTTGCACAGCCTACACCTTAGATCTTTTCTGGTGTGCTAGATCTGGGCCTCTATTGCTCTGGTGCTTAGAGCCTGCTCCTGTGCTGTCAGGATGAGTGCCTCTGTGGTGTTCTGTAGGCCGGCCCTCTCCAGCCATTGGTAGGATTTCTTGAGGTCAGCCACTTCAGTTATGTTCTGGTGGTACATCCCATGTAGGGGCTTGTCCTCCCATGATGGTTCCCCCTCCAGCACTTCCTCATCTTGCCATTGTCTCTGGCATTCACTGAATACGTCATCCGTTGAGGCCTTGTCCTGGATGTATTTATGGAGCTTCGATGTTTCATCCTGGATAGTGGCTCTCACGCTCATTAGTCCTCTGCCTTCTTCCTTACGGTTAGGGTTAGGCTAAGATAGGGGCCAAGGCTTGGACTCTTTGTTTGGCAGTTTCAAGTGCTTCAGGTATGGACATCTGGGGGTACCTCTTCGGTATTGGTCATTTCATTGCACCTCTCTGGGCCTCCGTCAACTGGCTTACTTCTCTCCAAGCTACCTTTATGTTTGCTTCCAGCCGTCTCTTCCATGGTGGGTATTGTTTCTCATGGTCGCTCTTATAGCCAAGGGTCTCTAGAATCACTGCTGCTGTGGAGTATATCAGTTCATTGGTATCAGTGACTTATGTGGTAGGGATTGCCCTCAATGCTGCATTCACTGTTTCCAGAAGACTTTCTGAGGGTACTTCACTTAGCCGTTGTAATCGATGGAGGGGGGATCTTGTGTTCATTCTTGCCATGATTTTATTTTTCAGGTCTTCCTTACTCAGTGCTATGGTTTCACTCATTGGTGGTCTGTTCCCCATCTCTGGTTAGGGAGTTGGTATAACCTCCCTTCTGACCTGGCATCCTGATTCCTCCTTGTCATAGCATTTGTGTTGTATCTCATCAATCTAAAGTTGTGAAAGCAGTTGCCTTTTGTAGATGTTGGAACACTGAGTTACTAGATGTTTTGCAGTCAACTGTGATTGTGGGTATCGAAGTGACCAGTCAGCCCACATTCTCTTTGTGTACCTTCTCTGTTTAGGGTTGCCTGAGTAGTAGCATTCCAACAGAGCCATATTCTCGCATCTCATCCATTTCCGTCTGGTTGTTGTTGTTCCAGTAGCCCATTTTACATCAAGTTGCCTTGGTTCCCCAGTAGCCTGACCAATCAGATCCTCCTGCATTATGTTCAAATGCAGAAGCCGCACCCGATCATTTCCACGTCAAATTTTATGGCGGACCAATTACATTTCACCTTTCTTGTGCGTCATCCTGAAAACACGGAACTAGCGTTTTCCACCCAGAGCACAACATTCAACATGGCGGACTCGGCTGTGGATGAAGTGTTTACTTCTGTGTTTGCACAGTGTTTGATTGGGGCGGTCAAATCTGGAACCAAGTGTGCAATGACACCTCATATTTGTATGTTTTTGACACAAAAGAAACAACTACCATTCATATTCGTCTTTTCTCCTCCATTAAACATGGCTCTGTAGCTACCATTACGGCTCCGCTCGCTAAACCTTTTGTTTTTGTTCCGCCTCGCGTGTATCCACTTTAGCGTCACATATGTTGCATCACTTCTGGGTTTCTGTAATTGCTTCTCTCTCAACTGGCTAAGCCCACCTTCGATATTGAGAGACAGCAGTTCAGCTCCAGGCCCTCACGTCTTTGTAAAGTAATCTGTCAAAGACGTGAGGGCCTGGTTGATCAGGTAAGTTCCCCAGCACCTGAGGCGGACCTTCTTCTTCTGCCTCTCGTTGTGAACGGCCGCTCTTCCAGCTGCTCCCTTATCTTTGTCCTCCCCCATTGTTCCTGCTTTTCTTTTCGTCTCTGTGTTTCTCTGTACTGGCTGCTGTAAATTGAAAATTAGAAAATGAATCTGGTTTCGTGGTTACTCAACGCATTGGACATAGTTTTTCAAACTTAAGGCTGAAAAAGGGGGAGCCGTCATGCCCGGAATCGACCCTCCCAGCTGGGTTTACCATGGATTCCTGGGGTGAGTGGAAGATGCTATGCCTGTCTGTTCTAGGTGTCGAAGACGTGGAGGATGTGTACATATTTGGATTATTGATCGTGGGGTACCTGCTGATCGGCGTTGGTGGTTACCTGATGTATCTACAAATTCTAAAGTTATGGATTGGATGGGCCACATCTGGCAACACTTGGACTAAAAGATTCAGAGATCTGGATCGCAAACTGGATGCGGTCTCAGAGCAGTACCGCGACCAGCTGGCTGTGATTCTCGAACGGGACTGGGAGGTCCAGGAGCGGGATCGTAAGCTGGCTGATGGGGTCCTGGAGCTGAACCGTAAACTGCTGCAGTGCGCTGCTGGATCTCACTGGAAGGATTGGTGCCACCTTGGAGAAGTTGCAGTTTCGACTCGGAGTGGAGAAGTGATTGATTGATTATTGGTACTATGCAATTTGGCCTAATTCGGATGATTCAGACTTTTTTCCACAATTTTTTCTTCGTTTTTTGCACCATATGGATAATGAGAAGCTGTTGGAATTCTTCAGCTTCGATTAATCTCTGTTATCTCATTTCGGCTGGTCTCAAGGCCAAAACACTAAATTCCTCCTGGAGCAGTGAGCACCTACTACTACTACTACTACTACTACTACTACTGTCATTTAGCAGACGCTTTTATCCAAAGCGACTTACATTGAGAGAACATACAAGCAAGAAATCAAAGAGAAGGAAACAATATAAGGAGGTGGACTGTTTGGAGTCCAGTTTAATTCCGACGCTAATACGTCAAGTGTATCAATTATTATTTATTTTTTTTTGTAGAGATAAACTCCCAAATCGCGATCATAAATCAATTCCTCATTAAGACTGAAAGTGTGCGTTAAAGAGGTGAGTCTTAAGTCTGCTCTTAAAAGTAGGTGTCGACTCTGAGGATCGGATCGAGTTTGGTAGGTCATTCCACCATCGGGGGACAACAGAGGAGAAGAGTTTGGAACATGATCTCATGCCACGTTGTGGTGGAAGCGCTAGGCGTCTTTCAGCGGCTGAGCGTAGCTGACGCGTGGGAATGTAGCTTTGGATGAAGGAGTGAAGGTAAGTAGGAGCTGTGTGTGTTAGAGTCTGGTAAGCCAGAAGCAGAGCTTTGTATTTGATGCGTGCTGCAACTGGAAGCCATTGCAGAGAAATGAGCAGCGGAGTGACATGAGCCCTCTTGGGCTGGTTGAAGACCAGACGTGCTGCTGCGTTCTGAATCATCTGCAGAGGTTTAACCGAGGACGCCGGAAGACCGGCCAGCAAAGAGTTGCAGTAGTCGATGCGGGACAAGACCAGGGCCTGGACCAGAAGCTTTGTGGTGTGGTCTGTCAGGAAGGCTCTGATTTTCCTGATGTTGTAAAGAGCGAATCGACATGAGCGAGCTATGGAGTTAACCTGCTCCTTGAAGGACAGCTGGTTGTCCAGTATGACACCAAGGTTTCTGGCGGAGGTTTTGGGGATCAACGTGATTGAGTCAAGCTGCACGCTTATCTGAGGAGGTAAGGAGTTACTGGCAGGACAGACAATGAGGTCAGTTTTGGACAGATTAAGCTGAAGGTGGCAATCCCTCATCCACGCCGAGATATCTGAGAGGCAGGCAGATATCCGCATTGAGACGGAGGTATCGTCTGGAGGGAAGGAGAGGAGGAGCTGAGTGTCGTCAGCGTAGCAGTGGTAGGAGAAGCCATGGGAGCGAATGATCTCGCCTAATGAGGTGGTGTATAAAGAGAAGAGGAGAGGACCAAGGACCGAGCCCTGTGGAACACCCGTTGCCAGCTCATGCAGACTGGACATCTGTCCATGCCACGAGACTCTGAAAGATCTTTCCGCAAGGTACGAGGTGAACCATGAGAGGACCGACCCCGAGATGCCAAGCTTAGACAGTGTCGAGAGGAGGATGAGGTGGTTGACGGTGTCGAAAGCAGCAGACAGGTCGAGGAGTACGAGTACTGAGGAGAGACTAGCCGATCTGGCAACCCGTAGTGACTCTGCAACTGAGAGAAGAGCGGTTTCAGTGGAATGGCCTGGCTTAAAGCCTGATTGATATGGATCAAGTAGGTCGTTGTCGTGGAGGAACTGTGAGACGAGTGAAAACGGCTCGCTCTAGGATCTTGGACATGAACGGTAGGAGCGAAACTGGCCGGTAGTTTTCTACCTGGGCCGGGTCGAGCGACGGTTTTTTCAGCAGCGGAGTGACAGTGGCTTGCTTGAAAACTGAAGGAAAGACCCCAGTTTTCATGGAAGAGTTTATAATGTGGGTTATTGCAGGTTTGACGGCAGGAAGAATGCTCTGCAGGATATCTGTAGGAATCGGATCCAGAGGACACATGGTTGGATTAGATTCCACTATGAGTTGGGAGACTTCGTCCTCATTCAGTAAGCAGAAGGAGCAGAGTGATTGACCGGAAGAAGGATGGACCAGACTGGGATGGTCAGGCTCAGAAAACTGATTTTTAATGGAGGCGATTTTGTCGGTGAAGTAGGTGTCTGCAGTCAGCTGGGTGGGTGGCTGAGCAGGTGGAGGACGGAGAAGAGTATTGAATGTCTTGAACAGTTTTCCCACACACACCTAGACACACAGCCCCCTCCTTACCCGTGTCCACCGGGCGCCAAAGACTGTGGAAGACATAACATCTGCGTTGTCCCAGAGACGGTGTCCTTGACAATACTCCTCACACAACCACAAACACTGATTACATTCACATCCTCAAGAAATTCTCGACATGTCTTGTGAATCCCCCCCCGCTGGAGGTTTTTATTGCTTACATCGAGCACCCCTCATGTTGGGGCACTGGGTGTAGGGAACCTTTTTCTCCTCTTTCTGACCTTACGTGGTCTTATTCATCTTTTTTCCCTAACACACAGGCTGCTGCATGCTGATGTATATATGTATGTATTTGTATGTTTTCTCCTGTATGATCTTGGCTGGCCTGAACGACGTGCGCCAGGTATACTGTGACCCTTGGCAGCCTGGAGAGTGAAGGCCAAGCTGTTCTCTGTATCTCCATGTCATTGTGAAGCACTTTGTGATTTTTATCTGTGAAAGGTGCTATATAAATAAAGTTTCTTCTTCTTGTTTCTCCGGGCAACATCTGAGACGGCATCTCATTTGTTTCATTATCTCTCATCATGGTATGAGGTAGGCAGTAGCGTGAAGGACATTGCCCAAGGACCCACATTGGATGGTGTTCATGGCTCACTGTTCATAGCTGGATGGATTTTTAGTTAGGGTTTTTTTTCCCCTAGGCTCCCCCTTGTCAGCCTGCTGTCTTATATATATATATACAGTATATGTCCACGCTGACTGGATAGCTCAACTGGTTAAGACAATAAACAATTACGCCCTGCCAGTGATCAGATACCCTGCGGGAATAATAAGATGGCCAAAGGATGAGATACAGACCACAGATGTTAAGTCACGAAAGCTCCTCCCCATGCATGGCGGGTTCCATCCCAAATCCAGCACCCTGAGACTGTACGCACACCGTAAGGAAGGAGGCAGAGGACTAATGAGTGTGAGAGCCACCATCCAGGATGAAACATCGAAGCTCCATAAATACATCCAGGACAAGGCCTCAATGGAGGACGTACTCAGTAAATGCCTGAGACAATGGCAAGATGAGGAAGTGCTGGAGGAGGAACCATCATGGGAGGACAAGCCCCTAAATGGGATGTACCACCGGAACATAACTGAAGTGGCTGACCTTAAGAAATCCTACCAATGGCTGGAAAGGGCCGGCCTACAGGACACCACAGAGGCACTCATCCTGGCGGCACAGGAGCAGGCTCTAAGCACCAGAGCGATAGAGGCCCAGATCTAGCACACCAGACAAGACCCAAAGTGTAGGCTGTGCAAAAAGTCATCTGAGACAATCCAGCACATAACAGCAGGGTGAAAATGCTGGGAGGGAAAGCATACATGGAACGTCATAACCAAGTGGCTGGCATAGTATAGAGAAACATCTAAAATGGGGAACATCTAAAATGTGCAAGGCCTGGAGTTCGCCACCCCTGCCATATAGGTTAACAAAGGAGCCGAATGGAAGCGGCCTTGGTTCCACTTCGCGGCGCTTCCACATGCAGTGTTCCAGCCCTGAGGCCTAAGCAAACTAAGTAGTACGTACAGAAGTGTGATTGACAATCTAGTATCCAATAGATTACAAAACAGGTTTGTTATCTATTGGCTACTTTATTTCAAGCCCCACCAGGTCTATGATTTATTAATATTATAACTTTTTCTTTTGGAAACCATAAGTACAAAACCACTACAAGTTGATAAATGATTTTAAAGTAAATTTGACATCTAAATTTGCTTTTAGAGTTTTTTTCTCTGGCTTGCAGAACAAAGAGTCATAAACTTTCTTTGACAAGGCTTAGGTCTGATTGACCCAGTTGACGAGAAGTCCATCCTCTTAACCAGACCTGATAAAAGCTTCAGATTCAGGTTCCACCCTCAGTTGAGTTGCAGTTGAGTTGAGTTTGGGAATTCGATTCAAATGAGACGATGAGTTGAGTTTTTGAGCATCCCTTGGTTTTTACAGTCTGAGTGGAGGATGAAGCTTTTTGTTTTTGTTTTGTTTTATTTTTTGCAACTACGTTTTGTTGATTTGTTTTATTTGTTTTGCATTTTATTTAGTTACTTTTAATCTTAATCAAGCATTTTTATATTCTTTTGAACTTTTCATTTTTCATGGCTCATCCCTTGAAAGCATAAGTTCTATTCACCGGTGCCATAAACATGGTGATTGACGAACAACGAACCACTGTCAGTGATTCAAGCTGAGACAAGGCTGACATGCCCATCTAAGTGGGACCCTGAAAGGTTATCGTCTGCGGGAGGAACCACCTGGAGCGAAACCCAGTCCATTGCCAATCTCAACCTTGCTGAATCCAGAATATGGTCATGGTGTCTGCAGTAGTAATGGTTGTGTCAATAATTTGATATGCTCTGATAATTGTGAGCCAAAGGAGACCCATTGCTACGTTTAGTTTTGATCCAATATTTTATTTTGCTTTAATTAATTTTATTTAACTTAGAGTAATCACTTTATCAAGTGCTCTTTCTCTCTTTCAGAACCACAATTACTTAATCAGTAACTTTCTTTTAGATTTATTTATGTGCCGTAACATCTTAATTAACTTATCTTGCAATAACCTGATTTGGAATGGTTCAGTCATTCTTTTCATAACCTGTTGATATTGTAAATATGTGTAAATAAATCTCCTTATATATTTAAAGTACTGTTTTCACTCCAATTTATTCAGTGTGGAATCATGATATTTAATAAAACTGAAATATAAACAAAAGGCATAATTTGAGCTAAGTGTAATGATAAATAATTTACCCATTTCTGTTATTATGCCTAATTTAACACTACATGCACGATATATGTCAGGGTTCTAATCCCATAATTTATGTACTGTTTATCCTTATGAACCATTAAATAATTTTAAGACATGTCTAAGAGCTGTTTAGGAAGGCATTAATGAACTTTAGTCTTGGCCCTATGTGACAACATAATTAACCAGCAAAGAGCTAATCTTTGTTGCTCCAAACTTGTGGTATTCATAAAAGCTTTTTTCAACAGGTAAGATATTAATTGTTCATGACCTTTCAATAGAAACCCATTTAAAACACCAGAATTTTAATGTTTTGCTGTTATGCTTTACTTAATTTCATTGTACTGTATTCCCTGAGCTTCAGAATGACTTTAGGAAGGCAAGTGATTTACCATGTATCATTTATTTATTTAGTAAGTTATTTAATTGTGTAATAATCTATGTATTTAATATTAAAGAACATTAATAGTTCTCTTTATGAGATATATGCAAAACATCAGGCTTTCTCAATGGTCCGTTGTTTTTTGTTTGTTTGAAATATAGGGCAGTACAGTTTGTGTGCTCTTGTCAGAGACAGTTTGTGTGCTGCTATTTCGCAAGAGTTTTTTGTGGCTGCCAGGACCTCTCCTGGATAGTGTGTGAGTTCCTGTTATCACTTTAAGTGGCAAGGAGACATAAGAAGTGTCCAAACAAATGTGGAGGGGCAAGTGCTCAGAAGAAGTGACGCTATCAGGAGTAGCACAGCCACTTTTGTCCTCCTGGACATTTTGCTCCTCCTCCTCATCATCATCATCGCAGCACAATGCATGGTACAGGATTTTGTCACTGAAGCGGACTCTTTCTCTTGTGCCAGAAGTACGGGAGGTCTTTTGGCTGTATGTTGAGCTGCTGGCTTCCTCACTTGATGAATCAGGAGTAATAATTCGTGGCCCGTTGGGAATCCCACCATTCATCTGAGAGTAGACCGAGGCAGTGCTAGGTGGCGAGGTGAGGGTCTGTGTCTTGGTGGGGATGATTTCATGGTCAAATTCCTGTTGTAGATCCCCTTCACTAGATTGGTGGGCAGCAGCACCTGCAGCCTCCAGGTAACTGCAGAACTCCCAACTATCCGAAAGCATATCTACATTCAGGAAGTCCAGTCTGAATGTTTCTCCCAAACCCCGTTCACTGCTGGATGTGCTGCTTGCTGTGGCAACTGTCCAGTCATCTGGCTCTAGGTCAAAGTCCAAGTCAGATGTTAATTTATCAATTTGACCCACCACCTGTGGAGGAAAGAAAGCACACAAAAAAGAACTATTAAAAGAAGTGACTTTAGTGTCTTTGCAGACAGTCCTGGGTATATAATTATACCAACTCTTGTAACTCACATAACATTTTTGTCAACTTTTCTTTTTTCTTTTCTACTGATGTGCCCACTTCCCCCATTGACAATATCCACACCGTGACCTCCAACAGTCACATCCACCTTCTCTGCTGACCCGGGTCAGATGCCCCAGGTCAAATAGCTATGTGACTGCCTGATACTTGTCTGGTCAAAACATGTCCCAAAATTGAGCTTGTGCTTGAGTTTAGAGAAAGATTAGAGAATTTATTGTCTATGCACAGTAGTACAGAATATGTAAGCACAACAAAATTGGGGTGTGGCTCTTCTTATGTGCAAAAGTGAAATGTAAAAAATGTAAATAGTTAAATGAAACATAAGATAAAAATAATAACTAATCTAGGGCATGTGCTTAAAAAGAACAAAACAAACAAACAATAGAGTGATATATACCAATTAAATTATATATATGAATATATGGAAATATTATGAATAGATGGACATTAAAGAACAAGTTAAACTTATGACTATGTATTATTATTCAGGTCAGGCCCGGGGTGGCTAATCCGGAGCGCCAGGACATTTCTTAGTCTAATATTTGGGCTGCAAGGGCTAGTGCTATGGCAAGCCAAGGCGCATTAATTTACTAAACGTGCAATTGTCAGGAGTCTGGAGCAGGTCTGTGTTTTTGGTTTTGTTTATTTTATATTTCCCAATTTCTGGTTACTCCAAGCTCTCTTCCCCTCCCTTCTGGTATTTTGTTTCCTACTGCTATCTCCCTACAGGTCATCAGGTGGCGGGCATCAGGACGGATTAGCTCTAGACTGCCAGCAGTCACAGCTGTGGATCATCACTCTCATTAATTGGACTGCTTTCAAGGGCTCAGCAACAACTCAACGCCAGAGTCGACGTCGGTAGGTCCAGTTTAAACAGGGAGTACTATGCAGGGAAGGTGGAGGTTCGCATACTGGCTTGTTACTGGGCTGGAATGGCAACTCAGGTAGAAAATGAGGATGATATGGAATGGTCACAAGTTTCGGGTGGGAGAGGACAAGGACGTGGACGAGGAAGAAGTAGGAAGGTGGGAGAGGATGATACAGTGGGGCAAAAAAGTATTTAGTCAGCCACCAATTGTGTAAGTTCTCCCACTTAAAAAGATCAGAGAGGCCTGTAATTTTCATCATAGGTATACCTCAACTATGAGAGACAAAATGAGGAAAAAAAATCCAGAAAATCACATTGTCTGATTTTTAAAGAATTTATTTGCAAATTATGGTGGAAAATAAGTATTTGGTCAATAACAAAAGTTAATCTCAATACTTTGTTATATAGCCTTTGTTGGCAATGACAGAGGTCAAACGTTTTCTGTAAGTCTTCACAAGGTTTTCACACACTGTTGCTGGTATTTTGGCCCATTCCTCCATGCAGATCTCCTCTAGAGCAGTGATGTTTTGGGGCTGACGCTGGGCAACACGGACTTTCAACTCCCTCCAGAGATTTTCTATGGGGTTGAGATCTGGAGACTGGCTAGGCCACTCCAGGACCTGAAATGCTTCTTACGAAGCCACTCCTTCGTTGCCCGGGCGGTGTGTTTGGGATCATTGTCATGCTGAAAGACCCAGCCACGTCTCATTTTCAATGCCCTTGCTGATGGAAGGAGGTTTTCACTCAAAATCTTACGATACATGGCCCCATTCATTCTTTCCTTTACACGGATCAGTCGTCCTGGTCCCCTTGCAGAAAAGGGGACCAGTTGGTTCCACCTGCAAATCCTGCAGGATTTGAGTCCCTGGCGGCGTAGTGTGTTACTGATGGTAGCCTTTGTTACTTTGGTCCCAGCTCTCTGCAGGTCATTTACTAGGTCCCTCCGTGTGGTTCTGGGATTTTTGCTCACCGTTCTTGTGATCATTTTGACCCCACGGGGTGAGATCTTGCGTGGAGCCCCAGATCGAGGGAGATTATCAGTGGTCTTGTATGTCTTCCATTTTCTAATAATTGCTCCCACAGTTGATTTCTTCACACCAAGCTGCTTACCTATTGCAGATTCAGTCTTCCCAGCCTGGTGAAGGTCTACAATTTTGTTTCTGGTGTCCTTTGACAGCTCTTTGGTCTTGGCCATAGTGGAGTTTGGAGTGTGACTGTTTGAGGTTGTGGACAGGTGTCTTTTATACTGATAACGAGTTCACACAGGTGCCATTAATACAGGTAATGAGTGGAGGACCGAGGAGCCTCTTAAAGAAGTTACAGGTCTGTGAAAGCCAGAAATCTTACTTGTTTGTAGGTGACCAAATACTTATTTTCCACCATAATTTGCAAATAAATTCTTTAAAAATCAGACAATGTGATTTTCTGGATTTTTTTTCCTCATTTTGTCTCTCATAGTTGAGGTATACCTATGATGAAAATTACAGGCCTCTCTGATCTTTTTAAGTGGGAGAACTTACACAATTGGTGGCTGACTAAATACTTTTTTGCCCCACTGTAGTTTGGTTGAGAGCGATAGAAGAAATCAGTTTGGATGAAGGGAGTGATGTAATTTGCAAAAGGGTTATAAGAGAGGAATTCAAAATAATTTTGAAGTTTAAAAGAGAAGAAGAAAACATACAATTAAGTCCTATTGCGCTGTTTAAGGAATTGAAAAAGAAGATAGGGGAGGTTCAGCAAGCAAAAATCTTAAGAGACAGTAATCTGTTGATGAAATGAAATAAAATGAAAAATATTTTATTTATCCCAGAAGGGAAATTCAACATGGAGATACAGAGAACAGCTTGGCCTTCACTCTCCAGGCTGCCAAGGGTCACAGTACCCGGCGCACGTCGATCAGGCCAGCCAAGATCACACAGGAGAATACATACAAATACATACATACATATACATAAGCACGCATCAGCCTGTGTGTTAGGAAAAAAAAGATGAATAAGACCACGTAAGGTCAGAGGGAGGAGAAAAAAGGTTCCCTACACCCAGTGCTCCAACATGAGGGGCATGATGTAAGCAATAAAAACCTCCAGCGGGGGGGGGGGTTTCACGAGACATGTTGAGAACTTTCTTGAGGATGTGAATGTAATCAGTGTATTTGATTGTGTGCAAAGAGTTGCAAAAACTGCAACTTCTCCAAGGTGGCACCAATCCTTCCAGTGAGATCCAGCAGCGCACCGCAGCAGTTTATGGTTCAGCTCCAGGACCCCATCAGCCAGCTTACGATCCCGCTCCTGGACCTCCCGGTCCCGTTTGAGAATCACAGCCAGCTGGTCGCGGTACTGCTCCGAGACTGCATCCAGTTTGCGATCCAGATCTCCAAATCTTTTAGTCCAAGTGTTGCCAGATGCGGCCCATCCAATCCATAACTTTAGAATTTGTAGATACATTAGGTAACCACCAACGCCGATCAGCAGGTACCCCATGATCAATAATCCAAATATGTAGACATCCTCCACGTCTTCGACAGCCAGAACAGACAGGCATACCATCTTCCACTCACCCCAGGAATCCATAGTAAAGGGTCGACTCCGGGCATGACGGCTCCCCCTTTTTCAGCCTTAAGTTTGAAAAAACTTTGTCCAATGCGTTGATAGCAGGTAAGAATGAGGAGCAAAAAAGTAAAATCATGCATATTGAGAATATATGTAAAAAGACTATGGTCGAAAGGAAGGTGATAGGAGACAATAAAGCAACAAGAGGAGTTACCACTGGGATACCAGTGGATGAGGATCTGGAAAAGTTAAAACGGAGCATTCAAGGTGTGGAAATGATTCAAATTAAAAGACTATTAAGAATAGTTATTGAGAGAAGGTTAGCAGTATCCCTCCCCCTCTCAGATGCTACAAATGTCAAAGATACGGACATGTAGCAGCAGTATGCAGACGGCAGCAAAGGTGCCCTAAGTGTGGGGATAATCATACGTTTGAGAAATGTGAGAGTAAGGTACAGAATAAATGTTGTAACTGTGGGGGGCAGCACAGGGTGACGTATGGGGGATGTGAAGCTAGGAAGAAGGCCATTGAAGTTGAACAAGTTAAAACAGATAACAACATCAGCTATGCAGAGGAAGTTAAGAGAGTAAAAGGCCAGAAGGAAAAGATCCAAGTACCAAGAGTTCATCATCATTATCAGGATTGGCACAAGAAGAGAAAACAGAAAAAAATCAAAATGATAGGGAAAGGAGCAGAGAGGTGTTTTGGTATGAAAGGAATATCATGGGAACAAATACACCAAAAATTAAGGAAGATGGGAAGTCAGGAACCTCAGAGAAAAAGATAACATGATCATTTTGCAATGGAACGCTAAACGTTTAGTAGCAAATGGGCAAGAGTTTAAGGGATTCATTAATGTATGTAATAAAACTATTGATATAATTTGTATACAGGAAACATGGTTGAAACCAAGTTTAGATTTTGTGATCAAAGGATATAGCAGTGTACGTAGAGATAGGAAAGAAGGTAAAGGAGGAGGATGTGTGATTTTTGTAAGAGAAGGTATTCAGTATAGATTATTAGGAAAAGGTACACAATTAGAATATATTGTAATAGAAATTTGGATGAAGAAAGAAGTATTAAAATTGTATACTGTTTCCTGCCCCAATGTGCATGGCAACATCCAACGTTCTCTTATTCTGTTTGCTACGTTATGCTGCAGCTTTTAGCCAGCTGCATGCTAGACATGGCTTCAAATGCGGGAGCTGCTGAATACTAACAAACAATGGAGTTGTGACAAAACAGATACAGGCCGTTTAAACTCGGGAAAACTCGGGTTTTATCGCCACCTGGGTAATTTGAGAGATAAAAACTGAAAGAGAAGTTGCTGTTTTCACACCCACTATGAAGGTAAGAACACCTGTAGAAACCTCAGAAAAACCATTTTTAATGGAAGGGCCTCTTTAAACATTAAAATCAGTAGAGCTGAAATGAAAGGCATCATAGAACAGAAAATGAGGGAAAGATGACAAAAACGATGGGAAGAGGAAAGGACAGGAAGGTGGTTTAACTCTATTCAAAATAAAACAGGAGAAGCATAGAGAAGAACAGGAGGTCGGAGACAATAATATCTAAACTTCGTTTTGGACACACTGGGTTGAACAGCACTTTATTTATTATCGGAAAGCACCAAACAGGAAAATGTCATTATTGTGGAGTAAAAGAAATGACAACATGTTTTATTATTGTCAAAATTATATGGAAGAAAGAAGACAACTAATTTATAACTTGGGAAGAAATAAGATTAAGCTAGACATAAAAGATATTTTGCAAGGAAATTCGAGAAGTAAAAGTTTTTTTTTACTTATTACAGTTTCTAAAACAAGCACAGGTGTATGACAGCATACAAGGGTTTTTTTGTTTGTTTGTTTTTTTTTGTTAGGTTTTGAGTACTATTCCAGTCCACACTCCATGCCAGTTGGTGGCGGTAATGCACCAGATCGTTGTTTGCCAACCGCCAAAAAATCCTACAAAGAAGAAGAAGTATCATAGTATTTAGTATTATAGTGTATTATAGTGTATAGAATTTCACGAGTCATCACGTGACTGGATTTTGTTCACTGTGGAATATTTTCTGTACCTGTGCCTGCTGGAACCATTCTGCCATCTACATCGTCGTTACCATCTCACACAAACCCTGCCCGCTCACTGGATTCACTCGCCCGCCACCGGACCTCTCTCCCATCATGCTCCTTGAATCAGCTCGCTCCAGCTCCATTCCTCCCTGTGCTATGTTGGACTCTGGATCACATAAGCCATCACACCCAGCAACATCCTGTGGTGTGATAATATTTTATTGCCTAGTATTTACTAATGTAATATTAACCTGCTTTAAGCTTATCCTTATTTGAAGAATAAAACCATCTGCAGACATCATACCCTATTTGGAAGATAACTTTGCAGACTCTGGGGCGGCTGTGGCTCAGTGGATTGGCATCATCGGCAATGTTGGTGGATCGATCCCGGCTTCCACCACCACATGTCGAAGTGTCCTTGGGCAAGACACTGAACCCCATGATGCCCCCGATCTGCGTATCGGGTTGTGTGAGTGTTAGCCCCCACCCTCTACCCCCTGGTTTACATATAGGGTTGCGTGAATGGGTAAATGCAAAACCTTTGTACTGTGAAAGCGCTTTGAGTGATCTGAATGACTAGAAAAGCGCTATACAAATACAGGACATTTGCCATTTAAAGTAAACAGGAATGCACCACATTCGGCAGGGCGAACAGCAGAAGGGAGAATGTTTAGACAACATGATTTATAAATGACAGTGTGTTGGAGGCTCAGAGGCAAGCCTTAAAAAGATGTACATGTGTTGATCTGTGTGTTAATAAAATGGCAGTTTTGAGAGAGATTCGTGGGCAGAGAGACTTCCTCTCTGTCCCAGACGCCAAAATGAACTGTTGTATCTTGTGAAGTTTGTTCAGTGTTTCCAGATTGACCCAGGAATAAGAGAACACACAGTGCTGAAGAAGAGGTTTGGGTTGTTCGTGGTTTGGTATTAGAATTTCAGCACAACAGAAATGGTGACCCTGACGTGATCCTGACATCATGTAAGAAGGGATTTGGAGTCTCAAAAAGGTAGGAAAAAATGTATGTATGAGTGAGAGAGTGTGTGTGGAATGCGCATGGAAAGAGAAAAATCACTGGGATTTGACTCATTGCATGTCTGGTTGTTCAGATAAGTGTTGAACCCCATCTGGACAGTAGATGGGAAATTAAATAAAAGACTAAAAAAAAAAAAGAAACATTTGGCTGAGTGACAGGGAGTCACCGTAGAGAAGAGAAAAAAACAAAAGAAACAGAAAGAAAAGGAGATACCAGTGGGAGTGCTGTCAGTATGTATTTGGTCTGCATGTGTCTCTGTGTATGTGCAGAGGGAGTCTGCAGCAGCTGACAGGATGATGTTATCAAAACTCTGTTGAATGGAATGTGAACATTTTAATTCGTTCACATTTGTGTGATGAATGTTTGAGAGATCTGGTATCCCATAAAATCAGTTCGAGTGAACCCTAGACTGATTGGTCTGATTCTCTAACTAGGAGTTAAGAAAAGTAAAATAAAAATAAGACCGGTATATTGTACTACTACTACTAATAATAATAATAATGGTAATATAGATATATAAAATAAACTCCTATAGGTATAAGATAATGATAACAATAAAAAGGTTAATGGACAAAGATATAAAGAAATACAATTATATAAATAATTAAACTGAACTGTGTTTCACAAAAAGCTCATCACTAGGGGGTGACACAAAGTATATGGAAAATAGAAATTCTGAGTGTAAAGCATCTAAAAAGTATGGAAATAACATTAGTTTAATAGTGAATTTAAAGTGATATTGTGTTATCTATAGTAGTGTAAAAAAAGAACTGAAGAGAATTTGGATAAAAGCATGAAAGACTATTTTAAAATGTGTATCTAATACTGTTAACAGAACCATTAAAAATAATATTCCACTACATTATGTAGACAGAAAAATTGTAAAAAATTAGAAATTATCTCTTGTAAAAAGAAGAGGAAAAAAGAGCTGATCAACTCTAAATCTGAGCGCAGCTAAAAACAGCTGGTTTCTCCTGTCTCTTGTTGCAGCAGCTCCATATGAATTCTGCGAGTGTGACAATCAACGTTATGAAATGCCCATTGATGGTCGCGGATGTGTAAACTAACGGTCATATGTTATGAACTAAAATTAGTTTGAAAAAAGTAGTGAACTCTTCCAGGAATCAGACCAGTGTGTGTCTCTGTGTCCGCAGTCCGACTGCAGGATTCAGTGTAATGCTAAAAATAGAAACATTTGCAGAATAAGACAAATAGAGTATCGCGGTGTGATTGCACAGAGTTCTATTTTCTTGTGGCATGTATAAAAATGTGGAAATTATCGGTTTATGTCGACAAAATTACTGTAGATGTGACTCTGTTTGATGTCATTTTGGGTGCACGAAAAGCATTTAGTCCTCTTAATTGTATAATGTAGCGTTTTATCTGATAGCGTCAAAAGTATAATTTCTAAAAGAATGCAGTTAAAGTAAATGACAGAAGCTCTAAGTGGAAAATGTAAAAGCTGCTTAAAAAACTTCAACAGTAAATTGTTAAATGTAGATTGAGTGAACAATCAAACCAGAACTCAGTGTTTTCCGACTATTTTATGTTATTCGTTTCTTTTGATTTTTCGTCAATTAAATGTTTTTGGTTAAAATAAATACGGAGCCAGGAAAACTGATTAGATTGAATGTGAGCCAAAAATAAAAGAAAAAAGCTCTGAAGAGATAAAACAGTGCAAAAATAATCCTGAAGTTGGAGTAAAGCTCATCAAAACAAATCATGAATTAGATAAATACAGAAATTGAATAAAGTGAATAATAAAATAGGAAGCTAAACTCTTCTAAAAAATGAACAATGAGAAATTGAAAGTGATGAACTGTCTGATAAAGTAAGATATTGAATTCAGTTAGGTGCCGAAGACAAAGACATTAATAAGGAACGGGAAAAAGATGTTTTAGAGGCTTTCTAATCAGTCAGTAAGATGTAGATGATGACCTTTCTAGAAATGACAAATTTTTCTTGGATACCAAATTATAACAAATTGATAAACATTTAAATACTTTAATATGATGATGAACCAAATAAACTGACTGACAAAATAACGTGAACCCCTGATGTTGCAGTTTAAATGAGAGAAAGAGAGAGAGAGAGAAATAAAACACCTTTCTTTTATCTGGCAAAAACATGATGTAGTAGAAATGGGAACACAATTAATGCTAATTAGTATGCGTGAGAAATAGGTTTAGGAGAAGAGTTTTTCTGTGGTGTTTTATAATCAGTTTGGCAAGTGTTTGAGATTGATTTTGCAATTCAGAGATTATGATTTTCTACTTCTGTTGATTTCATTGGTGTTAAACTCATGGTGTTGGCTGTTGATTATTGTGGTAGTTTGTGGTGTGTATTTGAGTGATAGAAGAAAAGACAAGTAAGAGACTGGATTAGCAATCTTCTTGTAAAGGATCTAATTGGGATATTTCAAAATGAATGAATTTGTTGTGTCAGATTCTCTTATCAAAATAGTACCATCAGTAAAACAGCTTTAATCTGTATCTGTGAAGAAATGTCTTCTTATTGGTTCACTTATGGTAAAGTTTCCACTAACAGCAATGGATTTAATGCTTTGCATGAGGTTTGTGCAGCTTGTTGAGCAGTACCGTGTCTGAACATTATTTAGAAGTTATGTGAAGCTGAGCGGACAGTGAGGAACTCAAGTCTGTTGTTATATAGACTGATTTTCTAACAGGGTTTATTATTGTGTCAAACTGAAGAAATATGAAGTCTTTGCATCAGGTTCTGATGAAATTATGTGAATCAGAGTGTACAAATTACCTTGTTTAACAAAGAACAAAAGGTTTAGGAGAATCAGATTTGATAAATAATTATTCTATAAAATTCTGTGTTTCATCAATATAGAAAAATTGTAAATTGTAACTTGTATAATTGTTATCTGCTGGATTAAAAGTTTAATACTGGATAAATAGTAAGAAATAGTAAGATAAATTACTGAGTCAGTGTCTGACTGAAGGCTGAGCATGTTGGAGTGTTTAGTGTTTTTTCATGCTGAATTTGTAGGACTTAATGTGTCTGTGTGAATGTGTCGTTATGTGGTCTGACTGACTCTTAACTAAACAGATTTGACATTTGTGTTTGTTCACAACAGCTGTAATACAGAAGATTTTTGAGCTTATTTAATTGTTTTTTTTTTTCTTTCTTTGATGAGGCTTTTCAGAGGTTAACGTCATGCAACATGCAGAATTTGGGTTGTGTTTAAATGAGGTTAGTTAAATGTTGCCGTTTGAAGGAACTTGTAGAAGTTGGGTGACATCCCATTTATAGAAACATATTTATGCTGTGCTAAAAGGAGAATGATGAATGATTTTATGGAGGTTATGGTTTGGTAGAAGACCAGGGAATGGTCTTATGGTTTGTTCTCTTGAATGTTGTTTGTCTGAATTTTCAAATGAAGCAGGAAACGTTGCAAAGTTTAATATTATGTTTACTTAAGTCCGTCTGATTCGTATTAGTTTTAATAGTTCAGTTGGCTGATGCAATGTTTTTATGTGGTTTATTTATGTGAAGGTATTTTCTGACTCGGATTAGTAGATTATCTTTCACTTAAATCTTGAGCAATAATGTTAGAATTGAGAAAAGGCAACATTTGATATAGGTTAACAGAGTATAAATAATATTTGAAAATTAACTTGGTTTTGAATAAAAATGAGAAGTTAATTATGGAGTCAGTGAGGAAATAAAAAAGCAAAAGGAAACAATTTACAAATTCATAAAATGAATTTCTAACAAAAAGCAACTCTAATGGGTTTGTTTTATTATCAGAAGTTAAAACACCAGTTAAAAGAACTTATAAAAAATAAAGTCGGTATCTTAGCAGGATTTTTTGTATTTAAAATTGGGATGTTGTCCTTTAGCAATAAGGAATTGCTATGTTTTGTTAGTTTTCCTGTATAGTTTTAAGACTGGGGTAGCAGTAATATTATCTGTAAAGTCAAGCTTGGATTTTTCAGAGTAGGAACCATCTTCAGCTAAGGAGTTGCACATGGACATTAAAAGTGATGCACCACTCTCCGAGGTGTAACTTCCCAGAGAGCATGGTGTTCTGAGTAAATCAGATTGAGTAAGTCTGTTGAGAACAAAAACATCTACCAGCATCAGAGAGGCAGCTGGTAAGATAGATTTAGAGTATAATTGCTGGTTGTGTATGGACTTTGCTGCTGGTGAAATGGGAAATTGTTGACCTGTCTGTTTGTTTGCTTGGTTGTCTAGGCATGGCCCAAACAATTGAGATTCTGTTTGACTTGTTTGTTTGGTTTGTGGCAGTTTGCTTAATATTTCATTTGTTTACAAATCTGTTCCTGATGGTAGACATATTGATAATTATGATAAATATCTTCTATTTTTCCTAAGATAACTACTTGATGTATGTTAACACTATTTAAAAGTTAATGCTAAAAATAATTCTATAAAATCTTGTAAATCTAATTGAAGGTTATATGTCTGCTTGTTTGAAGGTTTTTCCAAGAGAGTCTGGCTGCAGACATCCCCTGTCAGGACCCTCCCCCTAGACCTCCACTCTCAGGACCAGCTCTGCTGTCAGGACCGGAAGTTTATTCGAAGAATTTCAAATTGAAAGCAGACACGGAAGCATGGACCGGAAGTTTATTCAAAGCCTTTCAAAATAAAAGCGGACACACTGGAAGCCCTTATTTCCAATATTTCTCGTTCCCCATGTGAATATGCTTTATTTCTTGGGGCCTTATTTATGTATAA
The DNA here is from genome assembly GCA_006937955.1 of Pachypanchax playfairii. NCBI lineage: Eukaryota > Metazoa > Chordata > Actinopteri > Cyprinodontiformes > Aplocheilidae > Pachypanchax > Pachypanchax playfairii. The sequence goes on from SSNP01000132.1 coordinate 1,362,550, forward strand.
TGTAACTATGATTCAAAAGTATACCAAGTAAGCAAGGATACCAGAAATAGCACGTTTCACATTTAGGCGCAGAGTTTTAGTTTTCCCTGTGAGCACATGTTAGTTCTTGGGGCATTACTTTGTGTCTAATAAATATTATTTATGTGTATTGTTGTTCAATTACAATGATTTTAAAAAATGTTTATTTCCACTTCAACTGAATAAAATGCAAGAAAAGTACAGCTATTATGATCCCCTTAAAACATTACTGCATTATTTTACTTCAGACAGTATTTTAGATTTAATTAGCTAAAAGGACAGCTGTTATTTTAGTTTGCGCTACCTATTTGTTTGTTTTGAAACACAACATCTGTGCAAATGCACCCTGATATGTGATGGCACAATTCTTCAACACACCAACCTATTGCTGACTGTTCTTTGCCTCTACACTATTATTTATCATTGAAAATATGGCCTCCTGCACTGTTGGACTCATTTTAATATCGATTTTGATGATTGCTTAATACTTTTTGCACTATGTTCTTACCTTACGCCATGGGAGCACGTGGAATTGCCAATAGAGGATGCAGGATCGATTAACTTAATTTTGTGTATTCCATTGATTAATTTACTGAATACCTAGTTAAATGACATAGAACAGCAGACATTAAATAAACTTTCAAACTTTTTATTACAGTTTTACCTCACAGTACACCATATACCCTCTCTTATTGACAATTTCTTCACAGAAGACAAACATGTCTTCAGTGTTTTGAAAGAAAAACTTGAAAGGCTCAAGAATACATTCTTTGTCCTCTTCTACGTTAAGAGTGTCATTGAAGAGGTTTCCAGTTGCTGCATGGCCTCCCCAGTACATATGGCATCCGTGTTTAAAATTGCAGTAATCTCCACCCTGGCAGCAAACAGTTGCAGGTTACTCTGCACCCAGTCCGTTGCTTTCTTGCAGTGATGTAAAACACGGATCACTGTACTGGCCTAATGGTAAAAAAAAGTTTCAGCTTTCTGTCAAGGCATGAAAGGTCATCTCACAAAATTTAACAACATTGATGTCAGGCGTACCTCTTCTTCAGTTGTCTCCACCTCCTGCACAACTTGAGCAGCAGTTTGGTCCCACCTTTTCTTCCTCTCTTCAGCCTAAAAAGTATTATTTTGCAATAAATATAAGAAGAGGACACAAAGTCAGACTACAAACCATGTAGTGGGATGGGAAACATGACATAAGATTAACTGAAAACAACCAATAAAGACTGAGAAAAAAAGGAATGCAAACAGACCTCAGTCATGTCCTCCAATTTTCACCTCAGTCTAAAAACTGAAGGACAGAACCGAGGTGGACACTGCAGCTGTATCTTTAACGGTGGGAGGAAAGGTCTGTTCTGGAGTGGCGGCCGTCATGGTGCCCTGGCAAACCTCCTGGCAAAAGTGTTTTGTCAGGTCTATCCTTCTCAAAACTGTTTTACAGCACACAGGGCAATGAAAGTGTCCCTGATCTCTGCATTTCAGGCCACATCTGCAGATAATTTTATCTAGAAGAAAGTCATGCAAAAGAAAAAAAAACAAAACAAAAACATTGTAGTTAGTGTGACGCACACAAAGATGTGGTCCCAATTTTTGTTTATGTATTTTTCCCACTGCATGGGGTTACAATATATATTCCAGCTTGTGCTGAAGATTATTTATGGATTAACTAATTCCATTTCAGCCTTAATGGCTTTGTTTTATTTATGGTGTAATACCTATTAATGTCAGTAGGTGGCAGTAGGACACTGTGGGGAAAGCCAGAAGTTTGCTTGGCGCTGTTGTTGGCTCTGTCGCCATTCTGTGACGATGTATCAACGCAGCAGCAGCATGATGGTGTCCTGTCTGCTTATTTAACCTTTTCTACCAGGTTAGTGCTTGTTATAAGTGTTAAAAAGTAAGAGTAACGAAGGAGTGTATTGTTTAATGTGTCGTTTCAAGACCGGTCTAACAGATGATGGTGTTAGTTTAGTTACATTGCCGTATTAAGTGGCGCGGCTGAACGCTGTACGGTTACAATGGTCACATGGCGCCGTCATGTCAAGCCATAACGAACATGGGAATTAATCAGAAGCTCCTGTAATTGCATTGGATAGTTATTTTATTATTGTTCATTCATGTGGTTCTGTTTAATATGTTTAATGAAACTGCTGAAGTATTTGCAATGAATGTAACATAACCTTTTGAAACTGGGACTCTTACAACATCCTTATGGATTTGGACTGAAGGAAAAGTGGAATATTGTTACTGTTAACAGAAAACATGCAGATACTTTCACTTGAAAATGTTAAATAAAGATTCTGTGACGATGTATCAACGCAGCAGCAGCATGATGGTGTCCTGTCTGCTTATTTAACCTTTTCTACCAGTCACTGCTGTATGGTCGCATGCCCGGGACCTGCAACAGATTTATGGGGGCTCGTCCGGGATTGATGACATCAAGACGCCAGGAGTCATTGATCAGTGATCAGTCAGTGATCAGTCAGTGATCACTGTTCCTGTGGACCGCCAACATCACATTCACAGCACAGAGGGGTTCGTGAGACCAAGATGTCTGTCTTCAGCCAGAGTGAGGGGGCCTGCACGTAACCAAATTGCGCGACCAGTGTGAACCATGGCAGCCAACACAAGAAAAGAACTGGTTTGGTCGATAAAGAAGGCGTTGCTTCATCTTTCATCTGATCAAATCTACCAAGTCGCGGCGGACATTCTGTCATCCTCTGATAAGGATCCTGCAGAAGTGGACAGGCAAGATGAAGGAGGGTGTTTTGACTTTATCTGCTCATTTATGTCTTCCAACGTTTTACTTGACTTAGAGGATCAGGGGTTGTCACAGTTACTTTGTTTAAGAGATGTTATTGATGATATTAACAAAAGTCACACTTACCCTGATGAAGCTCCAGAAGAGACAGAGGTTCCAGATGCTGGTACACAGTTAGGTTTAATCGCTAAACGCATGCTGAATGTTGACACCCAGGTTACAACTGATTCAGACAGCACACTGTCTCACGGGGTCACTCCTCAGACGGGTGCTCAGCTCTTAAAGCCCAGCATTAAGCATAGCTCCCCACTGACCACACACACAGGGGACTGAGAGGCAAATGCAAGTAGCTATAGCGTGTCCACCAGCTCCCGTGTCGCTCAGTCAGCTCAACCCTCTTTTGCACAGCCCTCCTCTCAAAGAGGTGAAAGCCTGTTAGCTCTTAGAGATTTAGCCTTGTTCCACAGAAAAGAATTCAAGATACATGGTGGTCAAATAGGCGATACTGCAGCAGACATAAGCTATAGCAATATCTGTAAACAAATAGATGAAGGGCTAAGAGAACAGCATGCAGAAAGTGAGGTGATCCGAGCGGTTTTGCGAATTACAAAGCCAGGTCACTTTAAGGACATGTTAATCAGCAAAGACGAGATGACAATTAATGAACTGAAGAGCTTCTAGAGGTCTCACATGGGGGAGAAAAGCACAACAGAACTCTTTCAGGAACTGATTACAGCCAAACAACATGACCATGAGACTCCGCAACAGTTTTTGTATCGGATGGTGGGACTTAAGCAAAAACTTATCCTTACATCAAAACAGACTGTGCCTCATATTTGATTTCTGTGTCAAACTGTACAGAATGTATTCTTCTCTCAGACCCCTCTGTGTCAGATGAAGCCCTCCTGAGACAAGTCATCAAAACAACCAGTGAGGAGAGTGAGAGGAGACGACGCCTGGGTCGAAACATGCGTGCCAAAGCTGTTTATGCACAGAGTGGCCAGGTAAACTCAGAGGAATCTGGAGATGGCAAGGAAGACCCTCATCTTAAAGGTAAAGATAAAGAAGTACAAAAACTGAGTGCACAGGTGCAAGCATTAACCCAAATGGTAGAGTCTTTAAAACATTTAAGACAAACTGATACACAGTGCCAGCCTCCTCCACAACAGTCTTGTCACTGTGCAAGTTACCAGACGAAACAGCAGCTACAAAGAAAAGAGAGACTAAATGGCTGTCCCGCTTGCATTGAAAAAAAACTGCCTGGTTGTCAACACTGTTTTTCGTGTGGTGAAGAAGGACATCGTGCAGTGGGTTGTCTAAGGAGAAGCAAGTCGGTGGGAAACCAGCAGCGGTCACAGTTGAGGGACGACCTGTGACTCGCACCAACCCCCAGTCCCAGCAAAAAGAAAACCCCATAGAGAGAGCTCCACAAAGTCGTGAGCACACTGCTGCCCCTTTCAGCCCACAGGTCAGTGATAAAACCACATCAGAGAGAGTTGCCCAGCTAATCGGAAAAAAATGCCTCCTGAAATGTATTATGAATGGTTATGCCGTGACAGCTCTGTTTGATACCGGGGCTCAGATCAGTCTTATTGACCGAACATGGAAGCAAAGATACCTACCATACCAAGAAGTCCACTGTTTAAGTGAACTGATGGGGGATTGTGATCTGAATGTATTTGCTGCAAATGGGGAAACCATCCCATATGATGGATGGGTGGAAATCATTGTTAACCTACCTGGTAATGCTGATCCTAACCATTCTATTAAAGTCCCCTTCCTGGTTAGCCAAGTTGAGCTCGTAAGACCGCTGCTGGGATTTAATGTCATTCAGGAGATAATCCTCGGACAAGGAGATGGAGGCGATGTTTTCCCTACGATATGCAGCCTCTTGAAAGGAGCCATGCAGATTGAGAATGAGAAAGCTGAAGCAGTTGTAAACTTCATTCAGACAGAAAGAAAAGTGAACAAAAATGACATTGTGGCTGTGAAAACAGGTTGTCATGATATTGTTGTCCATCCAGGCCAAATAGCTCACATTAAGGTCCCAGTACCTGCAAGTTACACACAGTCTGTAGCATTATTTGAGCTCTCTACTGATAACCCTCACCTTGAACAGTTAGATGTGGGTGATGGTCTAGTCAAGGTACACCACACACTAAGGCCATATGTTGAGATCCCTGTCGGCAATACAAACCTACATGAAGTTGTTCTAGCTAGCCACACAACACTAGGCAGTAAATGTCCTGTATTTGTATAGCACTTTTCTAGTCATTCAGACCACTCAAAGCGCTTTCACACTACAAGGTTTTGCATTTACCCATTCACACAACCCGATACGTAAACCGGGGGGAGAGGGTAGGGGCTAACACTCACACAACCCGATACGCAGATCGGGGGGCAACATGGGGTTCAGTGTCTTGCCCAAGGACACTTCGACATGTGGCGGTGGAAGCCGGGATCGATCCACCAACCTTCAAATTGGAGGACAACCGCTCTAACCACTGAGCCACAGCCGCCCAGTATTCAGCCCATTGACAGGATAGTCGAAACAGATGAGGTTAATGGTGTTCAAACAAATAAACCAGACTTAGCTGCCACTGTAAATGAGGATAACATCAGCTCAGCAGCACGATGGCACCCACCTGTTGATATTAGTCATCTGGGGGAGCAGGAACAGACAGTCGTTAAGCAGTTGCTATTTGAAGAATCTAATGCCTTCGCTCGTGACAATGCTGATATAGGCTGCATTCCAAATCTCCGAATGACAATCACCTTGAAAGATGACATACCTGTACAGCGCTCTTACTCAGCCATCCCCAAGCCTCTTTACAAGGAGGTTAAAGAGTATATTCAAGACCTCCTAGCCAGAAAGTGGATAGTGAAGTCTAAGTCACCTTACTCAGCCCCAGTAGTTTGTGTACGGAAAAAAGATGGCACATTGAGACTATGCATCGATTACAGACTCCTGAATCGAAAGACCATCCCAGACAGACACCCACTGCCCCGCATCCAGGACTTAATGAACACACTTGGAGGATACCACTGGTTCTCAATATTGGACCAAGGAAAGGCATATCACCAGGGGTACATATCAGAAGGATCCAGACATCTCACTGCCTTCATCACTCCTTGGGGCCTTTATGAATGGGTCCGCATCCCCTTCGGGCTCTCAAATGCCCCTGCAGCCTTTCAGAGATGCATGGAGGAGGTGCTGGACTCCCTACGAGATGAATGCTGTATTCCCTACCTGGATGATGTGCTTTGCTTTGCCAAAACCTTTGAGGACCATGTGGATGGACTAAGGCAAGTCTTAAGAGCCCTTCAACATCATGGCATCAAGTTCAGACCCACCAAGTGTGAGCTTTTTAAGAACGAGGTGCGTTATGTTGGGAGGCTGGTCTCGGCAAAGGGAGTCCGTGTCGATCCCAAAGACATAGCAGCAGTTCAAGCCTTAAGGGAGAAAACCCCGAGTACTGTTGGGGATGTCCGGAAGCTACTGGGATTCTTAAGCTACTATCGAGCTTATGTGCAGGACTTTGCAAGGATTGCAAAGCCGTTGTATGACATCTTAAAAATGAAGGGAAAACATGCAGGCCAGCCTCAAGTCAAGATGAGTAAGGGGAAAGGTGTCCAACTGTCCTCAAAAACCTCCATTCAGTGGACTCCAGAACATCAGGGAGTCCTTGACCAGCTGATCCACATGCTGTCCAGCCCACCTGTGCTAGCATATCCGAGCTTTGATCTACCATTTGTGCTACACACAGATGCTTTGGCAGAAGGCCTTGGGGCTGTGTTGTATCAACGGCAAGAGGGGAAGTTGAAGGTCATCGCATACGGGTCAAGAGCACTGTCCCCTGCAGAGAAGAGGTATCACATGCACTCAGGGAAACTGGAGTTTCTTGCATTAAAATGGGCTGTCTGTGAGAAATTCCAGGATTACCTGTTTTATGCCCCTTCTTTTACAGTGTACACAGACAACAACCCCCTGACCTACGTCATGAGCACTGCAAAATTAAATGCTGTGGGTCATAGGTGGGTTGAAGAGCTGGCTGATTTCAATTTTGACATCAAATATCGGCCTGGTAAAGTCAACAATGATGCAGACACTCTCTCCAGACTGCCACTTGACATCTCTGAGTATGCTGCTGCATGCACAGAGGAACTTTCAAAAGACACCATCCAAGCCACCTGGGAAGGTAGTGAGGCTGCCAAAGAGGATGATGTGGCTTATGTTGCTGTCTTAAATTTGTCAAAAGAAAGCCTAGAACCAGGCCTATCAGAAAGCCAGTCTGTCATAAGTCACGAGGAGCTCAGGCAGGCACAGAGAGATGACACAGTCATTGGTGAGGTTGTAAGGCTAAAAGAAAAGCATACCCACCTTACGAGTCACGTGAGACAAGGCACCAGTGGTCCAGTAAGGAGGCTCCTGCAAGAGTGGGAAAAACCTCAGATTGAAAATGGATTGTTATTCAGGAAGACAGTGCAGAGGTGACAACTAGTGGTACCTGAAAAATTTAGATCTGTTGCTCTGAAGTATCTTCATGATGAAATGGGCCATGTAGGCACAGAGAGGGTCCTCAGCTTGGCGAGGGACCGGTTCTATTGGCCATACATGAAGAAAGAAATTGTGGCCTATGTGACAAGGAAGTGCCCATGTATTAAAAGAAAGAAACCTGTGTCCCACGTCAGAGCACCCATGGGTTCCATCACCACAACTTGTCCCCTTGAACTGGTATCCATCGATTATTTACACCTCGAACCAAGTACAGGGGGGTTTCAATACATACTAGTGGTGGTGGATCATTTTACCCGATTTGCGCAGGCCTATCCCACCCGAAATAAATCAGGAAAGACGGCTGCTGAAAAGTTGTTCAATGACTTTTTCCCACGGTTTGGTTTCCCCAAGAAGCTACATCACGACCAGGGCCGTGAATTTGAGAACAACCTGTTTAAGTCCTTGCAGCAGCTTTCAGGGGTTGGGCACTCCAGGACAACACCCTACCATCCTCAGGGTAACCCGGCCGAGAGATTCAACAGAACTCTCCTTCAACTACTTCGTACCCTGACAGATAAGGAGAAAAGCAGATGGAAAGAGCATTTGGCACAGATGGTTCATGCCTATAACTGCACAAGGCATGAGTCAACTGGATACTCCCCGTTCTATTTACTGTATGGCCGCCATCCTCGCTTACCTGTAGATCTTCTGTTTGGTTTAGCAGCTGATGAAGAAGCCATGTCCCCTAGGGGTTATGCAGAAAAGTGGGCAGCAAGGATGAAGCAGGCGTACAGGCTAGCCTCTGAAAATAGCCACCAATCGAGTGCCAGAGCAAAACAGTACTATGATAGTCATCTTAGAGGAGTGACTCTACAGCTGGGTGACCGAGTACTAGTTCACAACCTGAGTGAAAGGGGGGGCCCAGGAAAGTTAAGAGCATATTGGGAGGACACAGTGTACATTGTCAAAGAGCAGATGAATGATGGCCCTGTGTATAAGGTGTCCACAGAAAGGGGTGATGCTAAAGTACGCACCTTGCACAGAAACTTGTTGCATCTGGTTAACGACTTACCTGTCCACTCTCCATTGCCACCCCCTCAAGAAAAAAAAGAGAGAAAGGGACCAAGACCCCACCTCAGCCAAAAGAAAGGAGAGGCACCAACAGGCAGGAACAAAAGGGGTGGAAACAGTGGCTTCCCAGCAGTGATTTTTTCAGACTCTGATGAGGATGATGGTGCGAATTACTGGGTCCAACTACCTGTGAGGGAAAAAGCAATCAATGAATCCCACAGTACAGTTCAAGTACCCAAGGCAAAATCTGTCTTCTTTCCATGCAACTCACAAGACCAAGAAGACACATCAGGGGACATTGCTGTGCATGGCACTCAAAGTGACACAACATCAGCACCAGTGTTACAACATGGAGAGAGAGCAGCAGAGGAGGTGCAATCACCAGAATCTGTCAGTACACAGTCAGAACCCAGTGTTGCTGTTCCTCAGACAGAACACATCCAACCTGACTTTCAGACATCTTTTCAGGACTCAGTTGCCAATTAGTCAAGGGATCAGAGCATGGGAAGCAGAAAATCCACACGTGAGAGAAAACCTGCTCAGATTTTAACATACGAGTCCTTAGGTGAACCATCTTACCAGTCAAAGGATGCCATCAAAAGTACAAAGGTGAATATGATGGTTCATATGCCAATCAGTGAAACAGAACTACATTACGTTGGAGCACACTACATCCCGTGTCAGACACCTCAGTTTGCTATACCATATCAGTTTATGCCCTTTGCAACTTATGTGCCTTATGTCGTAACTTCTCCAGTGTATTAGAAAGAAAAGAAGTAACCACATTTTCTTTTAGTTCATTTAATGTGAGGGCGATGTTTTGTAGACAATGTTCATTTTTATGCAATGGCAGGACCCATCTTTCTTTGTGAGGGAGTGTGTGACGCACACAAAGATGTGGTCCCAATTTTTGTTTATGTATTTTTCCCACTGCATGGGGTTACAATATATATTCCAGCTTGTGCTGAAGATTATTTATGGATTAACTAATTCCATTTCAGCCTTAATGGCTTTGTTTTATTTATGGTGTAATACCTATTAATGTCAGTAGGTGGCAGTAGGACACTGTGGGGAAAGCCAGAAGTTTGCTTTGCGCTGTTGTTGGCTCTGTCGCCATTCTGTGACGATGTATCAACGCAGCAGCAGCATGATGGTGTCCTGTCTGCTTATTTAACCTTTTCTACCAGGTTAGTGCTTGTTATAAGTGTTAAAAAGTAAGAGTAACGAAGGAGTGTATTGTTTAATGTGTCGTTTCAAGACCAGTCTAACAGATGATGGTGTTAGTTTAGTTACATTGCCGTATTAAGTGGCGCGGCTGAACGCTGTACGGTTACAATGGTCACATGGCGCCGTCATGTTCAAGCCATAACTTACATGGGAATTAATCAGAAGCTCCTGTAATTGCATTGGATAGTTATTTTATTATTGTTCATTCATGTGGTTCTGTTTAATATGTTTAATGAAACTGCTGAAGTATTTGCAATGAATGTAACATACAGTGGGGCAAAGAAGTATTTAGTCAGCCACAAATTGTGTAAGTTCTCCCACTTAAAAAGATCAGAGAGGCCTGTAATTTTCATCATAGGTATACCTCAACTATGAGAGACAAAATGAGGAAAAAAAATCCAGAAAACCACATTGTCTGATTTTTAAAGAATTTATTTGCAAATTATGGTGGAAAATAAGTATTTGGTCACCTACAAACAAGTAAGATTTCTGGCTTTCACAGACCTGTAACTTCTTTAAGAGGCTCCTCGGTCCTCCACTCGTTACCTGTATTAATGGCACCTGTGTGAACTCGTTATCAGTATAAAAGACACCTGTCCACAACCTCAAACAGTCACGCTCCAAACTCCACTATGGCCAAGACCAAAGAGCTGTCAAAGGACACCAGAAACAAAATTGTAGACCTTCACCAGGCTGGGAAGACTGAATCTGCAATAGGTAAGCAGCTTGGTGTGAAGAAATCAACTGTGGGAGCAATTATTAGAAAATGGAAGACATACAAGACCACTGATAATCTCCCTCGATCTGGGGCTCCACGCAAGATCTCACCCCGTGGGGTCAAAATGATCACAAGAACGGTGAGCAAAAATCCCAGAACCACACGGAGGGACCTAGTGAATGACCTGCAGAGAGCTGGGACCAAAGTAACAAAGGCTACCATCAGTAACACACTACGCCGCCAGGGACTCAAATCCTGCAGTGCCAGACGTGTCCCCCTGCTGAAGCCAGGACACGTCCAGGCCCGTCTGCGGTTTGCTAGAGAGCATTTGGATGATCCAGAAGAGGATTGGGAGAACATCATATGGTCAGATGAAACCAAAATAGAACTTTTTGGTAGAAACTCAACTTGTCGTGTTTGGAGGGGAAAGAATGCTGAGTTGGATCCAAAGAACACCATACCTACTGTAAAGCATGGGGGTGGAAACATCATGCTTTGGGGCTGTTTTTCTGCAAGGGGACCAGGACGACTGATCCGTGTAAAGGAAAGAATGAATGGGGCCATGTATCGTAAGATTTTGAGTGAAAACCTCCTTCCATCAGCAAGGGCATTGAAAATGAGACGTGGCTGGGTCTTTCAGCATGACAATGATCCCAAACACACCGCCCGGGCAACGAAGGAGTGGCTTCGTAAGAAGCATTTCAAGGTCCTGGAGTGGCCTAGCCAGTCTCCAGATCTCAACCCCATAGAAAATCTCTGGAGGGAGTTGAAAGTCCGTGTTGCCCAGCGTCAGCCCCAAAACATCACTGCTCTAGAGGAGATCTGCATGGAGGAATGGGCCAAAATACCAGCAACAGTGTGTGAAAACCTTGTGAAGACTTACAGAAAACGTTTGACCTCTGTCATTGCCAACAAAGGCTATATAACAAAGTATTGAGATTAACTTTTGTTATTGACCAAATACTTATTTTCCACCATAATTTGCAAATAAATTCTTTAAAAATCAGACAATGTGGTTTTCTGGATTTTTTTTCCTCATTTTGTCTCTCATAGTTGAGGTATACCTATGATGAAAATTACAGGCCTCTCTGATCTTTTTAAGTGGGAGAACTTACACAATTGGTGGCTGACTAAATACTTTTTTGCCCCACTGTAACCTTTTGAAACTGGGACTCTTACAACATCCTTATGGATTTGGACTGAAGGAAAAGTGGAATATTGTTACTGTTAACAGAAATTATGCAGATACTTTCACTTGAAAATGTTAAATAAAGATTCTGTGACAATGTATCAACGCAGCAGCAGCATGATGGTGTCCTGTCTGCTTATTTAACCTTTTCTACCAGTCACTGCTGTAAACATTAGGGACAAACAAGTATAGTATTCTATAATATATATATATAGTAAAGTATTCTCTTTCAGGGTGAGTGTGTACACACACCCCATATCAGCAAAATTTAGGTTTTTCACTTCTCACTTATCTGCTAATCATTTCACTCACATAACTTATGTACAGTTTTACTCGCAGAGCAGATAATCTGATTCTAAAATATTTCATTTTAGAAAGATACTCTCCAAACCATTATGGGTCCATCATTCTCCTTTTACCAAACCACAACCTACCAGAAGAAAGTGGCCTGGATTCATACTTATAAGTACAAACACGAACATTTGGCTTACCTTTGAATAAAATGCCACCTTTTAAATTTGCCTCTAAGTGGCTCTGTAGATTGGAGCATTTTGTGGGTTTAAACTTTAGGCGTAGTGGACAGTGGAAATGACTGCAGCACGTCTTGCAGCGTTTAATTTTGGGCGTGGTGCCATACTGAAATATGCATCTGTAAGAGACAAATTTTGTCAGAATGAGTGAAAAAAATATATATAACATCTATGGTGAACAATCATTTCTATGCAAATGCTGTTTGCAAACGACAATAAAAGCATTCTTAAACTAATCCTATATAAATATAATTAATACATATATACACGTATTTAATTTAGAGATTATTCCTTTAGGTAACAATAATGAAAATATGGTGAACCAATTATTAGATGATAATGGAAATGTCTGTGATTACGAGAGTTTCTGTAACAGACATCATTGGCAAGCACATCAAAAAGAGTTTTAAATTGTTAAGAAGTCAGTCTCACAAAGCATCAAAGCATTAGCCCAAAATTACAAGTTGAAAATTGTAATTTCAGGGAATACCCCATCTCCAATGGAGGAATAAACCTGCTTGATAAGAAATGCACTGACAAATATATTAGAAATAATTTTATTCAAATCTCAAACCCTATATGCAAGTACAGGTGGGCGTTGATAGAGAAGCTCTAGCGCTGCTGATGCAGCTACTGTGTGGCCATATTTAGCAAGAGTTTAGACTCCTCTACCGATTGAATTTCAGAAAAAATGCGACTTGCGACAAATAAAGTGACTTTTATGCTGTTTTTGGATACTCAGACTCTAACGTGAAGCATGCGCTAGCCACCGTTAGCATAACCACGATAACAACTCTACGGACTACCGTAAAGTCCAAACCTCAATTCTTTCAAATTCATATAACTTAACAGGGCGGTGTGTAGTGTGCAACGTAATGTTCTAATGAATACCTGTTTCTATTTCTTGGTTTAATAAAAAGTTATCAGTTAACTTCAACTCACCTCGTCTCCACACTTCAAATGGGAAATGATAAATACGTAACTTGCAGTCCTGACAGGAGAGCTGGTCCTGAGAGTGGAGTTCTGCAAAGAAGGGTCCTGAGAGGTGAGGTCTGCAGCCAGACCCCTCTCGGTTTTTCACCTTGACCTGAGCTGAAATGCCTGCATGCTTAAAATAAACATAAAAGCAAAAAGTAAAGCAAAAGCAAAGTTTGTGTGGAGAATGTATTTTGAATGTATTTTGATTCCCAACAAATGCAGGTTTAGCAGGGATGTCTTTCTGCCTATTGCAGGGCTGTGATTCCTGAAACCCAGCGAGTGATATCACACCGTCATCTCATCGTCATCAAGGCATAGGTTCTATGTTAACTGATCACATGATGTTTAGACCAGAATTTTGCTGTGCCACTGAAGGCCAAGACATCATACCCTATTTGGAAGATAACTTTGCAGACTTTGGTCAGTCAGTCAGCAGGAAAGGTGAAATAGCAAATAAGAAGCTCAAACAGATGCTGTTAATTGCACAAAAATGGGAAACTTTTTCACTACAACAAGCTTGTGGCTTGGGACGACAAAATAGGACGATTAGACATTATCCAACTAGCATAATGTCATTTTAATAATACAGTGGGTGATGGTTATATGTACAATGCTTATATGCACAAAAATGCTGGGCACATTCCTCCGTCATAGATAATCCATACGCTTATATGCACAGCTCCGACCCTTATTTGCACAAAACATTTGGCGGTACCATACATGCATCTCTCTAAATCTAGGTGTTTCTCACTAGTTACTTGACTATACACCTCTGCTGGGGTTCTCACACACACCGTCGCTGTTTGCTGTGTGGAACTAGACTGCTCTGCCATTTACGCATGCGTGTCTGGTGTCTGCCTGAAGCTGTGAGATGGTCGCCAAAAAATAATCACCAACTTCTTCAGTGTGAAATAGTGTCACATGTAACATTTGTTGTAGTTTTTAGTGCCCAATCATGAGTTCTTAATATCCGATATAGAAACCCGTTCTGTTCTGTTACTAACTGTAACTTAATCTGTGCTGTCACTGTCGCGTCCATGAGCGCGCATATCTGGTGCATCTGATTACTTATAGTGACATAGTGGATCCTCACTACGAGTCTACAGCACTGTCTGAGAGTTTTATTCTCCTAATATATTTTAATTGCGTTATTACATCATTTCTGATTCGCTGTTATTAATACCAAACTTCTGCACATGTTTACAGTCCAAATGACCACCAACAGATAATTGCACACAATGCTTATATGCACAAAACTGCTGGGCACCGAGGTGGTGCATATAACAGTCGTCCACTGTAATATGATGCGACGCAACAACCTGGGAAACTTTGTCTTGAAGCTCCTCAGAGAAGATAAATCCAACAGCAAGCAATTCCAGTCCACAATCCAGAGTGAGCAGGATTATTTACTCAGTGAATTTTATTAATATTATTATAATGGTGTAGACCTGCTTCATATGAAAACTGCCCTGCTAGCTAATTCAAAACTACTAAATAATAAAACTGAGGTGAATTAATCAGATCCTTACTCATAACTCGATGAATTATTCACGGATTTACAAACGGTTTGCTTTATTACAAACCCTATTATTCACAGGTCTAAGAGGAAACACTTACACATGTTGAAATTACCGGGTTTGCTTTCAAAACACGACCTTAGTGTGAATATGTCTCTTTTAGACTATTTCTGTTATCAGGGTTGTGATAACAATCTATATTTCTAACAACGTTCTACAAAACCAACAATGATTTTAAAACAACCTAATTTTTGTCTAAATGGATGTCTTTGTGGATGTTTTTTTTTTTGTTATCAGTAGCTTTTTTTTACCCTTTAGATTAGCACATGCTCTAACTATCTGTTCAAAGTTGCAGCTTCGTTCTAGCAAGATAATGACAGTGTGAGGGAAACCAAATAAAAATAAATTAGTTAATTGTCTTTATATTCAAATTTTTTGTCCATAGGAAAATCCCAGCAGTGTAATTGGTGTGTGTGTGTCTAATATGCCCCAAGAGAAGTATGTGTGACCTATAATAATAAATTGTTGGATCATTTTTTTCTCTTTTTGTCTGCTACTACTCTCCATATATATTATCTTCTGAATATGAAATGGAAACCAGAATATCTCCTTTCACAAGATCAATGAAGTATCTATCTTTTTCTAGTTTTGATTATTTCTAAACATTTTCGTAAAACAGGATAAGGAAATGCTGTGATAAAGTGAAGTGAAATAACAGTCAAAACCTATATATTTCACAACTACGTCTCTGAGGTTTATAAGAAATCAAACCGTTTGAAAATCGGTTAAAACTTTAGCAAGTTATAGTCATTTAAATAGTACAGGCTCAGTGTTACGAGAGGGGGCGGGACCCCGGAGTAAGATGGCCGCCGTTCAGCTACGTCGCAGTCCATTGGCGACCAGCGCGGGTGATCCATCTAGTGTTGATATCTATGAGTAAACCTCTCCATGTCATTCAAATACAAGTTACTGTATATTCATTGTGTGTAAACACAGGCTGTTTGTGTAGTGGTTACACAAAACTACACAATGTTTTTCCCTTTAACATGATCGTTTTAACTTTAAAACCAAATGTTTCACATGCTGTAAATCAGCGTTTCAGTGTAGTTGGGAAACAGCACCCCCTCACTGTGTGGTCATACTGGCTGCTAGAATCACGGCCAGTCTGTTAGAACTGCGTCAGGGTGTTACTTCAGAAAACCATGTAGCTACACAGAGTCATGACTGTTACTGGACAAGTATGTGGTGCCAAGTGTAAAATTTTTGTTATTTAGTGGAAATTGACCTTTTTTTCATATTTAGCTTACTTTTTTTCATATTTAGCACACTTTCATCACATTTAAGAAGAAAATGTGTCTAAAAATCATTATATACCAGCATGTTTGTATTGTGTACATCTTTAAAAAATCTAAATTCTAAATATTATAAATTAATTTAAAATCTTAAACCTAAATGTTAAATCCTAAATCTAAATGCTAAATCGACGTCTAAATGCTAAAGCTATACCTAAATGCTAAATCTAAATGTTAAATCTAATTGTTAAATCTAATTGGTAAATCTAAATGTTAAATCTAAATCTAAATGATAAATGGTTCAAAGCTGTCCAAACACCGACTGGACAACATGTTTTTTTACTCCGGTCTTCAAGCCTTCTGCGCATCACCGTTCATGTTGTTCACGTCGACTGGATTTTTGAAAAACATACAGCCACATCTGCAACAAGTGGGTGAAGGGCTTTAAGTCATACATAACCAACTTTATTCACGATTATGAAGGCAAGTCTTTAGCTAACAGCAGTAGCTCGGAGGTATCGTCAAAAGTCAGACATATAATATATATCTATCTATATCTAAGTACTAAATCTAAATGCCAAATGTTAAATCTAAATCTAAATCCTAAATCTAAATGATATATGTTAAAAAGGCTCTTCCATTAAAAACTGTTTTTCTGAGGTTTCTGTTGAATATTTTAGCTCCACAGGTGTTCTTACCTTCATAGTGGGTGTGAAAACAGGTCAACAACTTCTCTTTCAGTTTTAATCTCTCACTACGCAGGTGGCGATAACACCCGAGTTCTTTCGAGTTCGAATGGCCTGTATCTGTTTCGTCACAACTCCTTTGTTTGTTAGTATTCGGCAGCTACCACAGTTGAAACCATGCCTAGCATGCGGCTCACTAAAAAGCTGTAGCATAAGACGTAGCAAACAAGAAGACACGACGTCTGACGTTGCCATGCACAGCGGGGCAGGAAACAGTATACCTTGCTCTCATAGGCTAGTTTGTTAGCCACTCTGAGTCCAGCAAATTCGAATAATGAATATGAACGAGCTGCTGATGAAGCAGCCTGACGGAAGGAGCCGGAACCACCCGAATTTTAACACAGACAGATTGAGAGGTCTGTTAAGTATTTCCTGATGTTTTTTAGGTATAAAATGTTTCATATTACTGGTTAAAGGTCCTGTATCATGAAAAATCAACTTTTTGGAGCTTTTGGCCATGTTGGAATGCTATTTCTTTATTTAAAAGACCTCCAGAGTGGTTTTTGGCTTAATTCGTGCATTCCCGAGTAATCTTCCACTCCAGCTTTACAGCTGAGCTCCATGTCACCGCAGCCCATCCCACTACTGGATAAAAGACACTGTCACTCACCCTGCCAGCGCTCAGTCAGACATCCCGTTTGCCACGAGCTCCTGTTAGCCTCCGTGCTGCTGTATCCGCCTCATTAATCCAGCCTCAGACCTCAGACCTGTCCCGGTCGATCTCTCTCTCTCTGTCCGCCTCGTTCTTGGCTGCTGGTCTCGCAGTCAGCGACTACGGTCGCTGCTTCCAGAAACCCGCTCCTCGCCTACGACCTGTCTCACTTCACCCGTCCGATCCCAGTCTTTGTGTCATCTCCTGGGTCGGATCGCATCCAGTCGCGAGTGGACCGTCCTTCCCTCCAGACGCTCCTCACCACCGAGCGTCCTCTGACAAATTAGCACCTCCATTTTGTTGTATTTCATTCTAAAAATTTCTCGTCAAAAATGTGCATTTGGCTACGAGAGTTACAGAAGTTTATTTAGTGTTTCTAAACAGCCCAATCGCACTCACAGTTGGGAGGCGGGGTTTTAGGTAAACCGAGTGTTTTTACTTCCTGGTCACAGAATAACTCGAGAATATACATACAGTGGGGCAAAAACGTATTTAGTCAGCCACCAATTGTGTAAGTTCTCCCACTTAAAAAGATCAGAGAGGCCTGTAATTTTCATCATAGGTATACCTCAACTATAAGAGACAAAATGAGGAAAGAAAATCCAGAAAATCACATTGTCTGATTTTTAAAGAATTTATTTGCAAATTATGGTGGAAAATAAGTATTTGGTCACCTACAAACAAGTAAGATTTCTGGCTTTCACAGACCTGTAACTTCTTTAAGAGGCTCCTCGGTCCTCCACTCGTTACCTGTATTAATGGCACCTGTGTGAACTCGTTATCAGTATAAAAGACACCTGTCCACAACCTCAAACAGTCACGCTCCAAACTCCACTATGGCCAAGACCAAAGAGCTGTCAAAGGACACCAGAAACAAAATTGTAGACCTTCACCAGGCTGGGAAGACTGAATCTGCAATAGGTAAGCAGCTTGGTGTGAAGAAATCAACTGTGGGAGCAATTATTAGAAAATGGAAGACATACAAGACCACTGATAATCTCCCTCCATCTGGGGCTCCACGCAAGATCTCACCCCGTGGGGTCAAAATGATCACAAGAACGGTGAGCAAAAATCCCAGAACCACACGGAGGGACCTAGTGAATGACCTGCAGAGAGCTGGGACCAAAGTAACAAAGGCTACCATCAGTAACACACTACGCCGCCAGGGACTCAAATCCTGCAGTGCCAGACGTGTCCCCCTGCTGAAGCCAGGACACGTCCAGGCCCGTCTGCGGTTTGCTAGAGAGCATTTGGATGATCCAGAAGAGGATTGGGAGAACATCATATGGTCAGATGAAACCAAAATAGAACTTTTTGGTAGAAACTCAACTTGTCGTGTTTGGAGGGGAAAGAATGCTGAGTTGGATCCAAAGAACACCATACCTACTGTAAAGCATGGGGGTGGAAACATCATGCTTTGGGGCTGTTTTTCTGCAAGGGGACCAGGACG
>SSNP01000132.1:1381206-1431157 GCA_006937955.1 Pachypanchax playfairii
CTCTCTGATCTTTTTAAGTGGGAGAACTTACACAATTGGTGGCTGACTAAATACTTTTTTGCCCCACTGTAAGTTATATTTCAGGACATATGAAGTGAATAAAACTCAAACAGTAAGGTTTTATCATATATGGGCCAATCCCAGAAGTCGAAAACTGTAAAATAGCATGATACAGTCCCTTTAAAACTTAAGAAATAACCACAAAGTCCTTAAATTTGTATGAAATGGCCTCTTTAAACCTTAATCTAAATGTGCCAGCTAAATGTTCTCAAAGATATGCAAATTAATTACACCCCTCTAACTATCCTCGGCATTAGTGGCCACACCCACAACAGAGTTTTCGCCGTTGCCTTCATTTTCTTCTCTCAGAGGAACGCTTCCTGATTGTCAGTGGTAATGTAATGATAAAGATAATAATAATAAGACATTTTTTGGTCACGTTGTTTTTCTGGAGGAAAGTGCTTGTTTTAATGGTCACTGGGCTTTTTGCGCAGTCATTTTTATGATACCCTATTACTTCTGGTTCAAAGCTG
Organism: Pachypanchax playfairii; assembly: GCA_006937955.1. NCBI lineage: Eukaryota > Metazoa > Chordata > Actinopteri > Cyprinodontiformes > Aplocheilidae > Pachypanchax > Pachypanchax playfairii. The sequence continues at coordinate 1,381,740 of SSNP01000132.1, forward strand.
TCCTAACATCGACCGGACAACTTGTAGTTTTTTTACTCCGGTCTTCAAGCCTTCTGCGCATCACCGTTCACGTAGTCGACCGGATCTTTTAAAAATATACAGCCATGTCTGCAAGCAAGCAGGTGAGGAGCTTTAAGCCATATATAACCAACTTTATTCACGATTATGAAGGTAAGTGTTTAGCTAACAGCAGTAGCTCAGAGGTATCGTCAAAAGTCAGACATATAATAATGTTGGTCTGATGACGACACTGATAAGGACAGCTTCACAGAAATGATTAGTATTAAGATCACATTTAACCCAAATGTATTAGTGTTTTTCTTAGGTTAGCATTAGTTTTATTTGCTAATGAGCCATGACTGCTTTTCTTCCTCAGTTTCCAACAAGAGTGAGACAGGAGAAGTGACAGTGAGGGCAAGCAGCTTAAGATCCATGAGGAAGAGAGAGAAGCTGCATACTGTGAGTGTACTGAAATGTGGGCAACAGGATAGTTTTCTAAATATGACCTCAAATAACAGTTAGCTATTTGCACCACTGGGTGTTTGTGCTGTTGTGTTTTCTCTGTTAATGTCTTTGATTTTGTTCTGTTCTGGTTTTATGTATGTAAAATGGTAAATGTCCTGTATTTGTATAGCGCTTTTCTAGTCATTCAGACCACTCAAAGCGCTTTCACACTACAAGGTTTTACATTCACCCATTCACACAACCCGATATGTAAACCGGGGGGAGAGGGTAGGGGCTAACACTCACACAACCCGATATGCAGATCGGGGGGCAACATGGGGTTCAGTGTCTTGCCCAAGGACACTTCGACATGTGGCAGTGGAAGCCGGGATCGATCCACAAACCTTCAAATTGGAGGACGACCGCTCTAACCACTGAGCCACAGCCGCCCACGTAAAGAAAACCATGCAGTACTCCTTTATTTTAGGGAGTTAAGTTAATTCAGTATTTGTATCTGTAAGGATCTTTGGCTAAAACATCGCTAGCAAGCTTGATGAGTGTAGTTGTTGCATTAATAAATTATGCAATTTATTTTGTTTCAATCACTGCATAAATATGGTGTTAAGTCCCACACGAGGAATCATGTATCAAACTCCACAAGCAGTATTTGTATTTACCACAATATGGTATTGTGGTATTACGCTCTACGGGTGCATTTATCTTTGCGTACAATTCAGTGACCACGAGGGCTCCTCTACTGCAGGCACACAACATACGTGGAAGCCCACTCAGACACTTTTAGAAAGTAAAATACTACAAAACGCTTACTGTCTTGCTTTAGTCTCTCACAACTTGGGACGTGTGTGTTTAATCTGCAGGGGCACTTACATCCCCACTCCTCACTGACCAAGCCTGGGTCCATTACCCCGCTCCTTTTTACAATAAACTTTGTTGGTGTTCGCTCTTTTGTCCAGTTCTGACAAACCATGACAGAAACACATTTAAAACCTGCACATGAAGGATGATGGTTCTTCTTTTTGCACGTATGTAGATGTGGTTTACCCATTAAAATAATAATAATGTTCATTCATGCACCCTTTCCATCTGGAAGTAGGTCAAAATAAAACATGTGACACAGACTTAGTCTTTCTTAAATTAAATTAAATTAAATTTAGCCTATCTTGGACAAACACGAGTGGCTGAGAGGCTCTTTATGTGCTCATTAAAAGATATTAACTGCGATCCACAAATGCTTTTACAACTTTATTAAAGAAACATTTAAGAACTCATCACATGCTCAAAATAACACAATCAAACAGGAAATAATCACAGTGATCAAAGAGGCGATCAAAAAAAGTACTGCGACCCACTCACTTTCTCTCTATGACCAAGACATCTGAGCAGGTGCCTGAGCTGATCTCATCATGTGGGTGTGACTGATTGTTCATTTCCAATCACGTGAGGGTCGATGCTGCAGATGGGCTCCACCTCCAAACTGACAAAAAGGCAGATACACAAGCAAGCAGAAATTTTGTTCATGCGAGCGAATGGTTGAATCTTTCAGCCAGATTCACATGAGCTCGCAGGAGCAGATCAAGAAGTGAGTAGATCAAGTGCCGCAACTCTGTGTTGTGTTTTGTGCCTGCAGCAGAGGAATCTTCGTGGTCACTGAATTGTTCGCATGGGAAGGTACAGTAACCCGTAGAATGTAATACATGCTCGTAGTGAATATAAATACATAGCGTGGAGTTTAATACATGCTAGTGTAGGACTTAGGTCACAAATTTAACGCTATACATAACATTAAACTGTTTGTATTAGCTTATTTTACAGCAGGTAGTTAAAAATACAAAACCAGATGAGCTAGACTTGCTCAATGCAATCACATTGCAGCCTTGCTGTATCAGTTTGCTGATTAGAGCCAGAAGGGACTGACAGATGCACCCCTGACAAAAAGCTACACAGATTCAGAATAGCTATGGCACAAACAGGTAAACAATCCAAATATTTTAACATAATGTTGGCAATCAAACAGATATACAAAGACATTATCTTTAACTTTTGTATACTGGTCCAACCAGTCAGATGGTGGTGGTATTAGCAAGTCCCAAAGACCGGAAGAGACTATGTGCCCTGTTGTCATGTGCAGCGGGGCAGGAAACAGTATACCTTGCTCTCATAGGCTAGTTTGTTAGTCAATCTGAGTCCAGCAAATTAATGTAATAAAGCAGCCCGAAGTCGGACTAATCTTCACACAGACAGATTGAAAGGTCTTTTGATCAGTGTTTCCTAACGTTTTTTAGATATGAAATGTTTCATATTACAGGTTAATACTTCAGAAATAACCACAAAGTCATGAAATTTGTGTGAAATGGCCTCTTTAAAAGTGATTAAAGAAAAGGCTGATTACTTATAAATTTTTCTGCCCATGTTTTTGTCATGAAAATTCTGTGACACTTGTACTGCAATAAAATAAAAAAGGTCAATGTTTTTGTGTCCCAAACAAAGGCTGAGATCACATTTATTGTACTGCATCAAAATAGTTTAGAGCATCAATAACAATATCACAACAATAACAGTTATACTAACTATATACTAAAATAACTACCTGTACTCTGATTTGATCCATCTAGTTAGCTCAAGCTTTAACCAGGCAGCAATTTTCATTCAGGAGGAGACAGGCAACAATGTACAGTGGCTCAATGTTACCAAACTTGTCTAACAAGGGATGACTGAATCAAATAAATTGTGTTCTTTCAACCTTCAACACGCTCCACATGCACCATGAGGTGTGTGATGGCCTGTGTTACTTTAACATCTTTTTTTAGGCATTTGAGGTCTTCCTGACAGAACAGGACACAGTTGTCAATCAGGAAGCCTCTGTCCACCATGATCACTCAGTCTAGACAGAGAAGCCTGTTAAGTCCTGATTCCACAAAGAACTGTTAGTCACTGGTTGAACATGCATAGAGAGGGGAAATAAAGGTCACTGGATCATGGGGTGCTATGACTATCAATTACTTTTAGAGTAAAGTTGGACATGTGGTTTGAGTAAACTTTGCTCTGTAGTAAGGGAGAAAAGGGGGTTTGGAGCCTCAACTCAGTGCAGTCCAGGATCACAGTGGTGTCAGCAAAAAACTCAACAGGTCAGTACTCCCTGATCTTCTCCTGTGTTATCCAGATTCTCTTTGCCCCAGGACAGAAAGCAAAAAGTTACTCCATAGTAGTTTAGTGGATCTCATAGCTGTCAGCCAGGTCCCTCTGCTTCAGTTCAAGGGGCAAGGTAATTCAGGAATGTGAATATTTCTATTGGGTGAAGAGCCTTTCCCTGTGAAACACACAAGATTACCAGTAGTTATTAAAAATTGACTTTACCATCCTCCCTGCCAAACTTTATATAAATATACACACACACACTTATTACAGCTAATGCTAAACTAAGAAAACCTCAAAGAAAAGCACAAATACATTTGGGTTAAATGTGATCTTAATATTAATCATTTCTGTTAAGCTGTCCTTATCAGTGTCGTCATCAGACCAACATTATTATATGTCTGACTCTTGACGATACCTCTGAGCTACTGCTGTTAGCTAAACACTTACCTTCATAATCGTGAATAAAGTTGGTTATATATGGCTTAAAGCTCCTCACCTGCTTGCTTGCAGACATGGCTGTATATTTTTAAAAGATCCGGTCGACTACGTGAACGGTGATGCGCAGAAGGCTTGAAGACCGGAGTAAAAAAACTACAAGTTGTCCGGTCGATGTTAGGACAGCTTTGAACCAGAAGTAATAGGGTATCATAAAAATGACTGCGCAAAAAGCCCAGTGACCATTAAAACAAGCACTTTCCTCCAGAAAAACAACGTGACCAAAAAATGTCTTATTATTATTATCTTTATCATTACATTACCAATGACAATCAGGAAGTGTTCCTCTGAGAAAAGAAAATGAAGGCAACGGAGAAAACTCTGTTGTGGGTGTGGCCACTAAGGCCGAGGGGAATTAGAGTGGCGTAATTAATTTGCATATCTTTGAGAACATTTAGCTGGCACATTTAGATTTAGGATTTAACATTTAGGTTTAAAAAAGGCCATTTCATACAAATTTCAGGACTTTGTGGTTATTTCTTAAGTATTAACCAGTAATATGAAACATTTTATACCTACAAAACGTCAGGAAACACTTAACAGACCTTTCAATCTGTCTGCGTTAAAATTCGGGTGGTTCCGGCTCCTTCCGTCAGGCTGCTTCGTCAGCAGCTCGTTCATATTCATTATTCGAATTTGCTGGACTCAGAGTGGCTAACAAACTAGCCTATGAGAGCAAGGTATACTGTTTCCTGCCCCGCTGTGCATGGCAACGTCAGACGTCGTGTCTTCTTGTTTGCTACGTCTTATGCTACAGCTTTTTGGTGAGCCACATGCTAGGCGTGGTTTCAACTGTGGTAGCTGCCGAATACTAACAAACAAAGGAGTTGTGACGAAACAGGTACAGGCCATTCGAACTTGGAAGAACTCGGGTGTTATCGCCACCTGTGTAGTGAGAGATTAAAACTGAAAGAGAAGTTGTTGACCTGTTTTCACACCCACTATGAAGGTAAGAACACCTGTGGAGCTAAAATATTCAACAGAAACCTCAGAAAAACAGTTTTTAATGGAAGAGCCTTTTTAACATATATCATTTAGATTTAACATTTGGCATTTAGATTTAGTATTTAGATATAGATAGATATATTATATGTCTGACTTTTGACGATACCTCCGAGCTACTGCTGTTAGCTAAAGACTTGCCTTCATAATCGTGAATAAAGTTGGTTATATATGACTTAAAGCCCTTCTCCCGCTTGTTGCAGATGTGGCTGTATGTTTTTCAAAAATCCAGTCGACGTGAACGACATGAATGGTGATGTGCAGAAGGCTTGAAGACCGGAGTAAAAAAACATGTTGTCCAGTCGGTGTTAGGACAGCTTTGAACTGGAGGTAATAGGGTATTATAAAAATGACTACGCATAAAGCCCAGTTACCATTAAAACAAGCACTTTCTTCCATAAATACGTGACCAAAAAATGTCTTATTATTAGGCCCAAGCGCCAAAGGCGGTGCGAAGGCCTATTGTAATCATGTTGTTTATTATTATTCTGAAGGAAAAATACTCGCATTTTTCGCGGCTTTAGCCCTCCCAAAAACTTACGAGATTCTAGCTACCCCCCCTAAAAAAATCGAAACATTTGTGAAATTTTAGGTCTCGCGGCTGAGTGAAGCCTCCTTTGTACACAGCACCACCTATTGGTGGGGCTCTTTCCTCTTCTTCTATGTACAGCTTTGAAATTTGGAGAGTTGAAAGAACTCATGATTGCGGACAAAAAATTCTCTTGAAGGTGTGGTGTAAACTCAACCAGAAGTCGGCCATCTTGGAATTGGTGATTCTATTTGAGCAAACTCCTCCTACAGTTTTTTATGTATCCACACTAAACTTGATCATTACAGTCTCAAGGCATGGGGGATTAAGAGTTATCAAAAGACTCTACATAATCTTTAAGGTGTGGGCGGGGCATAACCTCAAACTTTCACCTTGCCAAAAATAGAAAAATGTTAATAAGTTCTACAAACCTGTTTTTGATTTGCTGTTTTGTGCATCCTGTATGATGTAACCACTTAAACTTCTTTGAATAAAAGGCATGTTCAACCCAAAAAATCTTTGAACAAGGCGAAGGCGAGGCAACTATACAAGGTAAAGCGGTACCTGTTTAATCGAAACTACTAAATTGGCTAAATTAAATTGAAGTGTTATCTCAGTCCCATGACTGAGATAACTGTGAGTTAAAGGAATTGAGTTAAAGGAATTGAGATGTTTAAGATTGTAGTGTTTGTGTTGTGTTAATCAATGTGGGATCAAGAAGGTCAGGGTCTGGAAAATGAGTCAGGGACTTATTCTCGGAGTTAATCACTCCAAAATAAATATTGACAAAGGTTTATTTCTGCTGTTGGCACAGAAGATTGGACTAAAGGCAAGGTCCGGGGACTGAGGACCCCCAAAAATGTGCCTCGTGAAGGTCAGTAATATTGATTATTTAGGGAAAGATTCTGACGTCATGTATGAGTCAGGGACTCAAGAAGATTTGGGATCTTAGGAATAAGGTAGGGACAGAAGTGTGAATCTGAGTGTGAGGAGTGAATGGGAGATCACAAAATGGAGATAAGTCAACAGGAGTTGTCTCATTGTATGTCTGGTGATTCAGATCTCCATTTAGGAGTGAACTGAGGAAGATGAGAGAATGAGTAAGATGTGGAAAAAGACAGGAGGTCATAGAGAGAAATATTTGGCTCAGTGGCTGTTTTAAGAAGGAAAAATGGGGTGCCAGTGTGAGTGCTGTCTGCATGTTTCTGTGTGTGTGTATGTCTTTGTCTCTGTGTCTCTCTGTGTGTGTGCATGGGGGTCTTTTCCTGGGGAACAGCTGACAGGCTGATGTTGATTAAGCTGATTCTCTATTTAGGAGTTAAGAAAAACAAAATAAAAATAAGGCCTGTACATTGTATAATAATAACAATAATAACAATAAAATAGCTTATAGAACTAAAATAGATGGAAATAAAATAGATAACATAAGTAAATTGAACAGTATAGAATCAAAATCCTGAGAGTGTAAGCATCTAAAAGGTGGGGATAACAACATTAATTTGATGGGGAATTAGATGCAACAGTAGTATAAAAAACAAGCTTTTTGGATAAAGAAGAAAAAACTAGTCTGAAATATGTTGGAATAAAGTATAAATAAAAGTAATACCATAACGTAGAATAAAGTATAATATAATAATTTTCCACTAGGTTATGTAAACAGCTAAATGATAAATTAGTAAATAACCTGTAAAAAATGGTAAATAAAGAAAACTGTCTCTAGTTGAGAGCATTCTTTCTTCTCGCTTCATTGTTGGGGGGGGTGTTAGTGAAACTGCAGATCACTGTTTCCCTTTCCTGGAGCAGTGGAGGAGAGGTGATCAAATCTCCTTAAATTTTAAGCTTTGATAGTTGGGTTTATTTGTGTGAGACTTGTACTCGAAAAGCAAACTGGCTAATAAAAAGTGCCGGACTTTTTGGCTTGTGTTACTTAGAGATGGACGTAAAAGGCTGACTGAACAAGATTTAACAAAAGGACGATACACGAAAACAAGCACTTTTAATACTGAGTAAGTGAAGTTCGTGAAGGTCTGTGTTTAATTAGAGATGGAGTTCATTATGGAATCAGTGAGGAGTAGCTGACTAGTTTTTTACAGCTTTTGTTTTGGTAAAATAGCAATTGGTCAGTCATATTCCATGAGAACGGGTTTGACTGTTTCCCGTTGATTCTGATGTTTCATTTGAGCTGATATGAACGTGCAGTGTTTTTCTTTCTAGCTGTTTTATGACTATGTATGACTTTTTGACAGAAGCCTGTTTTTGATTTGCTGTTATGTGCATCCTGTATGATGTCACCACTTAAACTTCTTTGAATAAAAGGCATGTTCAACCCAAAAAATCTTTGAACAAGGCGAGGCACCTTGTTAACAGCATGCAAAAATTAAATTGGTGTTTGTGTGAAATTATTTGTTGACTAACTGTTTGCAGGATGACACGGAAAGAAAAGAACTGAATATTTCTCCTACATGTTTTTAAGGTTTCTATAGACGAGGAGGAACTGGTCCTGAGAAGAGACGGTTTTGTCCCTCTTACAGTCCTCTGATCTGGAGTGAGGACTTCAACAGGATTCTGATCTGCAGTGAGCACAACAGTGTATTTATTCTTGTATATTTGTAAAAGGAAGCCCTGTACCTAATTTGTTTTGCAAATAAATGTCACTTTCCTGTCCAAGATGTTTCAGACAATGAAGAGAATGTTTTAATATCATTTATTATAATGTGAGGATTTCAAAATAGAAATATTAATGTATTGGAACTATCATGTTCAAACTAAACACGGTGGCGGTAAACACATGCTAGGCGTGGTTTAAACTATGGGAGCTGCCTAAAATTAACGAACAAAGGAGTTGTGAGTTGGGCCGACCGGAAGGGGAGGAGACTTAATTAATTCAGCAATTAAATCAGATTTTCATTTTTTGATTTTCGTTTATCAATTGAAAATAGGAAGGACGAATGATACACAGATTCACCACAATCACTTAATAAAATGGACAGGTTTGTGTTATTCCACGGAAACTAAAGATTGACTTTGTGACATGACTTGTGGGTTTTAGGTAATTAGGACCCAAGTGCAGAGAGCAAAACAACATGACTGGATTCAAAACTAAAGACTCGTTTAGCGAAAACAAAGATATATGCTGGCGGAGCAGCTAAACTTACATGGATGGTGAGGAGAGTGGGGAGAGAAGTCCAAACAAGCATGTCCAACAGATAAATTATCCCAGAACAAAAGTGAATACTGATGAAGCAATTTAAATACCTAACCGTACTAATTACTAATTCAAATCACCTGAGACAACAAGTGACAAGGAGAGATGAAAACACAGGAACTAAACAGGAAGTGGCTACGAAAACACAATCGAGGAACCAAACGTCAATGGAGGGAAACAGGAACTCCAACTGATACAAAAGTAAAAGCAAAACCGGAAATACAAGCACAGACAAAATAAAAGCGGAACATGAAACTATGATGGGACAGAGGAGCTGAACAAGAGACAAAGGAGGGAGGGAGCGAAACAAAAACCCCAATACACTTTGAAAGCTGACGATATAACAGAAAGAATTGCTGTTATATTTTAGGTATGCTTGGGTTTTCCATTGATTCTATATATTAATTAATTGATTAATATTCTGGAATAGCGCTACAACTGGTGGCAGCTTGTTGGAGTAGCTCTGTAACTTTGCTAGCACTTGCTAGCATTTTTCTGTTCTTTTTGAGTATTTCCTGCTAGTTTTTCTTCTGGAAATATTTTCTAAATACTTTTCTTCTGATTTGGGTGCTGTGCTGATTGAGTTTTTTGCTTCATTTGTCACTTTTTTGCCACTTGTTATGATGCGTAACCATGGCAACAAGAGACTTGTTTACAAGAAAGAGCAACTAACTGACATTTCTAAAGCTGAAATAATCCTCAAATTGAAACTCTGGATCCCTGATGAGCTCAAAAGAAGAAGACATGGATGCAGGGCAGGAGCAAAGTGAAGAGAGAGAAAGAGGAAGTTTTAACCTTCACTTCCATCAGTCATATTGACAAATGTGAGATCTCTTTGCTAACAAAATGGATTAAGTTGAAACTCTGTTGAAGACCCAGCCAGAATATCAGGAATGCAGCATCATGTGTTTTACTGAGACATGGCTAAAGGAACATATCCTGGACTCCATTGTGTCTCTACCTGGCTTTCAAATAATACGAGCAGACAGAGATTTGAAGAGGAGCAGCAAAAGAAGAGGAGTTTGTCAGCTGACCACACTTGTAGTCACCTGTTGGGGCGGAGCATCAAAGCAGGTGACATGAAGAGGCTAAACAGATTGATAATGAGGACTGATTCTGTCCTGGAGACTGAACTGGAGTCTTTCGAGTTGATTGTCTAAAGGAGGATGAAGAACATGATGGAAAACCCTCATCATCCTCTTCAGAGCACAGTAACTCAACAACAGAGTGTCTTCAGTCAGAAGATTCTTCATAATCCGCTGCAGCACAGACCGCTGCAGGAGATCCTTCCTGTCCACACCTATAACCTTCTATAATGGCTTCCTGAAAAAGAACTGAGCTACAACAACACTTAATTTCCCTTCGGGGATTAATAAAGTATTTTTGATTTGATTGATTTGATTATGGTTAGCATAATTGAAGACATAAAAAACACTGTCGTTGTGGATTTAAAAGTAACTTTTCAGTCACAGATGCAAAAAGAAAGCGTCCGATGACACAAATGTTGCCATATTTTCCCGGGCTGATGGAGACTTTAATGTTCTTGACCTCATCACACGGGGACATTATGAGGTCCATGGAAACAGCACCACAGTCGAAAGACCGGCTACTGCATCCCCAGTAGATTATCCTGCCCGTTTTACTTTTCAGCGGCCACCTGGTACAATTACTGGCTCCTCTTGCCCTCCTCCATGAGCCACCATGACCAGGACTTTTCAGAGGTGATGAAAAATATTTTTCCCTTAACAAAGCATACCTCCTCCTTACCATGTTAATAATTAGATTAAAGACAGTGTAAAGGGAATTCTGCTATTTTCTTCTAACCACATTATAAACATAATAAATGTACTGTTCTAAACATGTGAAAAACCTCCCAACAATTACAAACTGAAATGTGGAGCTAGCCTTCAAATTGCGTTTCAAGAGTTTTCTATTTCAGGATTTTATGGGCGTGTCTAAAAGGGATAACTTCAGGATAACCCCGCCCCCTGCTGCTCTCGTCATAAAAACAGTACAGTGCGGGAGCTTCAGTGGTTTTCCCGCTCCTTCATCCGAGGGATGACCGTCTGAAAAAGCTTTGGGTCGATTTTGTGCAGAGGAGCCACACAGTAGACAGTAACTAAACCAGCATGATAGGTAGGAGCTACTTCTGCCACCTGCTGCCTTCATATGCTAAACAAAGCTCATAATGGCATATTATTATTATAGCAGCACATTCCGCTCCTTCACTGATCAACAAGTCTGAAGCATTGCGGTTGTGTGGAAATATTTCAACTCCTCAAAAAGCAGCGATGCGCAGTTTTACATGTGGGTAGAACCTCAAACTTAACGAACCAGCTGTCAGGGTCTGGGGTTTTGTGTTGGATTTGTGTTTTGGTGATGGCTTTTGTTTCACTGTGGTTGTGTGTTCACTGGTGACTGTGGGGATCTCTGCAGCTGGTGAGTGTGGTGGTTCTGTGACACTAATTGTCATTTCCAGGGCGTGGCAGTCATCAGTGGTTGCAGGTGTGGATCGTTACCCAGCTCAGGAGAGCTGGGTATTTAATCAGAGGAAGAACCACAGACAGGCGCCAGTTCGTACTCTTCCACAGCCTTATCGTGGTACAGAGTGGCCAGGGATAATTTATGCCAGACGTTGTTAGTTGCTACTAACCTGCCTTCTCCTCCTTCATTTACAGTTTATATGCTGGAGCGCTCCTCCAGCTCGGAGTGCCTCTGCGTGGTCATTCACCCGCCGGAAAGAGGACTCCGCTCATACGGGGCTCCGCGGTCGTGAGTTCTCCGACCCGCTCTCTTCCCCCGTTCTCGGTCCCGTGCCCTGGAACATCTTCCAGTGCCAGTGCCTCTGCGTGGTCAGTTACCCGCCTATCGTGAGGACTGGCTTGGCACGGATGAATCAGAGCTCTGTTGCTGGAACACGCAACCAGCTCTCTCCCTCTGGCTCCTGTCTGTCCCTGGTCTCCTCTGGATCCACACCTCTCCGGTGAGCGCGCTGCTGTCACCCCTGCTGGACCTACGTAGGCACTGACAGCACCGCGTCCCGGACCTCACCGCACTGCCTCGATTCCTGGAGCACCACCCCCGCTGCAGTGTCCTCCGGATCTCACCTCACGCAGCTTCAGTCACCGCGTCACCGATCGAGTCTCCACCCCGCCTCCGTTCCAGTCCTGTGTTTTCATCGTGCACATTTGATATCACTGTTCTATTGTCTTGTGCACGTTCAATAATAAACTCACTGTCACTGATTCCTGTCTCTCGAGTGTGTGTCTTGGAGTTGGGTCGCTCTGGGGTTCAGAACAACCCCCACCTGGTAGCTGAACCATGACACCAGCCGGAACTCAGAAACGGAGGAAATGCAGTGATGTGGGGAAGAGAAGGAGGTGCTGCTAGAGGTTGAGACAGACAGGTTTCAGCGCCTGCAGCGGACACGCCCCCAGCGTCTCAGAGCAGAGAAAACTGATCCTTTTTTCATTATTTTGTAACCAAATTTCATATGCTTCGCAGTGTTTTTAATCATTCAAATTTGGCTGGATGACTAATAACTAATATTCCTGTGCAGTGACAAACTCAGAACACACATTTGTTGTTACTTTACACGGGCTTTAAGTCTCTAAAGTTAAGCTATATTGTTAACAAACAATGCACATGATCCTGCTGTTTATCTCTTATGTTGATTCAGTCTATCCTATTCAAGTTGTGTATTTTATTCAAAAAAGCAGAAAGTTTGAAAATATACAGGAACTCTTTTCAAATTAATTTGGACAAAACTTTGTTTGAAAGATAAAGTATTTCCCCCCCAGGAGAAAAACCTCGTACAGAGTTTTTACAACTACCACTGTTGCTTAGTAAGGCATCTAAAGGGTATAGTGTATGGGGTTAAAAACAATATGCATAAAGGTTTAAAAAGTTTATGGGATCTTGAGGGGAAATGGGACTCAATTGTTTCTAAAAATGGGCTCCACATTAGGGAGGCAAAATGAGAATTTATTCAATATAAGATCCTCAATAGGTATTATTCCAGACTTTATAAAATGGACATCAGTTAGGATGATTTATGTTGGAAATGTCATAAGGAAAAGGGTACTTTTTTACATGCCTTATGGGTATGATGGTTTCCCCTATATGGAACAGTGTTCTAAGATACATGAAAGGTTGGCCAAAGTGTAAGCTGCCTAGTTCACCCAGATTGTGCCTTCTGGGAGATAAAAAGGAGGTTCCACAATTGGAGAAAGCAGCTTTTAGAGTGCTAAATACTGGACTTGTGACGTGTGCTCGCCTTCTCTTAACTCACTGGAAGGATCCTCAGACTCCAACTCTCCAAACATGGAAAGACAGATTGATCGGGAATGCATCTTGTGAGAAAATGCTGGGAAGATTAAACAGGAGCTCTGAGACTTTAACAGAACAATGGGACAGTTTATGATAGTTCATGACTACAACTTTGTAATAGTGTGAATAATAGCATGGTCTGAAACGTCTTATATGTGCAGCAATAGATCTATACATTTCTAAATATTTTTGTACCTCACTGTTTTTTGTTCTGTTTTTTTGTGCTTTGTTGGTATTATGTTAAAAATGTATAAAAACTTTAATAAATAAAAAAAAGCCATGTTGAGTGATGCAGGTAAGTCCTGTTGTGAGTGTAAGAGGTAAGATGTGTGTTTGACAGGAGTTGTGTGTATGGGACGGACACATCGAGCCGGAGCAGTGTGTGGATGAGAGTGAGATGTGTATGTCTGTGGGTGATGTGTACTGGTATGTGATATGAAATAAAAGAAGATCTAACTGAGAGCAATGAGTTCTGGCTGGATTGTCAATCTGAAGAAGATTTACAGGAGTGGAGGGTGAGATTAATGTGTTTATCAATGACTGGGATGTAAACTGTCGGGTTTGAAGAAGTAAGGTCTATTGTAGAAGGTGGTGAAGTTGTCCACGTATGGAATATTGTTGAGGTGACAGTAGCTTTTTAACCAGATGTGAAGTTGTCATATGCGGCTGAAGTCTCCAAAGCTGGGTGAAGGAACTGGACCAGAGATGATGCAGTGTTTGTTTAACTGTGTGATGTTGTGTTTGACATTGATAAAATCCATCTTTAGAGTTTCTGGCTGCTGGAAATTGAGGTTATTCGTGCCTGCGTGAATCACAACGGTGGAGGTTGAAGGATGGTGTTGGAGGAGTTGGTGGGCAGAGTTGTTGATGTCTGTGACTGTTGCACCTGGGTGACACCAGTTTACATGGACGTGTCGAACCATCACGTCTCCCACGATGAGGGCGCGTATAACTGGTTGATCCACCGAGATCCTCCGGAGTGGGAGGCCCGTAGCACCTGTGGTCTCTGCAGTAGGTGCTGCAGCAGGAGGCGCGGTAGTCCGCGGAGCAATGGAAGGCGAAGCTCCAGTGGAGGCGGGTCCCCGGAAGGGACCGCAGCAGGCCTCAATGTGTCCCATCCCTGCGGCCTTGATGAGCCCCCGGTGCCTCGCCGAGTTTGAGGGTGAACTCCAGGATGAGCACTGGGATTTTCCTGCTTTAGTCATTGCAGATCCTGCAGCTGATGCGTCGCTGGTCGGTGCCAGGGGTCTCATTTATAAAGCTTGCTTATGCATAAAACGGGGTCGGAAAACTGCGTAAGCAACTTTCCACGCAAACTTTAGGATTTATAAAAAAAGCGTAGCACAACTTTAAGGGTGCATTAAGACCAGCCCTGTTTAGTCCACTTGAATCGAACTCTAGTTCGTTTGCACAGAAAGTCCAATTCGTTTGGGGAGTTGTGAACGGGCAACCAAACTATGATTCAGACCAAACAATCGAACTCTAGTCTGCCTAAAAACATGGGTCTCGGTTTGATTGAAACGAACTCTGGTGTGGTTTGATTGCATGTGTAAATACAACCGAACTGAGACCGCACCAAAAGCAGGAAACAGACTGTATTGTGCAGCCATTTCAGCTGCCTCGTGTAGTCCTCCGCCTCATTATCTGCTCATCCTGAGCTCATTGCTGCAGAATATTGATCTGGTACATTTGCCAAACACAAAAGATCAATCCCAAAACCATCAGAATCTGCTGTTACTCCAAGTTTGTTTATGTTTCATTCTCCCGCGGCAGCGCCAGGAAGTACATGATTTATAGGTCACAAACTTACTTGGCATAAGTAAGTTTTTTTTGGCTGAGCTTAAGTAAGGTTTTAGTAAAGAATCTATGCAAAGTTTTACAAATGAGACCCCAGGCCAGTGGACCGAGGTACAGCAGAGTTGCTGCCAGATGATGGAGTGGTAGCCCTGCCTTCCCCGGTGGAGTCAGACAGAGCCTCAAAGCAATTAAATAAAACCAGATCAGTGTCAGCCTTCTTGGTACAGACCACGTCGGACCAGAGCGCTGGGTGTCTCGGTGTGGAGGAGGAGGAAGGCCGAGGCGTGGTGGCTGGATCCCAGACCACCGTCTCCTGGAGAGTGTCTTTCAGTGAGATGATCGACTTTGATTGTTTTTGTGTCAAGTCGAACAACGCGTCCAACAGTTCAGCTTTGGACTTTAACTCCTCCGATAATTTCTGGATTTCTTCCTTAAGGTTGGTAATCTCCGTGTTCTCTAGTCCCAAATCATCTTTTGTTGTTGATGCCGCCATTCAACGCCTGTACTGGTTTTCTTAATAAAATCTTTCTAAAAACACCTGCACTTGAATCCAAGTAAAGAAATCAGTAAAAGAAAGGTAAAAGAACGATTTGAAAATGATAAAAGCAGATTAAATCCAAGAGTTAAAATTAAACATTTCAGGGGTTCTGTCAGCTGCTTCCTTTGTCAGTTAGTTTAATAACCCTGACAGAGAAACGAGTCCTGGCAACCAAAGAGCCAGCAGCAAGGTGGAAGACAAAACCTAGTTAATAACTTGTGCGTCTAAGTGAATGACCCAATGGATTAGCTACTGGATCAGTTGGTTTTCCATGCAGGAGGCTAGAAAATAACTGGAAAAAAAATCTATATATGGTTACAGTTCGCTTTTCTGAGGTGGAGGCTTGTGTTGGCTCAATGTGCAGCAAAGTGCAGGATGCCCTTGGAGAAGAAGGGTCATTTGTTTTGACAGATAGCCAGGGCAATAAAATTGTCGACTGAGAAGGAACTAGAGGTACGTTGAAGCTGTTTTTTTTTTTCTTTCTTTTTCAGTAAAAATACTTGTTGTTTATAATAAGCATGTCAACTCAGAGGAACTGTTCGTTCTTTTTATTTTCATTCCAGGGTCAACATACTGGAAGCAAAATTCTAGAAAAAGTTTGGCAGTTCCAGAAGAGCAGATGGGGCTGTTTCAAGACGGTAAAAGAAGGAGACAGAGGGAACTGCTGGTTTGATTAAATTTTTTGCTCAATCTTTCATTTAAATCCAAGAGTACACAGCTACAGCTGCTGGGAGCGGCCATACCTCAACTCCATACCAAAAGTCACGTGACCTCCATAGCGGAAGTTGTCCTTTTTTTTAATGCACACGGCTGAATAAAATCTTTTATTTCCCTGTTTTAACTGATGACGGCTTAAAGAAATTAACATCGCACTTATATCAATGTAGAATGTGGAAGTTGTATGTATGTTTGTCTGTTAGCTGCCATACTACCGCAACCTCCATGCTGGAAGTCACGTGACCTCCATAGCGGAAGTTGTATGTACTTTCTTTCACCATATTGGTAGGGAAAGAGCGTTTAACACTCAAAGAAAAGTTGATAGTTGCTGTTTAAAATGGGTCAAAACTTTAATTTGCAGCTAATTGTCCTTCTGATACCTGAACACAAACCTGAACACAAGAATCAACACAAGCTCAAGTCAATTGGGAAAGGAACTGATTTGTGATGTGAAGGTATTAAAAGGGCTTGTAGGTAAACTGCTACTCAGACTCAGTGGACGACAGTTATATGCACTACCTTGGTGCCCAGCAGTTTTGTGCTTATAAGCATTGTGTGCAATTATTCGTCAGTGGTCATTTGGACTGTAAACACGGGCAGCAGTGTTCTGTAACAACATAAATGTAAATAACAGAGAATCAGAAATTATGTAATAACGCAATTAAAATATATTAGGGGAATAAAACTCTCAAACAGACTGAGTTATATAGCGAGGATCCACTATGACACTATAAGTAAACAGATGCGCCAGAAACGCGTGATGGCACAGATTAAGTTATAGTTAGGAACAAAACAGAACAGAACGTTTTTTTTATATCGGATATTAAAACCTCATGATCGGGCACTAAAAACTAGAAGAAATGTTACATGTGACACTATTTCACACTGAAGAAGTCAGTGATTATTTTTTGGCAACTGCCTGACAGCTTCAGGCAGACGTGCCACGCCAGACATGCGTGCGTAAAAACGCCACAGCAGTCTAGTTCCACACACTAAAAAGTGACAGTGTATGTGAGAACCCCAGCGAAGGTGTACAGTTAAGTAACTAGTGAGAAACAGCGAGATTTAAAAAGATGCATGTATATATTCAAATATTTTGTGCAAATTGAGCTGTGCATATAAGCGTATGGATTCTCTATCACCCTGGAACGTGCCCAGCATTTTTGTGCATATAAGCGTGTTCTGCATATAACCATCGACCACTGTATTCAAAATTTTTAAAGATAAAACTTTGAAAATGTAACGTAGTACCCCTAGCTGTCAATAAGTTATAATCCCAGACAGATGATTATATAAGTGATAAAATAGGGTATACAGTAAGTTGAGTATTATGGATCAAAAGGAAATATTAACATTTTAATTAAGACCATGTGGTTGATTAGTTATTTAACATGAAAAATTAAGCATTTCATATTTATTTTGTTTTAATTTGTAATACAGCAGTGCCCATAAAAGGATCAATTTCGACATAAAACACTGAGTAATATACATCTAATGTAGTGGAAATGTATACACTACACATTTATTACATGTGTCTGGAGGTTCACAATGTGTGTTCATAGTCTACTTTGAGTCTGCTGGTAGCCATCACCTTCTGAAACATGTTATTAACTGTGTATAAATTATAATTATTTTCCTTAATTTGCATTTAAAAAACAGCCTCTTGCGACAAAAATACCTTTGGAGATTAACTAAGTTTTTTCATGGCAACATCATACATGCAACATTAATAACAACTTGACAAGAGCTCAACTTTTTGCAATAAACTTTAACGTTTTCATTAATGTCCTAAAAACAGAAATACGTTTAACACTTCCAGAACATTACACTGAACATTAACAATTAACAGTGACAAAAGCATCAATAAAGTAAATGGAATAAAAGACTAAAAAAATGCTGCTGCTGGCGATTAGGATTTCAGCCTCCAGCCTTGTCAGTCCTTTGCACTCCAGGATGCCTGTCATGATCTAAAAACTCTAGGGTGGCCAACTCAGGGCCTCGAGAGCCTATCCACACACAAAACGTCAGGATATAGGGATTTCTGTGTGTAATTTTCAAATGGCTTTTACACTGTTTGGGCTGTGTGTATGTAAATAAACAACTCTCTACATAGAGTGTTGAAGGGAGACAGAACTGCGCTGTTCCGCACCCTGCGGGTGCTGATTGCTCGGAGATTTTATGCAAACGGGACAGAAATGAGAAGTACTGTAGTAATTGTTGCATTAAATGTATTTGTTTATGATTATGGAAATATAATAAATATGAAAAACAGTAAACAAATAACAATGAACATGTCATTACATTTAATAGACATCAACATTAAATAATCATCAAAAGGCTATTTGAAACGAAATGCATCAAGTGTTAGGTTAAAAATAACCCAATTTGGGCTGTTTTATAACTCATCTGCTGGGTCAATATTTCATGCCCAGAAGTAGTTAATTTGACCCAGCAAGATGGGTTCCTCCATTCTAAGCGTGCAGTGACTTCAAATTAACCTGTAATCTTGTTTAATGGAATGGACACATGATGTCTTGTTCCGACACACTGTAACTGTCTGACGTCAGAGGACTTTCATTTCTAATTGTAACTTTTCTTTTTTTCAAGCTCCAGCTTTTCCTGCTCAGTATTTGACTGTAATGTCTCGATCTCCACTCTGTAGATCTCGTCCAGTTGGACTTTCTGAAGCTCATCTAGGTCTCTTTTCAATTCGTTTCATCTCCATGGGGCTTTCCTCATCATGTCTCTCATTTAAATCTACAATATTTTTATATTGTTAGAAATAAAACATAGATCTTGGGGTTATTTGGGGCTTCTTGAATTACCTTCTCTAGCTGTAAAATTATGTCCTTTCCTCAGCGAAGCGCTCATCCTCCCCTTTGTCAGTTGACAATCGGGGGCTGAAGCAGGGGAATCCTCTCCAAAAATAGACCTATCTATAAGCTGTATGGCAAGACTTTTGGAAAAGGACCCCTGCCAGTCTGGGGATTTTTAAGAGCAGACTGGTGTTTAGTATTATTTTTGATAATGCAGCAGCAGTGGCTTAGGTCTTTTATCAACCGGAGGCACTGGCTCGAATTTCATGGCTCGAATTGCATTTTCCGTTTGCACCTTATATTGCGCTTGCAAGAGAATAGCACCAGCAAACTCCTCATTTAAATATTGCTGTTTGTGTTGTTAACAATTGCACAATCAATCTTAGTAGATCACCCGCAAATCAGCAACACGCCCTTGGCGCAAAACGTTTGCCGCACATGCAATTTTGTGCTCTTTCCTTGGAATATTGAAAAATCAGGCCCTATGTGTAAAATGTGTCACTTGAATGCCTTGGGCATTCCTAAAGCTCCTCATTTTTGTCTGAAAAAGCAGTTAATATATCTCTGGAGCACAGTTAAATCTATGCGTGAGGTTATTTCACTGGCACAGTGTCCCGCCAACCTTGGAGAATTAATGTGGTAGAAAAAAAGGAGGAATACAGGGGCAGTTTCTTGCAGTGCTCTGTTTGGCCTGATTAGTATTCTGTCTGTAGTATAGGACACTGATCTAAATTTAACTAGCACCAAATAAGGAGCTGGCCTCTTTCTGGAACACCAGTGTGGCCATGATTCTGGCTTTTGAGCCTCAGTTTTCTATCGGGGCCAGATCAGTCTCAAAAAGAATGAACTCACACAGTGTGATTCACAAATGCACATGCACATTTGATTCACAAATATAATTTGGAGAAATATTTGTGATTTAAATTCACAAATCCACACAATCCGATTCACAAATGCACATCCACAAATTCTTTTGGAGGGACTTGTAATATAAATTCACAGTGCATACAAATTGGCGACACTTCTCATTTGTGAAACTGTCTGCATTTGTGAGAGAATTCTGTGTCGTGAGTTTTGAGACTCTCCCGAACCAACAGGTCACCGAACGACATCATTGGCTAATGAAGCTGTCGATCAAATTTACAATCCCTCCGTGCCTGATTGCTTTCAGTTGGCTCCTTACAGCTCCGTGTACATTCAGGCTTTTTTTTTTTTTTCCATTTTTTGTTTCAAATGGTACAAATGGAACTGGAACATATTTTCGTTTTGGTTCATGAAACAAAAATGGGAAAAATGGATAACGAGCTCATTTATAATTTTGGTCTGGTAATTTTGAAGCAAGTGACCCAGAAGTTCTCTCTCCCCTGCACACATGTAGAGAGCGCTTGTTTATACACACACATCGTCAGAACAGCGGAAAAGCTATTTGATAATTACACACAGAATCCTCTATAACCTGACTTTATGTTTGGATTAAATAAAACGGTATTCTCATTTTGAAGCAAGTGACCCGACCATTTGGATGTGGAATAAAAGAAACGTAAGAACAGAGAAGCGTTTTAGATCGGCCGTATGACCGAACTGATAGCATGTTGCTACTGTGTACTGGAGCTGCCACGGATTTATCAAAACAACGGAGGACACAATAGCGCCAGACTCCAAACACAGAAACCAAGAAAAGGCTGCTGGTGGCTCGGCGGCACGGTCTGATAAGAGATGGTGACAGCCTGAAGCTGATAAAGTGTAAGAGACGGTCACTTGTGAAGGTAAGCTAATGCTAATGGAAGCCTGTAGTAGTGACTTAGATATGCTACACCAAAATCGAAACTATGTAAATATATAGATCTGCTGATCAGTATGCTGTGTGTGTGTTTTAGATTGTCCTGCAGAGTCATCACAGCAGGTGAGTAACCTGACCAATCAGATCCTCCTGCAGCAATATGTTCAAATGCAGAAGGCTCTGACACCGGACCCGCACCCGATCATTTCCGCGTCAAATTTTATGACGGACCAATTGCATATCACCTTTGTTGTGCGTCATCCTGAAAACACGGAACTAGCGTTTTCCACCCAGCGCACGACATTCAACATGGCGGACTTGGCTGTGGATGAAGTGTTTACTTCTGCTCTTTACTTCTGCGCTTGCTTGGGGCTTTCAAATACCTAAACCGAGTGTGCAATGACACAAAAGCGACAACTGTCATTAATATTTGTCTTTTCTCCTCCATTAACCATGGCTCTGTAGCTACCATTATGGCTCCGCTCGCTAAACCTCGTTTTCGTTCTGCCTCGCGTGTATCCGCTTTTGCGTCACATATGTTGCATCACTTCCAGGTTTCTGTGATTGGTTCTCTTTCAACTGGCTAAGCCCACCTTCGAAATTGAGAGACAGCGGTTCAGCTCCAGGCCCTCACGTATTTGTAAAGTATTCTGTCAAAGACTTGGGCCTGGTTTATCAGGTAAGCAGGTGAGGGCTATCTCCGTTTTAACAGAAAAACTTTTTTGATATGCTGAAAAGTCTTGACTTTTTAGTAAATATGCATGCCCCCACTTAAATGTCATTATTTTAGGACAGTAATAGTCTGTATTCTTACTCTAAGTTTGAATGTGTAGTTTGAAAATAAAAACTCCATAATTAGGTAGAAAAGACAGAAATCTGAAGAATTTAAAAAACATTGATGCATGTTTTCTGGCATTAGTGTGTCACATCTCTGTTGTGCCTTAACTTAACCCTTACATACTGTTCATATTCTATGCCTTCATGGTATGTTCTGGGTCATTTTTGACCTGGGCAAAAATGTCAGGGTCTGAGTTTTTCAGATTAGTTTTCTGTTTCCCAGTGTATTTCTTTGTGATCTGTGTGTCTAGTCTCTTTGTATTTCCTGTTTATTTTGGTTGTGTAGCTTGGTTTCCTCTCTCTCTCCTCCAGGTGTTGCGTTTGTGTTGATTGCTTTCCTTTGTTTGCTGTCTGTATAAAAGGTTGAGTCAGTTTCTGTTGAGTTGTCAGAATATCGTCTTCCATGCCGTGTGTTCTCCATCTCGATGTAGGTGATTGCTGCCTTGTCAGCTTTTGTTTCTTTATTACCATTAAAAGTATTATCTCGCACTTCCCGTCTCCTGTGCCTCCCTTTACTTTGGGTCCAGCTCTGAGTCACTGGGGAACTCATGACAAAAAATGCCCACCTAAGCGTCTACACCCAAATTTAGACTACAAATCTTTTTAAAACTGATACATAACCAATTTGACTTTAATAAATGGTTGATTAATTCTTGATCAATGTTTCAGAAAGCAGATAATTTCTTTTACATATATGCATATTTACACTACCCGATTTTGGATAAAAACACCTTTCACACATCCTATGTTACCTAAAATATGACAAAATAATGGTTATAATGATGTTAATATATCTTAATGAAAGTACACTTTGCAAAAAAAACATTTAAGAACTGTTAGAATTTAATGTATATCACCTGGTACAACCATTAAACACTGTCCCTACTTCCATAACACCAAAAATCTCTCCACAACTTTCAGTGTAATAATGTAATAATTAATTCATTACATGAATTCATTACATGAATTCATTCATTGTTACACTGAATTCATTGTTACACAGTTGTGCAGCTTTTTGGTGTTTATAGATTTAACATCAACAGTTAGAAAATCAACATCATCAATAACAAATTTACTCTGTGCATTCAAAGCAGTAGTATGACACCTTTTGCATATGTGTTTCCTAGCCTGACCAATCAGATCCTCCTGCATTATGTTCAAATGCAGAAGGGTCTGACACCGGAGCCGCACCCGATCATTTCCACGTCAAATTTTTCAACGGACCAATTACATATCACCGTTGTTGTGCCCTGAAAACACGGAACTAGCGTTTTCCACCTAGAGCACACGTGTTTACTTCTGTGTTTGCACAGTGTTTGCTTGGGGCGGTCAAATACGTGAACCAAGTGTGCAATGACACCTGGTATTCACAAGTTTTTGACACAAAAGCGACAACTGTCATTAATATTCGTCTTTTCTCCTCCATTAAACATGGCTCTGTAGCTACCATTACGGCTCCGCTCACTAAACCTTTTGTTTTTTTTCCGCCTCGTGTGTATCCGCTTTAGCGTCACATATGATGCGTCACTTCCCGGTTTCTGTGATTGGTTCTCTCTCAACTGGCTAAGCCCGCCTTCGAAATTAAGAGACAGTGGTTCAGCTCCAGGCCCTCCCTCATTGTCATTTCATTGACAATTCTTTCAATGGAAACAAGGAGGAAGAGCTGGAATGTTGACACGATGGCATAGGAAGTAGGCAGTCTTGTAGGTTCTTTAGTTGTCTGAAAGACACTTTACCCTGCTATCCTTCCTGCAACTGCATGTGGAAGTGAGGACCAACTGATGGCATTTTTTTTTGACATGGCCATATCCCCGCTGCCTAAACATCACTGGCTTATCCTCACCATCATCATCAAAGTGGCTGTAATCAGAATTTTCCTCTATTTGGTCTTCTTGCTCCTTGTCCAAATCCCTGTCTTCATCTTGGAAGAGCAGATCCGGTACTTCTTGTACAGTATGTCGCTTTCACCATATTCATTGGAAATATCAGTGCTGTATGATCTGATTACTCAACCCATCTTTTTATATCTCTTTCTCAAATAAATCGATACTTTCTGCAGGTACAGTTCTCACACCTGTTTTAATACACCCTCTGACCTTATATGACCTCTGTTTGTTATGTTTACTATGTATGACCACTGTTTTTAGATTCCCATAATATATTCCAATCGAGACAATACACAAAATACCACAGCAAAGGGTAGCAGTGTTAGGTATTAATAACAGATAATTGGAAATAATGTAATATCGCAATTACAATGTATTAGGAGAATAAAACTCTCAAACAGACTGCGTTATATACTCGTAGAGAGGATCCACTATGACACTATAAGCAAACAGATGTGCCAGATGCAAGTGCATGAAAGTAACAGTAACGACACAGATTGAGTTACAGTTAGTAACAGAACAGAACGGTTTTCTTTTTACTATATATATGTTACCGTTTGGTAAAATTATTAGACAACATATTAGACAAAATTCCATTTTTATGCTGATGATACTCAGTTATATCTATCAATGAAGCCTGATGAGACCAACCAGCTGCAGAGATTACAAGCTTGTCTTAATGATGTAAAATGTTGGATGACACTTAATTTTTTGCTTTTAAATTCAGACAAGACAGAGGTTGTGACTTTTGGGCTTGAGAATCTTAGGAACAAGTTGTGTAGTCAGTCATCAACGTTGGATGGCATTAATTTGGCCTCCAACAAGAAGATAAAGAACCTGGGTGTTATCTTTGACCAGGACATGTCCTTTAGTTCTCATATAAAGCATGTTACCAGGACGGCCTACTTCCACCTGCGTAATGCTGCTAAAATTAGGAGCATTTTGAATCAAAGAGATGCAGAAACTTTAGTTCATGCATTTATTACTTCTAGACTTGATTACTGTAACTCTTTATTAACAGGGAGTTCTAATAGTAC
Source organism: Pachypanchax playfairii (assembly GCA_006937955.1). Taxonomy (NCBI): domain Eukaryota; kingdom Metazoa; phylum Chordata; class Actinopteri; order Cyprinodontiformes; family Aplocheilidae; genus Pachypanchax; species Pachypanchax playfairii. The sequence goes on from SSNP01000132.1 coordinate 1,406,308, forward strand.
TGTTAAAGGCCTCTAGCTGATCCAAAATACTGCTGCCAGAGTTCTGATGAGAGTTAGAAGGAGAGATCATATTTCTCCTGTTTTAGCATCACTTCATTGGCTCCCTGTAAGGTCTAGAATAAAGTTTAAGGTTTTACTTTTGACGTATAAGGCAGTTCCTAGTTCCTAGAGTTTCTAAAAGTAGAATGGGAGGAAGAGCTTTTAGTTATCAGGCTCCTCTCCTGTGGAACCAGCTTCCACTTTTTATCCGTGAGGCAGACACCTTGTGTAGTTTTAAGAATAGACTTAAAACTTTCCTTTTTACACAATCCTATAGTCAGGGTTAGCTTGGGTTCTCCTGAGCTTTCCCTTTAGTTATGCTGCTATAGGTTTAGACTGCCGGAGGACATACTGACCACATTTCTTCACTCTGCTGTCTTTCTTTCTTTCTTTACTCTGGCTGCCTCTGAGGAGGATGTATCTTACATAAACAAACAATGAAATATTCCCACTAGAGCTATCAAATTGTTATTGCTTTTGATTGTTACTGCTGCCATTAACTGTTTCTCCGTTTATCTTTCTATAGACATGATGACTGGCCAAAATCCATCGGTGTTTGTCTGTGTCTCTTTCCTGTCACCTCAGACCCCAGTCGGCTGAGGCAGAAGGCCGCCCATCCTGAGCCGGGTTCTGCTAGAGGTTTCTTCCTGTTAAAAGGGAGTCGTTCCTTTCCACTGTCGCCAATCGTGCTTGCTCAGGATGGGGATTGTGCTGAAATAACAATTCAGCCCACATCAGATTAAATAGAAAATGTTTTATTATTAATTGGTTTGATTTTTCTGTGAAGTGCCTTGAAATGACTTTGTCATGAACTGGCGCTTTATAAATAAATAAACTTGAAATAAATAAACTTGAAACTTTTCTATATCGGATAGTAAGAATGCATGATTGGGCACTAAAAACTCAAACAAATGTTACATGTGAAACTATTTCACACTGAAGAAGTCAGTGAGTATTTTTTGGTGACCATCTGATAGCTCCAGGCAGACGCGCCGGACAGGCGTGCGTGAATGCCAGAGCAGCCCAATTCCACACACCTTACAGTGAGAGTGTGTGTGAGAACACCATAGGAGGTTTACGGTCAAGTAACTAATGAGAGATTTAGTGAGATGCATTTATTATACCTCCAAATGTTTTGTGCATATATGCATCAGAGCTGTGCATATAAGAGTATCGATACTCTATGAGACAAGAACGTGCCCAGCTGTTTTGTGCATATAAGCGTGTTGTGCATATAAGCGTGTTGTGCATATAAGCGTTGACCACTGTATGTTGTAATCAGGCCAAGGATTATGGTAAGGTCACCTGCAAAAAAGTCTGTGACTAATAGTAAGCAAGTGCCACAACAACACTTCAATAAAAAAAGGACCAAGTAATCATTAAGGAATAATATGGAAATAAAAAAGAGGAAACTGATTCAGCCATATTCATAACCCAGAAAAAGGGAGAGGTTGACAACAAATCCTATAAATCCATTTGGTTTTTCAGACATGGATGGATAACAGAACTGACAATAGCTCAAGGGGGCAGTGCTCCATGGAGTGAATACCAGAGCAGAGGAGGAAAAAAAATAAGAGCATGTCACCTAGTGGGAGGGGGCACTGAGGCAGGATGTGTCAGAACTCTGTTGCTGTCTGCAGATTAGATCCAGAGCTATTTAATGAGGGAAAGGTTAGCAAACCTTGTACACCAGTCTCCATCTGATTTTACTTTATGGCAGCCATCAGCTTGTAACAAAACAAAAAACACACTATGCATAAATTACAGCTACAAAGGAGGCATGGAAAAGGGCATTATTCTCTAACATACTCACCCCACAGTGCACGTTATCTGCATTTGCTAAGATTTATTGCAAATCCAAGGTCACACAGGAGAGAATTTGTGAAATGATGTCAGAGTTTTAGTGGCAGTCTAAGATTGGCATATAAATAAAACTTTAGAGGCCATTTCATACAAATTTCAGGACTTTGTGGTTATTTCTTAAGTATTACCCTGTAATATGAAACATTTTATATCTAAAAAAAGTCAGGAAACACTAATTAAAAGACCTTTCAGTCTGTCTGCATTAAAATGTGGGTGGTTCTAGCTCCTTCCATCAGGCCTCGAGCAGCAGCTCGTTCATATTCATTATTCGAATTTGCTGGACTCAGATTGGCTAACAAACTAGCCAAGGTATACTGTTTCCTGCCCTGCTGCGCATGGCAACGTCAGACATTGTGTCTTCCTGTCTGCTACGTCTTATGCTACAGCTTTTTTGTGAGCTGCATGCTAAGCGTGGTTTCAACTGTGGGAGCTGCCGAATACTAGCAAACAAAGGAGTTGTGACGAAACAGATACAGGACGTTCAGACTCGGGAGAACTCAGGTGTTATCACCACCTGCGTAGTTTGAGAGATAAAACCTGAAAAATAAGTTGTTGACCTGTTTTCACACCCACTATGAAGTTAATGTAAGTCGCTTTGGATAAAAGCGTCTGCTAAATGACAGTAGTAGTAGTAGTAGTAGTAGTAGTAGTTAAGAACACTTGTGGAGCTAAAATATTCAACAGAAACCTCAGAAAAAAAAACATTTTTAATGGACGAGCCTCTTTAAAGCCTTGAGGTTTGATGTACACACTTCCTTTTAAATAATCACTTCTTCACATAAATGTCAAGGTAGTTGGGCCCTCAGTTTGATTTGGGGGTGTTCTCTAAATGTATCTCTAGCTGTTTTCTTTTTTTTTAGTGAGCAGAGAGTAAAGCTGTCAGGTGTCATTCTGCTGTGTGCGTGTGAGTGTTTTCACTTGTGTTTTCAGGGGTGTGGCAGCCATCATCGACAGGTGGATCCAGTTCCATCATCAGCTGCTGAGCTTAAGAGAGGAGTGGTGGCAGAGAGCAGGCGCCAGATTGTTCCACTCTGTTCGTGGACTCTCCCAGCTGGACCTTCCTCGTGCCGCGGTTTCCACACCGTGGTCCTCCCCTGCTCCAGCCTCTGTTTCAGGCAGCTCCCAGGCTGCTTTCGTCCCCATCCTGGACCTCCTCGGCGGTTCCCACACCGCCTCCGTCCAGGATCGCTCTCCACCTCCTCTGGCCTGCCTCCGCACCATTCCTCCAGCTCCCGGGATCCACCTGTTCACCTCTGAGTCAGTCTGTCCGCCCTCTACCAGCACTCACACGCCAGCCTCAGCCGACTGGCACCTGCTTGCTCCCCGGGACTCCTGCAACCCAGCATACAGTAAGCCTCACACCTTTCAATATCACTCATCCAGGAAAAGTGACGTTACTAACCTTTCCTCTCCTCCATCTGCTCAGTATCCACCGTTGCTGCCTGCACAGCTGTGCCCGCTCCCGCTGAAGCAGACTTGTTTTATCCATCTTTTAACTGTGACTGTTGAACTGAGTGTTATTAAAACCCCCGTTGTGAATTACATCCTGTTGTCCCCTGGTCTGGAGTCTGCAGCTTGATTCAGAGTCCTGTTCTCAGTGTAAAATCATGACAGAACAATCTGGCCAAGCTACCGACTCTGCAGCGCAGCTCCAGACCGCCCTTTCCCAGCAGGGGATTCTTCTGGGCCAGCATGACTCGGTGTTGGCCCATCAGCAGACCACGCTGACCGAGACACTGGGCCGGCTAACCCAGCAGCTGGTGGAGCTCACCAGCCAGGTCTCTGCTCTGTCGGTTGCCCAGCCTCAGCCCCGGGCGGAGCCCCAGCCCTAGACAGAAGAACCGCCTTTCCGTGAGGTAACGTTACCCAACCCAGAAGCATACTCTGGCGACATGAGCAAGTGCAGTGACTTCCTGTTTCAATGTGGCATCCTGTGTAACCGTAATAGGCATGCTTTCAGGTCAGACGCTAGCAAGACCTCCTTCGTCATGGGCTTGCTCCACGGCAAGGCGCTCCGGTGGGCCAACGCCTTTTTTCAGCAGCCGCCCCATGGAGGTACCACCCTACGAGGAGTTCATCAAGGCACTCACTCACCTTCGCCCCCACTGATAGCAAGAGCGACGCCACAAGGAAGCTCCTCAGGCTCCGTCAGGGCCGTCAGACGGTGGTGGGATGGGAAGACACCGCGCTTCGAGGGGTGTTTCTCGAGGCGCTCTCTGAGAAGGTCCAGGACGATCTGGCGAGCCGTGACGAGCCGAAGACCCTGGAAGAGCTGATCCAGCTCGCCATCCGGCTTGACAATCGGGCCCGAAACCGCCGTAGCTCCAGAACCTCTACCTCCAGTCCTCGCTCCTCTTCCTTTCCGACCCGGAAGTCATCGCCCTCGCCGCAAGGAGATGACCCTGAGCCCATGCAGTTAGGAGGCGCTCGCCTGACCCCGGAAGAGAGACAGCGACATCTAGTGGCGGGGGTGTGCCTGTACTGTGCGTCCTCCCGTCATCTCCTGGTTGCCTGTCCTTCACGGCCAAAAGATCCTGCCCGTCAGTGAGACTGGGGGTCCTGACGGGTAGGTGTTCTAAAAGCCTCTACCTCACTGTGCCCGTTTCCCTGTCTGCTAACAGTCACAATCCCATTCACACCTCTGCTCTCATTGACTCAGGTTCCGAGCAGAGTTTTATTCATCCTGATCTCATTCAGCAGCTTAAAATAGCCACTTTCTGTCTGAACCCTCCTGTTAGAGTTAATGCATTGGATGGAAGCACTATCACCACTATAACTCACCAGACCGAGACTGTTAATTTAGTTGTATCTGGCAATCACCATGAGACCCTGCAATTTTTTGTTCTCCCCATGTCTGAGGTACCTGTTGTTTTGGGCTTCCCCTGGCTTGAACGGCACAATCCGCACATTAACTGGGCACATCGCCGTTTTGACTCCTGGAGCCCGTTCTGTTTAAAGAACTGCCTCTTGTCCGCTCTGCCTCCCTCCTCCTCAGCAGAGCCGGCCGCCAGCCAGCCCGACATCTCTAACGTGCCCGAGACCAATCATGACCGTATTTAGCAATGACAGGGCTCTGTCTCTTCCACCGCACCGTCCTTATGACTGTGTCATTGATCTCCTGCCCGAGGCTCTGCTCCCTACCGGTCGCCTCTTCAGCCTGTCCAGGACCGAGCGTGAGGCCATGGAGACCTATATAAACGACTCTCTCAAGGCAGGTATTATCAGGCCCTCGTCTTCCCCCCTCGGTGCCAGTTTTTTCTTTGTGACTAAGAAGGATAAATCCCTCCGGCCCTGCATCGATTATTGAGGTCTTAACCAGATAACTATTAAGAATAAATATTCTCTCCCTCTTTTGTCTTCAGCGTTTGAACTGGTTCAGAGGTCCACTATCTTCACCAAACTGGATCTGAGGAACGCCTACCACCTGGTCCGGATCTGGGAAGGTGATGAGTGGAAGACGGCGTTTAAGAAGCACATCGGGCACTTCGAGTACCTGGTGATGCCGTTTGGCCTCACCAACGCCCCCGCCGTCTTCCAGGCTCTCATAAACGACGTCCTCAGGGACTTCCTGAACCGGTTCGTCTTTGTCTACCTGGATGACATCCTAATCTTTTCCGCCAACCCCACCGAACACATGTGCCACGTCCGCCTGGCAATGCAGCGCCTGCTGGAGAATCGGCTGTACATCAAGGCGGAGAAGTGTGAGTTCCACGTTCCCTCCATAACCTTTCTTGGTTTCATTTTAGAGGGCGGACAGCTCAGACCGGACCCACTAAAGACTCAGGCGGTAGAAGATTGGCCCACTCCCACCTCCCGGAGACAAGTGCAGCAGTTTTCTGGGATTCACCAACTTCTACTGCCGCTTCATTTGGGATTTCAGCTCCATCGCCACCCCGCTCACTGCACTCACCTCTGTCAAGACGGCATTCCGATGGACCCCCGAGGCGGAACGTGCCTTCAAAGAACTGCAGCAGAGGTTTGTACAAGCACCCATCCTTATTCATCCTGATCCCTCTGCTCAGTTCATCCTAGAGGTCGACGCCTCCGACGTGGGTGTGGAAGCGGTCTTGTCCCAACGCTCGGCCGAGGATCATAAGCTCCACCCGTGTGCCTTCTTCTCCAAGCGCTTTTCCTCGGCCGAGCGGAACTACAACATCGGGGACAGGGAGTTACTGGTGATCAAGCTGGCGTTGGAGGAGTGGCGTCACTGGCTGGAAGGAACTGAGCATCCAGTCGTTGTCTGGACGGACCATAAGAACCTCGCCTTCCGTTGGTCTCTGTTCCTTTTACGCTTTAACCTGTCTATTTCTTATCGTCCAGGCAGCAAGAACATCAAGCCAGACGCACTATCCCTCCTCCACCAGCCGGACCAGCCCAGTGACGTCACAGGACCCATTCTCCCGCCTTCTTGTTTGGCCAGAGCCGTCACAAGGGAGCTGGAGGCCAGGAAGCTTTAAAGGCGGAACCGGATCCAGGAGGCGGACCTTCCAACCGGCGCTACGTACCCGCCACAGTGCGACCCCGAGTGATCCAGTGGGGTCACTCTGCCCGGTTCACCTGCCACCTGCTTCTGGTGGCCGGCCCTCAACCAGGACGTGGCGGAATACGTAGCTGCCTGTGCCACCTGCAGTCGGAGCAAGACGTCTCACCGCCCACCTGCTGGTCTCCTCAACCCTCTGTCCACACCGTCCCGACCTTGGTCACACATCGCCCTGGATTTTATTACCGGACTCCCCATCTCTAATGGCGGTCAGTTATTCTCAGCATCATCGACCGTTTTTCTAAAGCCTGCCATCTTGTCCCTCTTTCCAGCCTACTCTCCGCTACTGCCACCGCCCGGCTCCTCATCACCCACGTCTTCCGGCTCCACGGCGTCCCCAGTGACATTCTCTCCAACCGGGGCCCTCAGTTTGTGTCCCGTGTCCCGAGCCAGCACCTGGCGTGGGTGGAATACGCCCATAACGCGCACATCTCCTCTGCCACTGGACTCTCCCCTTTTGAAGCCTCCCTAGGCTATCAGCCTTCTCTGCTCCCTTCCTCCCATAGAGACCCTGTCATCCCCTCCATACAGTCTCACATCCGCTCCATAAGACGAGTCTGGGTGAACACGACAGCTGCTCTCAACCGCACCACCCGCCAGATCAAGGCAGTTGCCGACAGGCGGCGCATCCCGGCTCCTACCTACCGTGTCGGCCAGCAGGTGTGGCTTTCATCACAGGACTTCCCCCTTAAGTCTTGCTCCCGAAAGCTCTCGCCCCGGTTCCTTGGTCCTTACAAGATCACCTCCGTCATCAGTCCCACCACTGTCCATCTCTCTCTCCCCTCCCATCTCCGTGTCCACCCTGTCTTCCACGTGTCTCCTTAAACCCTTGTCTTTCAGCCCTTTGTGTCCTCCACCTGACCCTCCACCTCCCGCCCGGATGATCGATGGGCATCCTGCGTACATGGTCCGGCGGATCGTTGATGTCCATCCTTGGGGTCGCGGACTTCAGTACCTGGTCGACTGGGAGGGTTATGGCCCCGAGAACCGGTCCTGGGTCCCTCGGTCCTTCATCTTGGACCTGGGCCTCATCCGGGACTTCAACCGCTCCGCCGCTGCCTCCTCCTCCGTCTCCTCGTCTTCACCGTATCCTTCCACCTCTGCTTCTTCCGGCTGTCCGCCAGGGGGGCGGTCGTTGGGGGGGGGGTACTGTCAGGTGTCATTCTGCTGTGTGAGTGTTTTCACCTGTGTTTTCAGGGGCGTGGCAGCCATCATCGACAGGTGGATCCAGTTCCTTCATCAGCTGCTGAGCTTAAGAGAGGAGTGGTGGCAGAGAGCAGGTGCCAGATTTTTCCACTCTGTTCGTGGACTCTCCCAGCTGGACCTTCCTTGTGCTGCGGTTTCCACACCGTGGTCCTCCCTGGGTCCAGCCTCTGTTTCTGGCAGCTCCCAGGCTGCTTTCGTCCCCATCCCGGACCTCCTCAGCGGTTCCCACACCGCCTCCGTCCAGGATTGCTCCAGAGACGGTTTCCACACCGGTCTCCACCCTGTCTTGCTCTCCACCTCCTCTGGCCTACCTCCGCACCATTCCTCCAGCTCCTGGGATCCACCTGTTCACCTCTGAGTCAGTCTGTTCGCCCTCTACCAGCACTCACATGCCAGCCTCAGCTGACTGGCACCTGCTTGCTCCCCGGGACTCCTGCAACCCAGCATACAGTAAGCCTCACACCTTTCAATATCACTCATCCAGGAAAAGTGACATTACTAACTTCTCCTCTCCTCTATCTGCTCAGTATCCACTGTCCACACTATCCACAGCTGTGCCCGCTCCTGCTGAACCTGCTGAAGCAGACTTGTTTTATCCATCTTTTAACTGTGACTGTTGAACTGAGTGTTATTAAAACCCCCGTTGTGAATTACATCCTGTTGTCCCCTGGTCTGGAGTCTGCAGCTTGATTCAGAGTCCTGTTCTCAGTGTAAAATCATGACAAAAGCCAATGATTAATGCACGTGTTTGGGTTTTTGTGGGTGTACCTGCCAATTAATATGTTTGGCATTGAGAATTTAAAGTTGTGTCCTTAAAGTATACTTTTACAACCCCAATTCCAAAAAAGTTATGATGTTCCGTAAAATGTAAACAAAAACAGAATACAATGATTTGCAAACATTAGATTTTGAAAATGAGATTTAATTTCATTTTAGCACTTCATTGAAAATATCAGCTCATTTTTAACATGATGCAACAACATATGTTAAAAAAAAACAGGAATAAGGTTATGTTTGCCATTGTGTAGCATATTTTTTTTACATCTGGGAATTGATGAGATCAGCTGCTGAAGTTTCAGGAGAGGATTGTTGTCACATTTTCTTTTATGCAGGATTCAAGCTGGGCCTTTGTTGTTGGATTTTGTGTCATGATGGACCCATTTTTTTCTGGCACACAGACTTCCCCTTTGAAGCCATGCTGTTGTGACAGATGTAGTATGTGGTTTAGTATTGTTTTGTAAAAATGTGCAAAGCCTTCCAAAAAATTATGTACGCTAGATGTTTGTTTGTTGCTCTAAACTATGAGCGTCCAGTTTAGACATTTGACCTTGCCTTTTGATTCTCTTAACACTAGGAAGGCTCGAGTTTTATTTTCTACTGATGTGCCCCCACCCCTCCCCTCCCCAACTTGAATAAGATTTGAATTTGTAAAAGCACCCATTTACATACGGGCCAGGATATAGGCATGGGCAATGTGGGGCAATGCCCTCCTAAATGCCGTGAATACCCCCCCAAACTTGAAAGCAAGCATAAACCACAAATTTCCAAAAGAAAAGTTATCAGAGTGCTCTCTGTCCCTCATTCTGATTGGTAGATGCATGGAGGACGTGGCCAGTTGCTGCACATGCTTGTCGCTCCATGTATCACTTCATCTCTTCATTCACATTCAAAGCAGAGCATGCAGATATGCTGCTATTAGCTGAGCTCAGCCACTGTTTCGAGATTTCTTCCACTATCTTGTAACTGGAATTATTTGGTTACTTTCTGTTTGGTTCTCTCAAAGTGTCAGTGTTTTCATTTTCTCCCTGTCTGTCTATCGCCAGGCGTGGAGAGAACGTCCTGAGCACCTAGAGAATCCCAGTGGCCTGACTGCCGAACTGGCCCACTCGTGACTGGGCCAACAGTCAGGTGGAGTTTGATTCGACTATGTGAATTCCGTGCGGCTCATTAGACAAACTGCCCCAATGACGCTCACTCAGATGCAGCAGGTAGACAGCGTGAGAGCACAATCACCCTCCCTCCCCTCCCCTATTTCGACATCTTTTACTCTAAATTGAAGTGAGATTGCCAGGGAAAGAGGAGAGGTAGAGCAAAGCAGGAGAGGATCAAACTTAAAAAAATATTCACAGATAATTTGTAAAATTAGACAAATACAGGAGTGCTCATTATTCTACGTAATCTATGTGATAATGCAATCAGATGTCTGACACAGATGGAGACTTGACAAGCAGGTAATATTCTAATTTATTGTAGATTGACAATTAGGTTCCTGTATATTTAAAGATCTGACGCTGCTCATTTCTTTTCCTCCCCTTGTTATCTTTTGTGCATTATGTCGTTCCCTATTTTATCTGAAACGAGACGTTCTTCCAGTGGATGCTGACATGCACAGTGTCAGCCTTTTCAACCAGCAGCGAGGGCAAGAGAAACTCCTTAAACTGGGGGGGGGGAGGTGAGAAAGATTCCTGAACCATGAATGAAAAGTCAGTGGTCAGTGTCTCAACATTGTTACAGAGCATGTCCAGCCTGCAGCCTACTTTTCCACATCTTCACGGGTGAATCAACTGTGCACTGAAGTCCTCCTCTGGAGACGCCTAATCTCACAGGGAAGTGGTAAACATAAACACTCACTATCTGCAATTGAAGAACGCTTGCTTTTCACACCTTTCGCAAGTAAGAACTGCTTACTGTTCTAATTTATCTGCAATTTTAAGATGGCCAGACAGAGTGACTGGGTGACTTTGATGAGATTAAAGTTAAAATAAATAATAATAACAATAAAAGTTCCAAATTAATTCCAAAATAAATTAAAAATTTCAATTCAAATAGGTCCAGTGCAAAGCGTTTTCTTAACTTGTTGCAATTGGAAACAGACATTGATTGCTTTGATACAACCAATAAGTAGACCTCAAAAGAGGATAAAATAGCATTTAATGTATGGTGTTGGAGTCCCTGAAGGATTACAGGCCGAGTGTGTTGTCTGTGGCTTTGTGTGAAGCTGTATGTGTGGGAACCTGAGTGAATCTGTGAGCATCTGCTTGAAAATGTGTGAATTTGAAAGGTTTTGTGTGCGCTGAGGGAAAATGGGAGCAATTATTAGAAAATGGAAGACATACAAGACCACTGATAATCTCCCTCGATCTGGGGCTCCACGCAAGATCTCACCCCGTGGGGTCAAAATGATCACAAGAACGGTGCGCAAAAATCCCAGAACCACACGGAGGAACCTAGTGAATGACCTGCAGAGAGCTGGGACCAAAGTAACAAAGGCTACCATCAGTAACACACTACGCCGCCAGGGACTCAAATCCTGCAGTGCCAGACGTGTCCCCCTGCTGAAGCCAGGACACGTCCAGGCCCGTCTGCGGTTTGCTAGAGAGCATTTAGATGATCCAGAAGAGGATTGGGAGAACATCATATGGTCAGATGAAACCAAAATAGAACTTTTTGGTAGAAACTCAACTTGTCGTGTTTGGAGGGGAAAGAATGCTGAGTTGGATCCAAAGAACACCATACCTACTGTAAAGCATGGGGGTGGAAACATCATGCTTTGGGGCTGTTTTTCTGCAAGGGGACCAGGATTCACCCTATTAAATGTAGGGTCAGAATGATTGACTGACATATCAGTGGTTTTGGCAAACGTCAAAGAGAAAATCAAGAAGAAGGAGGCCCCCCTTTCAACTGTATATATATTTCTATATATATTTAAACTAAGATTTAACCTCCGCTCTCACCTCTCTTTTGATTCTTTTCTTTTAACACATGGAAAAATAAAGAACTGCTGCTGCTCTTGCGGCAAAAGCGGCTGCCAAAGTCCACCGGCCCTTCATAATTTTTTTGTAAAAGCGTGTTTTGTTTTGTTTTTCTTTAATTGTGTCCTACATAGCCCTGTGTGAAAAAGGAATTGCCCCTTGAACCTAATAACTGGTTGGGCCATTAGGTTCATTATCACTGCAATCAAAAGTCCATCAGTTAATGACTCACCAGCATTTTTTTAATGCTGTAATGACCGCTTCTGCTTGGATAATGTTTGTGTCAAACTGGTTCGATCAAAAAACAACCACTTCAAAACTTTTTTCAGTTCATTCAAAAATAAAAGCACTCCATTTGAATTTTTTTTTTTTAAAAAAACAACCCAGAGGAAAATTTAGTTTGTTAAATGAAGCTTTTTTAAAGCTCAGGAGACAAAAATGAGATTCTCATTTCAGTCTCAGTCTAGTCTGATGTATTTCTCTTTTGTTTCTCCTAAAATTCACTAGGAGCAATAGGTGAGACAAGAAATGGGAGTTCTATCTGAGACAACACTAAGAAATAGCTTAATGGCTCATTGAAGTCTCCAAAGGAGCAATAAACTAGTTTAATAAAAGAAACTATAGAGAAATAGATGAGACATACTTGTAAATTATCCCAATATGTACGTATTTATTTGAAACACACACCATAATACCTAACCAGCCATTAAACAGGGTATGCAACATGTGCAAATGTGGGTAGCAATTTTACAAATCAAACAAAAAACCTTTTTCTAGTTTTCCTTGCTTTTTAAAAAAAATAACACATAACATACTTCTGATTAACTCATATTTACAGATTTATTTTGTACAGTTTTGGCCTACTATTACTGCTCTGTGTGCATTGAAAAACCTCTGTTTTAGTCTGTATACTGGAACTTCAGTCAACAATTCCAATTATTTGTTTTATTCCTTAACGCTCTAATCTGGAGTTTCTTAGAGGCACCACTAAGGTGATAAAAATGTGTTGCATCTTTAAGTCCCTCCCATTTTGTGTCCGTGATACGATACCCAGCGTCTGCTTTCATAAACATAAATGTAACTTACCCATGAATTGTCCATCGTAACAAAGGTGATGCGCATGCACAGACGAGTACAGACGCTGGCTATCGTATCACAGACACAAAGGGGGCGGGATTTAAAGGTGCAACACAATTTTTTCACCTTAGTGGTGCCTCTGAGAAGAAACTCTGGATTAGAGCTTTAACACAACTTTCAATCAATTTATACAACAAACGCACAAGACAACCAATCAAGTATGTTCAGAACTCCCTCTACAGAGTCTTGGCAGCTCTTAGATGGTTACTGTTGTGAATCCCCCCTCTGCTCTCTGAAAAGATCACCTGGTCGTTGCGTCCTTGGGCAAGACACTTAACCCACTTTGCTTGTTTAGTGGTGGTTGGACTGCAGTCCATCCAACCAGCAGACTGCAATGCACGATGTAAGCTGTAAAACAAAACAACAAAAAATAAGTAAACAAAACTTACAATTTATTTTGGGCCATCATTCATGCAGATCAGACAAATTAAATTAGTGTAAACGTACTTAAAATCTCATCCAATTTAGAGTTCTCCCAGAAAGTTTTCCCTTCAGGAACGTTTCCGTGCTTCTCAAAATCAACAGCATTTTTGCACTCCTTTACTGAAAAGAATTAACCAAAATGAGGAAAACAGTCTTTTCTGCCAAGTGGGTGGGGGGAAATGAAGAGTCCACTTTCAGGGTACAGTTCCTGCATCTTGGATTTACTTTTTGTGCAGTCATCACATTGGTCCAACCAGTCCAGTTTATCTGAAAAAGAGTCACAATGATTCAAGTTGGTCCCCACCTGCAACACAAAATGCAAATATGTTCTAAAATGCATATGACGTGTTGTCCTAAATTACTATTTAAAATGTTTAAATTTCACAAAGTTTCATAATCTGGACCTGTGACGTAAGCAAAGGGAGTTATATACTACAAGCAGCCCCAGCCCCATGTAGCGAATGGCCATGTTATTGAGAGTCAGTGTGGTTACTAGTTTTGATTGTGTTAATTTGTTTTAAAATAATAAAATTATTATGTTTGTGGAGGCTGTACAAACAGGCTGAAAAGAAGAGATTTCACTTCTGCCTTGGCTACAAAAAAAACAGTTGTTTGTGTTGCTCACTTCAAACCGGAGGATTCAAAATACTTTTTTCCCCCCTTTCTCAGTATCCTAAACAAATTACCGTAGCGATTTGTTCATCAACCATACAGCTAGCGTAGCTGTACACCAAGCTTACCACCTCATCCGCTTGTCAGAATACATGTCAACCTGGGACAGGGACTTTGATGTGGGACAGTAGTAATTCATCTGAAGTCTGCATTGACCTGCAAACAAAGTACACATTATTTAAATTTAAAAAAAAAATAGGAATGAAGTGAAGCTTGAAGTTTTTCAAAATGCACGCTGGTGTAAAACTGTATTCAAAATCTTAACTTGTCAAATGCTACACATCACATGCTAAAAACATAAACTGATTGGTTTGACAATATTCTTACCTCACTGACTTCAGACAGACACTTTTCTGTGAACTCTCACCATTGGTGCATTGTGAACAAGTTTGTGTCTTCTGTGAGCAAATGTTCTTCCATTTTGACTTTCACAACCTCTCCAAACACAAAAGAAAAGCTTTCTGCATGGCAGAGGAAAAATCAACATAAATGACACAAATTAATAAACATAGTGCAGATGCTGATTCTGAGACAAAGTGTTTAATTGAAGACTGATTCCTTATTAAGTGGTTGTGTAAACTTAATGTGGCTCTGCCCTGTTGGCATTTATAAATGTGATTATCTATAGTTAAAGATAGCATTTCTCCAAATTCTTTAGTTTGTAATTAACCTGAAGCATGTAAACACACAGCAATCACTATTGACACTTTTTCCTACAGATGCTTCTTTTCTTATTAATGCTACTTTTTATCCATCCTCAGAAAATTCACTTCAACTCAGATGTTTTTGTCATGCTGTACGTCACAAACATTTGACGGCTTGGAACCAGAGGGGCATTAAGTCGCATTTGACAAGCTTTACAGAGAGCCAAAACAAAATTATGACCACATTTCAATCAACTGTATCTAGTAACCTTCAACCACAACATTGCAACAACATACATACTTATATGAGTAAGTAGTTAAGTGAACATTGGCACTTCACACAGGAGCATTACTGTTATTCTCTCCAGACACAGAATATTCTGCTCACTTGTTGATCTTGGGCTGCTCATAGATATCTCTATTTGAGATCTTTGATTAGTGAAAGTTAAACAAAAAAATGCTTTATCATCATTTGCAGGTCAGAAGAGAAGGTCTCTTAGTGACATTGATCGTTTATATTATTAAAATCTGATAAATAATTCATTTATTCATAAATTCATCATGGATGAGTCATTGTTTATTTACCATATACTTTCTTAACATTAAATTTGAGGCTGGATTTTTAAGCTACATAACGTTTTTCTCAGACGGACCTGAACACTATTGCTGAGAAGCTTTGTCTCCCAACATCTTATTCACACGCAAAACTTCATTTATCTGTTCACTGACAGCAGCTTCACAAACCTTTTGACAATTACAAAAGAACTCTTAAACAGTTTTCAGACAAGGTTGGGTCACTCACTAACTAGCTGCTAGCTTGGTGCAGCACATTGTTGAAAACGTAAAATAAATATGTAGAACATGTTTTGTTGGATATATCACTGACCTAGCAAACAAGAGAAGTTTGTTTTACTTACTTGTTTCGTGAAACAGCATCAAAGACCTTTTTCTTTTTTTTGAACGTCCCGCGGTTTTACTGGTTTCCAGCATTGACTTGTATAGAAAGCTAGACTGGACACGCCTACGGTGGAGTCCCAGTCGGCTGACGTCCGACGGCGGCGCCATCTTAGCGCGGTCGACTCCGCCATTCACTGTGCGTTATTGTATAACTAATACAAGCTTTAGGAAATAAATATCTATTCCTCTTGAATATTTTGAAGTTGTGGTGGAATAACTGTTACGACACAAGACTTATGATTTATAGACCAGTGTTAGATCCTTGCTAGAAGCACATTTTTCCCCCCTAAGAAAAGCATTTAATCAAAAGCAGTTTATCATTAGACATGGCAAATATGCCTGTCAGTCTGTTTGAATTTAGGTCACTCATGGCCATGCTTTAAACGATCAGACTTATGGCGGAAATACATTTTGTCAGTAGAATAAGGATACATTACCAACTTTAAAGCTAAATATATGCACATTGGTATTACAGACATATTAGTCTAGTTTCTCTAAAATGTGAAAACATGCATAATGGTTTTTTGTCAGAGTGCCTCATTTGATCATTCTTTTTCTGATATAAACAAATTGTCAGTATTAATGTATATACATTATGTGTTGATATAGTGTAATATCTTACATGTGAAATATATGGTTCGTCATCTGAGGTTCTCATGTTGTAGTTACTGTACCTCTGCCAGACCATCAAGGACTGCACACACACTACTATTCAGATTATGTCTCAATAGAGAGTCAAACACTAACATTAGACTCATAATAAATTTCTATACAAGTCAATGGTTTCCAGCTCCGGGTGGACCGTTATTTCTTCTTCTGTGGTTTTTTTTTGAATGGCGCAAACAAGTTTAGGTTCGCCGGCTGCATTATCGCCCCCTATCGTTCACCAAGTAGTAGCGCGAAATAAATATGTAGACAAACTTGAGCTCAAAGTGAGATCTCTTTTTAATCTTGAGAGGAGTCTAATATGAGATTTTGTTCCTTTATTGCTCAGGAGAAATAGATGAGAAGCAGGAGAAATAAGCCATAGACTCAAATTTGTCTCACACAAAGCTCAAAATTGTCTAGGAGTTCAAAATAAGATCTTTTTGAGATCTCTTTTGAGAATACCTGTTCCTCTGGGAAGTGTTTAATGCAAATATTTGTCTCAAATATTATTTGCATTAAAATTGTTTTTACTACAGTTGAAAGGGATTTCGTTTTTTTTAAGTGATTTTTTTTAATCAAAAATGTTTCTTGTTTGTTTGAAGCAATTTCTTTTTGACTGAATTATAAAGACACAAATGTCCTACCCGTAATATGGCTCAAACACAAAAAAGATGACTCCAATCAAAGAAAATATTTTTTTTTTGTAGTCTCAAATATATATTTTTAATTCTAATATAGTTTTTAAATGACTGAAAGAGGTTTTTCCTTTGATTGAATTGTATTTTTTGATGACATATTTATCTTTTTGTTTAAAGCAACCCTTTATTTGATTGAATAATAAAGACACAATTGTCCTAGCCAATATATGGGTCAAACACAAAATAACATTTCTTTAATGAAAAAAGCTTCTTCAAATAAAAAAATCTTCATTTCAATCATAGAAAATATTTTCATTCAAAGCATTTTTTTGAGTCTCAACTATATTGTTGCATTTAAACATGTTTTCTTTGATTGAAAAGGGTTTTTTGGATTGAAGTGAAGCTTTTTTATTTGAAAATATATTTTTTGATTGACAACGCTTTTTTCTTAGAATGAATAATAAAGATACAAATCTACCTTCATACCATTTGAGATCTGTTTCAAAAGCACTGTAAAATAATTTTACATCCTCGTGAGTATGCAGTTGTTTAGAATTATTAGAAAAAGGGCTCTTTTATTTGTGTTCTTTCAAACACCGTCAGATTGGTATGGTATCGGCCAATACTGTAGAGCTAGGTATTGGAATCGGTATCAGGGGCCAAAAAGTGGTATCAGAACAACACCAGTCTGTAAAGTGCCTTGAAATTACTTTGTTAAGAAGTGGCGCTTTATAAATAAATAAACTTAAAACTTGACATCATATACACACACATAAAATACAGCATTTAACAACTTAACAAAACAAATTTCACTCTGATGTCAACAGGGACAAAATAATTTCTTTGTCCGTTAGTCTTAATTCTTGGCAGACTGAACATACAACCGGATAGGAGCCTGAACCCTGAGTTCAGAAGGTAGCTGGAATCGACTATAATCAGCTGGGCCGTTTTCATTATTCTATCCTTACACAGAGTATGCAGATCTATAAGGGTAATGTGTGCAATTTTGCAACACAATTTGATATTCTCTGTAGTCTGTTTTTTTTTTTTTTAGAGTGAGGGAACCAGCATGCAAAAGAAAAAATGAGAACTGATTAAAACAAATACAAATATAATCAGCTGGGCCTTTATCATTATTCTATCCTTACACAGAGTATGCAGATCTATAAGGGTAATGTGTGCAATTTTGCAACACAATTTGATATTCTCTGTAGTCTGTTTTTTTTTTTTTTTTTTTAGAGTGAGGGAACCAGCATGCAAAAGAAAAAATGAGAACTGTTTAAAAACAAATACAAATAAAAAGTAAATTTGACCCTCTTTCTCCATTTATTATTTGGTTGACATCATATAGACATCACCTGACATCCTTTGTCATTTTTTGACAAATGCTCTGCATCCATGTCTTCTACTTTTGAGCTCATCAGGGATCCAGAGTTTCAATTTGACGATTATTGCAGCCTTAGAAATGTCAGTTGCTCTTTCTTGTAAACAAGTCTCTTGTTGCTATGGTTACGCACAGTGTTCATTTTGGCAAGAAAATTTAATTTAGTTTTAGTAATAGTCTTTTGACTAAAATTCTTTTCAATTTTAGTCACAATTTTAGTCACTAAACTAGTTTTAATTGTAGTCTAATATTAGCTGATGAAAATATGTGGCAGTTTTAGTCGACTAAAATAAGTATATTTTCTAAAGTATTAATTTAACAACTGCAATATAGTATGGACATTTTCTTACCATTCCACACCTCATCTGACGTCTTCTCGGGAGCATCTCAAACAACTACGGAAGCCTCTGCTCACCGCTCAATAAGCTGAGCTCTGATTGGTTCTTTTCACAGTAACCCCAGCTGTTAGCTTTTTGACTGATTCGTCTCTGCATCTTTCTTTTCATCTGTTTGGATTTCGTTGCTGTCTATTTTCATGTCGTCTTTTATTTGTCAACGAAAATCAACATAATTTTAGTCATAATAATCGTCTCAAATAGGGCCGTCTATTTTAGTTTTCGTGTCGTTTTCGCCCGCAAAAATATATTCGTGACTAAAATTATGACAAAATATTTTAGTCAACAAAATTAACACTGGTTACGCATCATAACTACTGACAAATCAAGCAAAAAACTCACTCAATCAGCACAGCACCCAAATCAGAAGAAAAATATTTAGAAAATATTTCCAGAAGAAAAAGTAGCAAGAAATACTCAAAAGAACAAAAAATGCTAGCAAATACTAGCTAAGTCACAGAGCTACTCCAACAAGCTGCCACCAGTTGTAGCGCTATTCCGAAGTGTATGCATATATGATGTAATAACATAATTACAATATATTAGGAGACTAAAACTCTCAAACAGATCGAGTTATACTTGTAGAGTGGATCCACTATGACACTGTAAGTAACAGATGCATGAGATACGCGTGCATGGACGCCACAGTAACAGCACAGATTAAGTTACAGTTTTTCATTTTGGATATTAAGAACTTATGATCGGGCAATGACAACTTGTAGAACAAATGTTACATTTGACACTATTTCACACTGAAGAAATCAGTGATTAATTTTTGGCTACCCTTTGACAGCTTTGGGCAGATGCGCCAGACAAGCGTGCATGAACGCCAGAGCAGACTAGTTACAGGCACCTGAGAGTGACAGTGTGTGGGAGAACACCAGAGGTGCACGGTCAAGCAACGAGAAATGAGATGCATATATGATACTGTACCTCCAAATGTTTTGTGCACATATCCTTTGGCACCGTGCATATAAGCATATGGATTATCTATGACACAGGAACGTGCCCAGCAGTTTTGTGCATATAAGCCTTGTGCATATAACCGTTGTACACTGTATATTTTTAGTTTTAGATAATTTTTTCATATATTGATGTGTGTTGATTAACATAGTTCTTACCATGAACTGATTGTTCAAATCGACATTTAACCTTGAGTCGAATTCTCACTGTTTTTTTTTCCAGCATTAAGTAATTAATTACAGCTAAATAAATATCAAAAGAATGACTATCTGTCCTTGCTTAGCAATTTTTCCCTGCCCAGTTCAGCAGCAGTAACAGTAGGTGGAAACTGAGAAGAGGTAAAGTTAAAACCCTCTTAAGTGAAAAATGAAAACCCTTTTGATTTTGGTTTGAGTCTACCTTGGTCTAAGACCTGATTCAGTTCAGTGCCAAGCTTGGCATGCTCAGTATGGATCCCCACCTGGTGAGGTTGAGTCCTTATATTATCCTTATGTGTCCTTATTCCTGCTCTTCAGACTTTATCAAGAAATCCTGCCAGCTGGTTGAATCACATCACTGTTCATACCAGGCTTTAAGAATATAACTGTTATGTACACCTCAGACTGGAAAGGTCACTATATGGTAGCCTGCCTGAACAGATTACTTGCATGGCACTTTTCTTTAATCCACTCTTTTCTTTGTAGTGTTGTGTCATTAGCAAACGTAACAGCTCTAAGATCCGGCTTCTCATTGGGAGCCGTGTTTTTTTTTTCCTCCCTTTCTCTCACCCTCTCGCTCTCCCTTTTTTCTCTTCACACACCGTTGTCACCGATATTTATTGCAAATTAAAGACCCAAGCTGCTCCGACCAGCTGCTCAGCTCTCCTCTTCCTGCAATGGGGCTCAGAAATTGGGCTGTAAGTAGCAGCATTAATCACACACCTGTAGTGCATTCAAGTGGTATTTGAAATTTATGGTGAGTTCAATAATGTAGGATATAAAACTCATTACTAAAACACAGACAATAATACCGTACCATACCATACCATACCATACACGTTGATCGGACGAACGGAGGGGACGAGCCTGGACATACCAACAAAGCAACTGGGAAAGGTAGGGTGGGGCAAGAGAATTAAGTGCTTTAAATGTAAACAGTAAGATTTTAACCCTCCTAACACCTTCGCGCAATTTTTTGCGCAGGCAGGTGGCTTTTTGTGAATAATTTTGGCTGTGCCAGTGCAATGTGTGTAATTTTTTCCGAGGGTGTGCATTTTGGGGGGATTTACAAATAAAAAGTAAATTTGACCCTCTTTCTCCATTTAATATTAGGTTGACATCATATAGTAACACCTTTCATCCTTTGTCATTTTTTGTGCAATTGACTCCCATGTAAACTTTATTTTTTCAACACGCCCCAAATATTAACAAAATTTTTTTATATATGTATTTTATTTGGGTGTTTACACAGGTTACATATTTTTCTATATATGGTGGGGCAACGACTGAACCCCTCACTAAATTCAAGGGATTTGGGGTGGGGGGTGTCCTCTGACTGCACAGTGAAATACTTATTTCTAACAAAAATGGTTTGGATGTGTTTTAGAGATGTCCCAGACTGATGTGCATGTGTTAGTTCAGGTTTTTTTCTGTTTTTTACGTTTGTGCAGCTTCCTCAAATACGTATGTAGTCAGAAAACCAGCATAAATCGGGGTGTTAATGATCCCTTATGGATTTCGAGTAGCAGCATCGCCTGGTCCCCAGAAGCCTGACAACAGCCTTGCCTTTTGGCCACCAGAAATCTATTGTCCTGGAGTCACCGCCGTGAGCCAAGTTGAAACGATTGAGGACTCTTTAATTATTTTTTAACCGAAGAGATCCTCAAAATAACCCTTCAGCATATGGACACGGAGGGCATGAGAAAGCACAACTGGACAGAGGTGGACGTAGTGGATCTGTGCTTTTTGACTGCTCATCCTTGCTGGGGTGCACACCTCCCAGGGCAAAGCTACCAGCAGTCTCTGGAGGGAGGAGATGGGAAGGCCAAGTTTCAGAGACACAAAGCCAGAGATGTCATCTCTGCAAAGGCAAGAGGAGCATTCATCCACGCTGCTGTGCTAACTGCTAGCTGTGTGCAAAGAGCACACAACAGTTATCTGTTCCTCCTGCAGCCAATAATATACCCCACACTCCCTTCCCACACACCCACCTGCACACACACACAAATTACTTGTTCTTTGTTCAATGCTCTGTAATAAACAGCTCAAATTGTCTATTTTGTAAGTGTTTTGTAAAGGTAAAAGGTTTGATTTTCTATGAAAATATGACATTACACAAAGAGTATAAAGTAAAAAAATAAATAAAAAATTGCACATTTGTGACACTCCAAGACTTTTACAATCCACCCCAGAAAAAAGTTCTGTAGATATTGCACATGGAAAATTGTTCAATTTTTGCTGTTTTTTGGATGTTTTTACAGTCCAGGTTTTAATGATAAAACCTGGCATTAAAGGGGTTAAATCTCAGAAATACACAAATATTTCAATATATTTTAAAAGGACTGAAGCGAAAGATTAAATTTATTTTAAAAAAACAGAACTTTTAAAAGATTATGTAATTTTATCAACAGTTAAACCTCTTGTGCACATTTTTGTGCAGGAGGATGAAAGATGTTACAATCAAGGTGTTAAATTTAATCGGACTGGAAGCCAGTGTAAACGGGCCAAGACTAGGGAGATATGTTCACGGCGTCTTGTTCCCGTAATAAAATGGGCGGTAGCATTCTGAAGATGGGCTAAGGACGTTGAGGCAGCACGATAAAGTATAGAGTTAGCATAATCCAATCCAGAGGTGACAAAAGCATGAACCACCGTTTCAAGGTCTCACTTATTCAAAACAGCCTTTAGCTGAAGCAGATGACGAAGTTGATAAAAACAGGATTTCACAACCTGATTTATATAAAAGGGGTGCACATAAGTGGTCCGCAGGTCTGCACACACTGTCAAAATATAAAATGCGCACCAGATGAAAAGTTGCAACACGCGTTTGCGTACTTAACATTGGTTTGGCTGAGCTGCGTGAATTTTTAGGTTAATCAGAGGTGGGGTTCATTGTCAAATAAATGAAGAATCCCGTTGACTTCTTCTGTTTGACTGTTCCAGCTGATCAGCTGATGCTGCGTCTCTCTCTGTCTCTGTGTATCAGTTTGCCAGTGAGACGGATTTTCAGTCAGTCAGATCAGTGCAGCTGACTGCAGGATTCTGCATCGCGTCAAAACTGAAAAAATTAACTGGATAAGACAAATAGACCATCGTGGCACAGACGTGTATAACTACCTTTTTGTGCTATAAAATACAGAAAACCACCTGTTTTAATCAACAGTATCAGCGTATTTGTCTGTTATCCACGCCATTTTGAATGCGTGCAAAGCACTATGGAATATGCAGTCAATGCCCCATAACTGTCCAGTGTATCTTTTTATCTGACTGCATCACATTACAAACATCCTCATCATTTCAAAACAAAAAACAGTTACAGTAAATGACAGAAGCCCCAACAGCTGACTAATAAATTTCAACACCAAACTGTTAAATGTAGATTAAAGTGAACAATCAAACCTGTAAACAATCCAACCTGAACTCTGAAGGTTTTTTTTTTACCAGTATTTTTATATTTTACTGGTTTCTCTTGATTTTTTCAACAATTAAAGGATTTTTATTGAAACAAATATAGAGCCAGGTAAAGTAAACAGACTGAATTTGAAGCTTGATGAAACCAAAAACAAAGCAAAGGAGCTCGGAAGAGACACAGCGAGACACATTTAAAAATGTGAGGACCAAGCAACAACACTAGGTTCTCTTCTGAGAACCAGGCCGAAACCAGATTGAAAAAGGTCAAAAATTTTAAACACGCATAAAAGCTCTAAAATCTGGGAAAAAACAACCTTTTCTAACAGCTTCGAAAGAAAAGTAAGCTTTGAGATGAGGCGATAATTTTCCAGGGCATTCCAGTCAAGATTCTGTATTTTTAAGAGAGGCTGCACCATTGCATACTTAAACAGTCGTGGGACCACCCCCATATTGAGGCTGCCATTAATAATTGCACAGACGGGTAGACCCACAGACTGGAAAGATTCTTTTAACAGTCGCGGGGGTATGGGATCGCTCGGGGAGCCCGCAGGCTTCATCAACCAAGCAACCAAGTCTGCGAGAAAGGACATAGAGACAGGCTGAAAGTGGTCAAAAATATTAAGAGTGGTTGGTACAGTGAAACAGTATCAGTATGTAACTAACAACGCTAATCCTAAAAACGCCTCCTTATATTTTTTCCTTCTCTTTGAATTCTTGCTTGTATGTTCTCTCAATGTAAGTCGCTTTGGATAAAAGCGTCTGCTAAATGACAGTAGTAGTAGTAGTAACAACGCTAATCCTAAAAACTAGCTAATTTTCTATGTTAGCATTACTACCGTATATACCCACGTATAGGTCGGTTTTTTGAGGAGTAAATTTCATGTCTGAAGAGGGGTTTCAACCTATATGCGAGATATCGGGAAGAAGTAAGTTTTTTTCAGGGGAAAATGTAAACAGCTTGGGGACTGGAGCAAGTACTCGGACGAGCGAACGATGTTCCTTATCAGCATGGATTATCAAAGACATGTTATATCTTTTTAATAAATATATTGTTACATCCCAGGATCGAAATGGGCTGCAACAAAGGTAAATTAAAAAGGTAAAAACACAGTGAAGGATGCATGTGGAGAGAAAAAGCTCCACAGAATTTATTAAATAGCAAAACTCTCTCCGTAGCTGAAACTCGCGCTCCCTCTCTCGCTCCTCGACCTGAAGACGTGCCAGACGCAACTTCATTCTGACATCTAATCTAGAGGAGGGAGTGGACTCACGCTGCAGAACAGCCTTACCTGCGTAAACACCCAATGCTTCACCTGTAAGCGCAGCTGCTACTGATACTAGACGATATGAACCAGCGTAAAAAAAATATATATATATATACAGTGGGGCAAAAAAGTATTTAGTCAGCCACCAATTGTGTAAGTTCTCCCACTTAAAAGATCAGAGAGGCCTGTAATTTTCATCATAGGTATACCTCAACTATGAGAGACAAAATGAGGAAAAATAAATCCAGAAAATCACATTGTCTGATTTTTAAAGAATTTATTTGCAAATTATGGAGGAAAATAAGTATTTGGTCAATAACAAAAGTTAATCTCAATACTTTGTTATATAGCCTTTGTTGGCAATGACAGAGGTCAAACGTTTTCTGTAAGTCTTCACAAGGTTTTCACACACTGTTGCTGGTATTTTGGCCCATTCCTCCATGCAGATCTCCTCTAGAGCAGTGATGTTTTGGGGCTGACGCTGGGCAACATGGACTTTCAACTCCCTCCAGAGATTTTCTATGGGGTTGAGATCTGGAGACTGGCTAGGCCACTTCAGGACCTTGAAATGCTTCTTACGAAGCCACTCCTTCGTTGCCCGGGCGGTGTGTTTGGGATCATTGTTATGCTGAAAGACCCAGCCACGTCTCATTTTCAATGCCCTTGCTGATGGAAGGAGGTTTTCACTCAAAATCTTACGATACATGGCCCCATTC
>SSNP01000132.1:1431257-1444628 GCA_006937955.1 Pachypanchax playfairii
AATCTAGTGTTACTGTAATGACTCGCTCTGGAAAGCGATAAAGTTGTCGACTTTGTCCTTTATACTGCTTGCATTCAGTTCTGCTCTTTTACCTTGTAGCTGTAGTGGCTAAATGTCCATAGCGGACATTTAGCCGCTACGGACATTTAGCCGCCGTGTCATAAGAGAGGAAAAGTGGCGACTTTGTTTTGGTCTCAATCCTGTACTCAACAGCACACCTAGTGGGGAAAGATCGCTTGTTGCTCCTTTAACTGCTTGTTTCTTATTCTGTTGATTAAGTGTTTGAGACTGTTTGATTCAATTGTGCTGCTTACGTGAACTGCTTGTTTTCATTGCGGGATTTCTCAACGCTTTACTTCCGTCTTTTGTCTTTCTTTTGATCGCCACAAAGGAGTCGGTTTACTGCTGGAAAATGTTTACTGCTGTTTTTTTGTGATAAATCACAGATTTTGTTGGCGTCATTAGTTCTGGCGCAGAGAAAGAGGATGAAAGGAGAAGCATGTGTGTGTGTGTGTGAGAGAAGAAAGGTCTGACGCAGGGTTGGTGGATGAACTGCTCTTTTATCATTCAGTTTCAGTCTACAGGAATAATTTTTTGTAAGCAAGAAAAAATGCGACTTGTTGAACAGAACAGCGGCTCTTCTTCCGTCAGGTGTGCTTTACAGCAACAGAAAAGTGATTCATCCTCTGGGAATTCTTCACTTTCGTAACAAACAAGCTGATTTTATTTATCAATAAATGTTTTAGATCCTGCACAAATCCACTTATGAAGTAGTTGTATGACCAGAGGGACTTGTATTCTTTCATTTCTGCTAACGTGTTAGCACTTTGGGTGAAAACAAGGTAATTTACATCTGGATATGTTACTTCTGAACACTTCTTGCTCACTTAGCACAGAGCTTTATTGTCAATAAGCTTTATTTTCTCTTCGTATCTGGCCTTAGTAATGTTATCTAATATAGCTACATAATTTTGATACTTTTCTGATGTCTGAGAAACCTTGTCTTTCAACCACATAAACGCCATGAACATAGATTTGTGAAATCGCTTTGTTTACTTTAAGTATACCTCCAACATAGCTGCCGCTGCGCTGGAAGGAAGCTAGCAGTCACGTGATCAAAAACTATCTATGGCTGTGTCCAAATTCAGGGTCTGCATACAGACCCAGTCTACCCGGTCGACGTGGTCCGCGTACTTCTTCGTACTTCGTCTAGCCTTCAGATGAACTCCCGCCCCCACCCCCACGAATGTGCTGTCACCTAGCAACCGTGACGACTCTGGCCTGAACAGTTAGAACTGCTTAAAAATGTTTGAAGAAACAGTCTTTAGTTGGTTAATCCCGCAATAAATATGTATACTGTTATTTTGTTTTTCTTTTTATGAGAAAAATAAGGCTCTTCTGCCTTCTGTATTTTTATTATTTCATGTTTACCTTGAATATTTGTAAAATATTGTGGCTTTGGGGAGAACATTTTATGTGATTGTTATTACTTTTGTGGGGACATATTGTGGAAAATACAGTTTTTTCATTGTTGGTACATGCTAAATATAGAATAAGGTAGGAATAATGTAAAGCCAGTTTAAATAATTAGTAAATTATGTGATTTAAGCAGACTTGAAAAGGTATCATACACATCAGACAATTCTACATCTTAGTAATGTGCAGGAAGCTTCCTTGTTGCGATAGGACATGTTAGCATCCATGAAATAGCATTTTGTTGTTGAAATGAAAAATATATTTCATATAACCATCAATCCATTTATTTATTTCTTTTCTGAACCTGCTTCTTCCTGTTCAGGGTCGCAGGAAGCTGGTGTCTATCTCCAGCAGTCATATATACCTGGACAGGTATATTTTATTATATTATATATTTTATATATTTATATATTTAACATATTTTGTCTTGTGTATTTCTAATTTCTGTGAAGATCTATGCTGGATAGCAGGAGCAGACCTGAAACTCTACCAGGCAGCGGGAGCTTCATAAGAAGCAGCCAGATACTCATTTGTCACCGGGTTGTTAACCTGCCTGGTAAACACTATTCAGAGTTTCACTGAGAGTATTCTTGTGACCTGTATTTTGCCTCTGTGGTCTGCATTTACTCCCTGTGCTCTCCTCAGGATTCCAATGCCGGACCTGCTCCCTGAGTCTGCTTGACAATCCCTCAGAGTTCTATGTTCTGGTACCATCCCACTCTTCTAACAGCTCCACACAGCCTGCCCGCTCTCTGACACCCCAGCTCACTCAGCATCCCTTCTCCCAGACACCATCTCCCTGCACAGCCGCTTCTCCCTCTGGATCTGACACCCTCATCAGAGTAATCAGCCTATGTGAGTTATTCCCTCTACACAATCTGTGGTTATCCTTATTACCTCCCAGCCACTGACATCTCCTGTTCTCCTACCTCTCTCCTTACAGGGTGTGGCTGACAGGTGCAGCTCATGTGCATCCAATCTGCCTGCACAGCTGCTCGGCTTAAAGGGGGAGCGGCTGCAGGAAGTTGACATCAGATGGCTAGTTCCACTATCAAGCATGGTAACAAGGCTGGGCGGCGAAGTCTAGTGGAAAGAGCGATCTCTCTTCGTTTGGAAGATGGTGGGTTCGATCCCTGGTGCTGGCAAGCTATGTCAAAGCATCCTTGAACCCACCGCTGCCTCGGGGTGGCCGTAGTCTGTTGGGAAGCAGGTCACCCTCCTATCGGGAAACCAGAGCTTGATCCCATGTCCCTGCAACTGCCCCCTGGGCGCTGTTCAAGATGGCTGCCCTCTGCTCCTCACAGTAAGGATGGGTCAAATGCAGAGCCAAATTTCCCCACGAGGGATTAATTTAGGAAATTTAAAAAAAACTCTTAAACTCTGATTCTCTAAGAAAGATTCTCTTGATCTTTTTTTCCTGTGACCAAACGAACTCACCCGTCAATCCTCAGGCAGATTTCCTCCCAGACTTCTCCTTTGTGATGGTTTTTACACCGTTATTTTTTCGTTCAGGGGACCTATGGGCCGGCTGGAAGAGGAGAAGACTGTGGCTCCCCATATGGGAGAGGAGAGCTGAGCAGCTGGTTTGAGCAGCTTGGATGGTAAATGGCGTGCACTTGTATAGCGCTTTAATTAGGTCCTACGACCCCCAAAGTGTTTCACACTACAGTTTTTTTGTCATTCACACGGGAGAGGGTAGGGGCTAACACTCACACAACCCGATACGCAGATCAGGGGGCAACATGGGGTTCAGGGACCCAAGGACACTTCAACATGTGGCGGTGGAAGCCGGGATCAGTCCACCAACCTTCAAGTTGGAGGACAACCGCTCTAACCACTGAGCCACAGTCGCCCGCATTTGGATGTTTAATTTGCGATAAATATCGGCAACAACGGTGTTTGAAGAGAGAAAGGGAGAAAAAAAAACAAGGCTCCCGTCGTTCACTTCAAAGAACCAATTCTTAGAGCCATTACATTCGCGAACGACACAACACTACAAGACTAAACATGTTTCGTCTTCTGTCGTTGATACAGTCAGTCATATAGGTCCAGGATATTGATACTGATAACTGCCAATGTAGCTTAGGATATTCCTTAGCTATTATTTTAATATGTGGGATTGTGCTCTTTTAATAAAAACAACAACAACAAAAAGAAATGTTTGAGCCTTAAGCCCTGGGGTCTGAGATAGGAAAGGTATTATGCATTGGAGTTGGCAGTGGCACTGGCTGTTTTTGTTTATAAATAGATCCAGCCAGCACTTTTCCACTTGCAGTTATCCCATAATCATCAATCACTCCCACATGTGGGCTGATTCTTCTTGCTCACCAGAGAGAAAATACACCATGAACCCTGTCCTTACACTGCCAACTTTTCAAGTAGAGCTCTGGGAGTGGGACATGAGAGTCTGGTTTGGAATGCTGACAGAATTTGTTACAACAGCTTTCATAACTCAGCCCTTCACCTCGCCTCCAGGTCATTACATCTAACAACATCCTCTATTTTTACTTTTTGAACACATCTATGTCAGTGCCTGTATGTACAGCAGCTCTCAACAGCACCTGAACCTCATGGGATTCCACTGAACACATGAAGGACATTATGAAAGAAAAAAGCTCCTTTGTGGTTCTAATCATCACTATCCTGTAATTACAGACCAACAAAAGTGAACTCTCTTCCCTTTCAAATCTTAAACTAAGTCTGTGTGCTGCAAATTTTACACTTAATTAAATGCATCCCACTTGAGGAGCATACACACATTTTTCTCCCTCTCCATGTTCCCATCAACCCCCCCCCAAAAAAGATAAACTTAAGCTGATTTTGAGCCTCACCTCCCGGAGTTCCTTTGCCACATCCTTGAGCTCCTTGAGAATGCCTTCGAGCTTGTTGATTACCATCTTCATGTGGCTGCGGATACGTTCTTTTGGGCTGGGGGTCTCAGAGGTGTCCCAGGCTGGAGCTCTGCTGAGGGACATCCTTTACAGAGCTAAGTGGGGCCAGTGGCCAAAAGGCTGAGGGTTTGGGGGAGCCAATTTGGGGTCCATGTCTTTGGCTATGGGAAGCCTCTGTGCTACTGATTTGAACAGGGGCCCCGGCCAGGCAGGGAGACCTCAACATTTTAAAAGCACCTGAGCAGCCGAAACACCTTTCCTTGCCCGCACATTCAGCACTGGATCATGCTCTGACATCCATGCCTACTGGTCGACGTGTCCAAAAATGAAGAGTAAATCAGCACAGGAAAAGTCAAATGTAATAAATCCATTAAAAAGGTAGAGGGAAAACAGAGACTGAATCTGGTGTGGAACACTTATATAATTGTGTTGAACCAACTCATCTCATATGTCAGTGTTTATTTTTAAAGTTGTTCCCAAAGCAATGTTATTTAAAAACATCTGGCTGTCTATACAGGGAGAATGCTATCCATTTCTTCCACTCTTTATCCTAAAAACATAAACATAAACCCTTCATTGCAGACTGATATACAGAGATGAAAACAACAAAAAGTTTATTCTAGAGTAGGTTACATAGATTGTAGGCCGTAGAAAGAAAATAAAAACTCCCAGCAATGGGTCTGTTTTCAAAATGGTGGCCAGCTGGGACAAGATTTGCTTTCTAAATATAGTCCTTTGGAGAGAGCTACAGTGAGTAAAGAGAGGAAGGACGGATTGTGACTGAAAAACTGAATTTTCCTCTGTGCAGTGTTGTTTTTCCTTCTCTGGAAAAACTCTCAGTAGAAACTTCGTTCAAAATAAACTTTGCCTCAGATCCATTTTCTTTGCAGATGTTGTTTTTATTTTTTCATTTAATTTGTTTCCCTCTATGAAAGGAGTGGCCAATATCCCCCCAAAATGCAGAACTCATTCCAGGTGATGTGGGATCAGGATAAATTGCCAAGGCTGCCTTCCAAGCCTTCCTAGCCAGCCTGACTTGTGTTGATAATTTCTGGAGGGGCTATAAAAAAGTCATGGTGCCAGTGAGATGCATGGTAACCTGAGGGCTTCAAAGCAAATGAGCACCATCCCCTGGAAATAGGGTGGCATCTTTTTTTATGCAACATCCGTCTCTAAGTCCGCTTCTGAAAAAATAATAAAAAAATAATACACTAATCCATGGGAGTCCATAGGTATGCCCAAAACCAAGGGAGCAGAAAGTGAAAAAAAAAAACCTCTTGACTCCTTCAGTTGTTGCTAAGGGAACACCGTCTGCCTTGTTGCGCTATGATTGGATAATTTATTTTACTTCCTATCCATGTAGTGAATGTTTTCCTCTGTGGACTCTCTTCAGATAAACGAGCACTCTGTGCCATCCAGCAGCACAGGATAAATACCATGAAAGCTTTTATGCAGAGTCCTGGAGAACAAGCAGCAGGGAAAGCTTCTCACCAAATCCAGGGCGATGCCACTGCCCACAGGGTGTGCTGGCCAATTACACATGGCATCTAGTCAGACGGAAAGAAAAACAATTGCTTATTCGAACACATCTCAAGCCTTCTGTCCTTACTGTCTCTCAAATTTGTTTCCAATATTAATTGCAGAATGAATAACAACATCAGCATGGGGATAGACATGCAGAGTTCGACATTTCTGTTACTGATTTTTAGCGGCTGTCAAATTGCATAGCTTGGTTCAGTGATACTTGCATTATCTTCACATTCACACATATATACCTGCCAGTACCCACACCTACTCACCATTTCTGTGCATTACTATGCTGTTGCTATGCCCAGAAGTCACTGTCCAGGCCCAGCAAAATCACTGGAACTACACACAACCTGCTGGTTCTTCTGAAGTCCTTCTGTCGCGCAGTAACACTTCTCGCTGTCTTGCTGTTCTCTTTTCCTCTTTCTGTCTACATACAAACACACTCTCCCTGACAGAAACTCTAGCAGATCCCTCCCTCTCACTACTTACGGTCTTGACAGAGAGAAGCTTCTATCAGCAGGGTTATTTCAATCTGAGGTTGTGGCTCATCAGAGGAAAAGTAGAAATGGAAGATGAACCTCTGGAGAGGGAGGAGGGGCAGGTAGGCGGCACAAGAATGGAGCAATGAATAGCCTTGATAGCACTCTGAAAAGGGAGAGAAAAGGCTAAAGATGACAAAGAGCCAGAGTGGCGAGGCGAATTCCTTCTTAGAATAGTGTAGCTGCTACCATCCCTCTGAGCTGCTTTAAAATATGCTATCCGTCATCCCAGTCAGCATTCACCCGTATCTGGAGGCAGCACACTGAACAGCTAAGGTGCTGCTATGAAAAAGGAGCATCTTATTCTTATGACAGCCTCTCTCTCTTTGTCTGTTGTCTTTTTAACGTCTCACTCTCTTACTCTTCGTTCCCCACCACTCTGCTTTCTGTCACTCTTCCTTCATCCACATCTTTCTGCCCCTTCACCCTCACCATATCCTCGCTGACCACCAGATGAAGAGAAGCTGATGTCAGAGTTTATCACGGAGCTCAGGTTCCTGCCAATACCATTCGGCTCCTCTGTTCAGCTCCATGGAGGAGGGGCTTGCTGCTTTAAAGGCGCAGCATATTAGGCAATACCTCCTCTGCTTAGCTCATCTTTCATCCTCTCCTCTCTGCTGCTGTCAACGCTTCCTATCTGTTGCCTCTCACTCTGCCTATCTAGCCTTTGTCACTGCTCTGCTGAGGGTGTTATCACTCTTAAATCAGTTTGAAGTCTTCCTCTGTCAGCAAAGCAGTCACTCATGACTGCTAGGGAATGTTAGAGCATTCACACAAACAAACCCCTGGCTGTTAGCTCATTAATATACAAAGAGACTGATGTTGATGACCTCATCTTACTGACAGAAATAGGTATAGAGATCGACAGACCATGTGACTTACGTGCGTTGCATTGTGGGTGCTAATGGCAGAAAATTCAAAACACAGCGTTACGCATCAGTATTTCCATTACTGGTAACAGATTATTTTGTGGCTTTAATCCTTAAAAAAATTATGTACAAAACAAAGGAGAACACCATAGGTCTGTACAAAGACAGACTTGATGAAATAAAAAATAAAATCAAAGGAGTGAATGGGTTAGATCCGTATGAGCACACAGACTGGACCAAAGTGCTGCCAAACTTTCATCATGCACATATTTATAACTACATGGTCCTAAGTGCATACACGCATGAAGTATTTAGTAACTTCAGATCCCTGCAACAAGCCCAGGTCCAGTTTACTGATGGACAGGTACAGGACCTTGAGATGTACTGAGTAGAACTAAAGACCGTCGTCCGAACAAAGGTAGGTTCACGTCTCATAAAACATGCGTTCTCCATGCAGTTAGAGTAAACTGGTAATAACAAACTTCATATGAGCTTTTACAAAAAGGACTCCACGATAAAAGGAAAATAATCGGTAGTAGAAGTAATTACTCTTCTGATTTTAGAATATTTAGCACTGACAATGCATGTGTTAATTATATTAGACAAAAAATAAAATTCTGAGAAAACAAGTACTTATTTTCAATGTACCATAATAATAATAATAAAACATTCACGTGCAGTGCATTCATGATATAAATCACTGCAGATGTACTGCAGAGATTCACCTCTCTGTTTGAGGTGAATCCCTCCATGCGCCTCAGCCAAAAGCCTCTTCAGCCCTGGGTCATCCTTATATCTACTGGGGAGGTTGAGAGTGCCCATTGCACATGCATGGCTGGTGTGGCTGAGAAGTGTGGCAGCACTCCTGTATAAAATTGACACTGCTGTGCGTCTACGAGGGAACATCACACCCACAGATGTTCAGGCTTACTGGATAATGCCCTCAAATGTTAAAAGAGTGCCCGGGCCACACAATTGACTACACCACAAGTGCAGCAAGAAAAAGGGCACTGGACCAGTCCATCAGTATAGGACAAAGTGAGTGTTCTGCACCCAAGATCCGGACTCAACTGGTGGCATTTCACTTCAACAAAGCACACTAGCAGATTTGAAACCTCTCACAGACCTGATGCATGCACACAAGTCAAGGCTCTGCTCTTATATGGAGGAATTCTGCCACTTATATGCAGACCCTGTCCAGCCTCGTGTCCTCCCCAAATCACTGCTGCGTCTTCATGACCCACAGATGACGGGCTGTGAACTATCTGTCCTTCTGCAGCACTGTGAGCGTCTGAAACACTGCGTTGCCGTGTCAGAAGCAGAGGCAGATGCACGAGAAGAGAAAACCAGGGAGCAGCATAAATGTGAGTTTTGGTACACAGCTCGAGCAGGAAGAATCACAGCGTCAAACATACATGCAGTTTTGTCCACTTCTATTACCACGCCTACATTATCAACTGTGAAGAAAGTGTGCTACCCACAAAAAATGTCACATCAGCTTTCAGACAGTGAACCACAAGCAATAAAATGGGGAAAAGAGAATGAAGACACGGCTAGAGAATGGTACACTTCACAGAGAAAGCTGCAGCACAGAGAACTTAAAGTGGAAAACTGTAGTTTTATTGTCAACCCCTCGTTCCCTGAACTGGGTGCCACACCTGATGCTCTCGTGACCTGTGAATGCTGTGGAAAAGGCTGTGTGGAAATCAAGTGCCCGTTTAAACACCGCAACCACAACCTCCTGCAGGCCTGCGAAGACGATAAATTCTGTCTGAATTTAAATGATGGAATGGTGAAATTGAAACAGACACACGTGCAAGGTGCAAGTACAGATCTTTGTTACACTTTGTCACACTTCTGTGATTTTGTCATAGGGACAACCAAAGCTTGTGTAATTACGCGTATAATGTGTGGTGTAATATTTTATAAGCTAAGTATTTACTAGCTTAATATTAATATTAATATTGTATGTGGAGAAGGAAGCATCTGAAGACAAGAGGTCCTGTTGCAGGAAGGAGAACAGGAGACACGATTCATTAGGCATCGAGGAGCTGATGTAAAACAGATGGCACCACATTTTAGAGGGTGAAAGGTCTAGAAATGGAAGGTTTGGAAAGGCTGGAATTACTTGATTTGATGGTGATCTGCTGTGAGCATCTGGCATTGTGTATCTCTGTAAAACTGAATAAAAGGCATTGAAACCAAAAGATTTTGCGCAGAGTACCACCGCTGTTCCAGACGAGAACGCCGACATGAATCTCTTGTGTGTTGTGTGAATTTGTTCAATATTATAGGTGACCCGGGGATAAGAGAACGCGCAATGCTGAAAATCGAGGTCTGTGTTGTTTGTGGTAATGAGTTCAGCACGACAAAAATGGTGACCACCGACGTGATCCTCGCAGTTGCAGGAAAAACATAACTTAAGTTCATTTTGGAAGTGGCGCGCTCAACTAATAAGGTAAAAGTAGTGCCTGTGGAAATTTGAAACTACTATATCGACAATTTTAAATTATGTTTTTGCCCCATGACTAAAAGGACTGTGAGTTGATGAATTGTTGACTATGAATTGTGTTATAGTAGAATATTTGAATCAACTTGGAGTTGATGGGTTGAATCGGCTTGGTGCCGAGAGAGTTTTGTGTTTTAGAATTTAGGTGTCGAGTCGGATAGCACTGAAAATATTCCTCGGAGGTGATCGCTCCCAGATTAATGTCGACGGGCATTTTTCAATCGCTTTGATAGCAGATTGGGTTTTTGAGTCAGCCCGGAAACTGAGGATTTCCGAAATTGACATTGTGATGTTCAGTAATATTAATGTCTTAGGTAAGGTCCTGACATCACGTAAGCAGAGATTTGGAGTCTCATGTTAGGAAAAGAAATGTGTGAGTTTGTATGGAACATGAATGGAAGGAGGGAGATCATGTCTGGTTGTTCAGATAAGAGCATCAAACTGGACTGGTCTACTGTCTGGACAGTAGATGGATAATTAAATAAAAGAATTTGTCATAATATATATAAGAAAGAGAAGCATTTGACTAAGTGGCAGGGAGTCACGGTAGAACAGAAAAGAAAAAAAAATAGTAGAAACAGAAAGAAAAGGAGATACCAGTGTAAGCGCTGTGCATTTGGTCTGCATGTGTGTGTGCAGGGGGAGTCTCGTCTCTGCACTCTGACAGGATAATGAAAATAAGACTCTGTTGAATGGAATGTAAAGATTTTAATTCATTCACACATTTGGGTGATGAATGTTTGAGAAATTTGGTGTCTCATACAATCATCACTTGAATGGAATGTAAAGATTTTAATTCATTCACACATTTGGGTGATGAATGTTTGAGAAATTTGGTGTCTCATACAATCAGTTTTTCGAGCAAACGCCAGTCTGATAAGTCTGATTCTCAAACGGGGTTGAGAAAAGTAAAGTAAAATAAAAATAAGACCTGGATATTGTATACTAATAATAAAGAAACATAGAATAAACTCGTAAAAATATAAGATAAGAATAACAATAAAAAAGTTTTAAGAAAAAAGGATAAAATTAAATAAATAAGTAAACTGAACAGTTTTTGATAAAAGCCCATCAATAGGAAGTGATATAAAGTAGGTTATATGGAAAATAGAAATTCTGAGAGTGTAAAGCATTTAAAAAGCATGGAAATAACAATATTAGTTTAATATTATGGCTTTTTCTCTAGTTTCATGGAATGTGGGCGGGCTCCGGAGCCCTGGTAGGATGCACAGGGTGTTTAATTTACCCAGGTGGGACACTATGTGCATCCAGGAGGCGCACTGGGAGTCGGCACACATTGACAGAATGGTTGAGATGGGTAGGGCTGATGTGTTCTGTGCCCTTGGTGAAGCGGGCTCGCGGGGCGTGGTGGTTCTGGTGAAGCAGGATTTTTACTGCACGCCAGTGGTGGTGCACAGGGGTCCGGGTGGGTCATTGTTAGTGCTGGATTTTGAAGGACCCTTCAGGTTTCGTCTGATTAATGCTCACGCTCCTAACGAAGCTGTGGAGAGGAGGGAGTTCTTTAGGGCGCTGGCAGGGTTCATAACACCAGAGACCATCTTAGTGGGGGACCTGAATGTGGTGTTATCTAAAATTGACATTGGCAGAAATAACACGTATCGTTATGATGTGTCACGGACTGAGTTGCTGAGGATAATGAGGGACAAAGGATTAGTGGATGTATGGCGTGCATTTCACTTAGACAAGAGGCAGTTCTCACGGAGACAGGTTGTTGAGGGGGTTTTGAAACAGAGCAGGTTGGATGTCTGTCTGGTTTCAGATAGCTTGATTAGATGGATGGAGGGAGCGGAGTATGAGGGTCAGTGGTTGAGTGATCACTGCCCGCTCAGAGTAGAAGCAAGTATGAGAGGGGAAAAGAGAAATGGGGGTGTATGGATCATGAACAATAGTTATTTAGAGGAGGAGAGTTTTTGTAGGAGAATAGAAGGATTGTTGGAAAATTTTACAGTGGAAATGGATTGGTTAGATTCTGTTATAGATTGGTGGGAGGGGGCAAAAAAACGGCTGAGGAAAACAATAATCAGTTACAGCAGTAAAAGGAGGTGGGAGATGGAAAGAGAGGAGAGGGAGTTAAGGAACAGATTAAACAGACTGGTTGAGGAGGGTGGGGACGAGGGCCCTGTGGATCCGGAAGTGTTGGAGCTGAGGGTGAGGCTGGAACATGTCGAGAAGAGCAGGACCAAGGGGGCCATGCTGCGCTCAAGGGCTCGGGACTCGGTGGAGGGAGAGAGACCCACCGGATATTTCTTTGGTTTGGAAAAACGCAAACAGAAACGCATGTATATAAATAAGCTGGTAGACAATCAAGGGAACGTGGTGGTAGAGAGGGAGAAAATAATTGAAATGGTGGAGGATTATTATAAAGGGCTGTTTCACTCGGAAGGAGTGGATAGTACATGTCTGGAGAGGGCGCTGGGGGTACTGAAGGCTAGAATAAAAGAGGAGGAGAAAGGGCTGTGTGAGGAGGAGGTGACTTTGGAGGAGGTGGGGAGAGCTATCTCTGGATTGGGAGTTGGGAAAAGTCCTGGAGCTGATGGACTCACGTCCGAATTTTTTAAAAAGTTTGAGGATAAGTTGGCCCCACTCCTTCTCAGGTTGTTTAGGGACATGGAGAGGGAGGGCAGAGCGGGGGAGGGTTTCGCGGAGGGAGTAATTTCATTGATACATAAAAAAGGAAACAGGGAAAACTTGGATAACTATAGACCCATTAGCCTCTTAAATACGGACTATAAAATTTACGCAAAAGTGCTAGCTAACAGACTAAGACCAACCTTACAATCAGTCATTACATCTCAGCAGGCATACGGGGTGCAGGGGAGAGACATTTCTGACACAATTTTGACAGTCAAATATTTAGTTCAGCAGATACATACTACAGGGGGGATACATGTAACGGTGGATTTTATGAAGGCTTTTGACAGAGTGGAACATCGGTTTTTATGGGCAGTTATGGCAACGATGGGATATGGTGAGAGGTTTATTCACAGGTTAAGGGTGATCTATCGAGCAGCACGTAGTAGGGTGAGATGTAATGGTCTGCTGACTGGAGCTGTGCCTCTGGAGCGCTCCATACGGCAGGTCTGCCCCCTCTCGGCTTTTCTTTTCTCCCTAGTAGCGGAGCCTTTGGCGTGGATGCTGGCGGGGGAGGTGGGGGTTGAGGGGGTACGGGCTCCAGATGGCACAGAGCACAAGGTTACAGTGGGGCAAAAAAGTATTTAGTCAGCCACCAATTGTGTAAGTTCTCCCACTTAAAAAGATCAGAGAGGCCTGTAATTTTCATCATAGGTATACCTCAACTATGAGAGACAAAATGAGGAAAAAAAATCCAGAAAATCACATTGTCTGATTTTTAAAGAATTTATTTGCAAATTATGGTGGAAAATAAGTATTTGGTCACCTACAAACAAGTAAGATTTCTGGTTTTCACAGACCTGTAACTTCTTTAAGAGGCTCCTCGGTCCTCCACTCGTTACCTGTATTAATGGCACCTGTGTGAACTCGTTATCAGTATAAAAGACACCTGTCCACAACCTCAA
>SSNP01000133.1:0-57071 GCA_006937955.1 Pachypanchax playfairii
GATTAGAAATTAAATGTTAACGAGCAGTTGGACAGGTGTACCTAATAAAGTGGCCGGTGAGTGTAGTTTTCAACATGTTCAAGTGATTGCATGTGCTTTTTCATGGGTTTTAAGGATTTTCTTTTGTAGTTTAAAATGCAACCATACAGAGAATCAATCTTTATATATATGTTGCACTTTTTAAGCAGCCAGATGACAATAATGCAGCACAAAAATTAAGAAAAAGAAAAGAAGTCAGAAAACATCAAACCAGCTGAGTTTATTCATAAATCTGTATTTATCTAACAACTGAAGTATAAACCAATCAGATTGGAGCTTATGTTCTTATGTATAAACAAAAATAGACTTCTGCAAGATAATGTTTGGTTTGTTTTCATTGTGATTCTCCAACTATTTCAACCATCTATCAACTTGTTTATAAACTTTCACAGTAAAACATGATAATTCTGTAGGTCTTTATATGTTGCAAGATATTTCAGACACAGTCCAGCGGATCAAGAATGTTAAAGTAGAACAAAAGTAAGGAGCAAATATCACTAAATATTGAGTTTTATTTAGAAATGTGTAATTTGCTGCTTGTCTCTTCCTATTTTCTATATTACAGGCTTCATTTACTCATTATTTTCTCATAACTTACCTTCTACCATTCCTTCATTGACTGAACGCTCACATTAACTTCTGCCCCTCCTCAAACACATTTTCAATCACGGCAGTCAAATGTTAAATTTAGTTTTATGTCCATCTTACTAACTGTGAATATGAGGTTTAATCACTCGGTCATTTGGAAGTCTGGGGTTTTCCTGCCTGATTTGAGACATTCTCCAAGGAAAGCTGTGACATCTGATTGATTTTAATTCATGGTGTTGCCTCGTTTTCATGCTACATCTCACACAGTGTTTATAAAAACTGAAATAACTGATTTTCTTAGTCATTAAATGTTTAAAACTAACAGCAACACAGAGCTTAATCCATGAAAATCTGTCAACAATTGACTAATAACAATGTATTTCCTCAGTCATCTGCGTATTAAAGCTGGGAAACCGCAGGGTGATGAGTAAATGTGTTTGTTGGGTACAAGATGTTTCCCACAATGACAGAAACTAAAGTAAATAAATGAAATTATTAATAATCTTATTTTGGAGGAGAGAGAGAGAGAGTGAGTCTAATGTTGCTAAGCAACTAATAAGACAGACAGGATTATTAGGGGGAATCAAATTTCATTAATACACTTCAGAGGACGTTCATTTTCATGCACAACAGATAAAAACAGTTTCCAGCATGTTTAAAAACGTGATGCTTAATGACAGGAAATGTACAAATGCAGCAGGTTACTATGGTGATTTTTAGTTGTGTTTCTGATTAAGAATCAGGAATGAAATTCATTATTCAGGAGAAGTAATACCGACAGAAAAGTGTTACCATCCAACCACCCACTGGCCTCAGTGTCTCCATCAACAACAAACAAAAGGGCTTTTCAGTCCTGAAAAAAAGACCTTAAAATAAACAGCTGAGAAGAGAAACACCATAATAAGAGGTTAGGTCACTTGTATTATGCTCCTTGTCTTCATTTAAAAATAATAAATTAAAAGCACTGATTTAGTCATAAAGAAATCCATTTAAATACTTTAAATCACTGAAAAAATACTTCAAAGTTCAGTGAAATATCAGTAGTTCTGGTAAACATTTGATCAGTTTTCTGTTCCTGCTACCGTGAAGCTCAAGGTGTTATTTTTAGTCTCTGATCCGAAAGCCTGAGCCAACATTCAAGGCTGGGCCTTTCTGACCAGTAATACTTTAAAATCTTTGCATCTCTGATAACGATGTAAACAATCAAAACATCACAGTGAAACGGATTTACTGTACATTTCAGATTAGGTTATAAATCACATTATCAGTTTAATATTTTACATTTATGGCAAAAAACATCTATATTTTACTTGAAATAATCCCATAATCCTTTAATCACATTGATATTAAATGTAAATTGTAGCAATTTGCCTGATTTAACCATTTTATTGCAGATTCTGCCTCAACATTACTCTCTCAGAGCAACTCGAACAGATATTGAAATTCTTACAAGGCCAACTTACATTATAAAATGAACATCATACTGTGGTATTTAATAGGTTTTTTGTATTTCTAGACACAGAGGCCTTTGAGTACTTGTTAAGAAATGCTGTACTGAGTTGAAACCTAAAAATCTTTTCAAATAAAATCTGAGTAAAACACTGCACTCTAGTTGAATCATTTTTTTAACATTTATCATTTGTTTTGTCGCAACACTTCAGTCTTGCAAGAGAAATTACTTCCATTTTCCTCAAAAGTCAACTTAAAGCAGCAATGAGCCGAACACACGAACAGTTAGAGACGGATACAGTTTTGATAACAGAGTCTAAAGGAGAGGAGAGAAAGAGAGAGAAATCATGTAAGACACTAACACTCAGGAGAGAAGGACAGGAACTATTTTCGATGAAGGTCTCTCCATTTATCTCTTTTCATTGTGGCCCCTGCTGACACAGAAAGAATTATGCAGGTTCGTATTGTGGCGGGTCATGTTCAGCCCTTGAGCTCATCTTTAAGATGTTTACAATTAGCTGACAGATTTTTCACATAAAATCTACAATTTTTTACTGATTTGTTTGAGCAAAAGTGCTTTCCTCTCAGTCAGACTGAGAACAACAAGA
Source organism: Pachypanchax playfairii (assembly GCA_006937955.1). NCBI lineage: Eukaryota > Metazoa > Chordata > Actinopteri > Cyprinodontiformes > Aplocheilidae > Pachypanchax > Pachypanchax playfairii. The sequence goes on from SSNP01000133.1 coordinate 2,685, forward strand.
GATTTTACAGAAGTCACATTTCAGAGGACTTTTTGTAGGGAGTTTTGGTGCATTTGACATATCTGCAGTAAAGATTAGGTTAGTGCTGTAATGATTTTTTTTTTACTTTTTAAAAGTTTACAACAGAAGTATGTCTGTATCTGTAAAGATAAAGTCAGTTCCTGATGACGGCGTGTTAAAATTCAACCACTTCGTGTACAGTAAATTAATGAAAAGATCAGTGTACTGCAGCCTGAAACAAGGCTTCCAAAACGTTGAGCTGAAAACAGCCAGCAGATCTAAGAATAAATATTAAACTCTCCACAGTGTAAATAAATCATGTATCAAATAATGTCCTTGGAATGGCTGATCAACTGTAAATACAAATATACTGGTGACAGCAGCTTTAAAATAAAAAGTATTTACTGCATCCAATGAATTTAATGAATTAGTGAGCAGAGCAACACAATCGTGCCACTACGTTCCTATTTTACAACATAAACCTAAACTAATTTATAAAAAATATAACCCTGATTAGCACCATCAACTGAAGATCGATAGACAGAGTAATTATTTACTTGTAAGTCAAAAGCAAGGTTAAAACATACAGCATAGAGTTTTGTTGCAGTACAAAGCTGTCTATCTTAATTTTTAATTCAAGACTATAAATTCTACTTCCTTTGCTAAGTGCCTTTTTATAAAGAAGCTGGAGCATGTTTGAAATTAACAGAATGATAAAGGATGATGCAAATCAAAACAACCAGGAAGTGGAAGGATGGTTAAAAGCAGTCAATAAATCAGAACTCCCAGGGAAACTCAGAGCTTTGATATCCAGGACAGGATCCTGAGACGGTTGCTGGTATATAATTTCACACTGTCCACTGTGGCTTTGAGAAGAGGATCATCTGTCATCTCTGAAGGTAGCTGGAGCTGCCAAGAAGCTTTAGCAGCAGTGCTGCAAAAACAAGCAAATGGCTTCTGACCTTCAGAAGAAGTTTTTGTTCTGTCATGTATGAAAAGTGTTGCAATCAAATGACATAAAAGTCTCTCCCAAAAAATTAATTAATTCAATAAATAAAATGAATAGGGTAGAAGACAGTCAACAAGGCTAAATCTCCCGTCACAGTGTGTTGGCAAGCAGAGTGGCAACAGGCTGAGCTGGACTAGGCAGCATCTCAACAATCCACAGTAAAGCCAAGGGTAAATATAAGCAGGACCAGGTCCAGAGTGAAGTAGGACCAGGTTTAGAGGAGCTGTATGAGGCAGAATGGTTGTGTGGACAAGATGGCAACTGGCACACTAAAATCATAAGAGGAAGGCCAAACTCTTGTATTGCAGTCTTCACCTGGATGGTACAGGATGTTTTATCAATCCCATCAAACTTTAAGGTAAATCATTCGTGCACATCTTCAGCAGCTTGCTAAAAAGCACTTGGGAAAAGATGCCATTGTTGGTTCCAAGTGGTAAGAGTTGTCTCTGAGTCTGTTAGTGGCATCTTGAACAGGCTGAGCATCTTACAGCAGTAACATGCTACATTAAATATGTAGGAGTGTGGGCCTATCATGTGTAGAGGGAAGCCCACAGCATTTCTAATACATATCTGAAGACCCCAGCAGTATCCCACAAGGACCATTTACATTCTGTTTGGTTTTTTATGTGGTAGCAGGAGGCCTTGCAGGGGCGTGTAAAAGATGAGCCATAAGAAGATCTTCAGATTTTACAGCAAAAAGCTTCATGATGGCTGTGACTCATGACAGAACACTGACCAGAAAAAACCCCACCCATCTGATGGAAGAAGGTCTGAGGTTGAGAAAGGCAAAACCAGCAAAGACTCCTGGAACCAGTAGTGCATGTAAACATTCATGGATACACCATAAACAAACATAGATTTATTAAAACTTCAAAATTAAAAAGGCCGCCAGCTGTTTGCACGATTAAGAACACACAACCTTCCTACCTTTTGTCCCCTTTACGTGAACTCAGCTGCAATGATGACCCACAGCAATCATGCTAGTGCTAATATGACAGCCCAAGTAATCACCCCGGATCTACTTCGTTTCACTAAATACAAGTTGGACACGCTGCCACTTAGCTGAAGTTATTTAGACAATCTTTTGTTTGCCAGATGAAAAACGTAGGTTTTAACAAACACGCTGCACAAACTTTACTTCACTGTACATCTTTTTTTTTCAGCTCATCACTGTGTACACCCTCTATAATTAGATGCCAGTCATAATGATGATAATCTTTGTAGTGGTGTTTGAATTAGATTAAGGTTCTGTGTGAATTAGATTTCAATCTCCAAACAGCCTGGTGTAGGCGAACATCGTTAGGTCGGCTTATGAAGCCCTCAGACGCTCCATTAAGTTGTTTTCTAATAAATTTAGAAGTGTGTGTGTTCAGAGTGTAAATACCAGAGAAACAGGAACGCAAGCTCTGCAACTAATGTATTCCTCCTGAACCTGCCTCCATACATGAGAAATATACAACAAAGAAATCCATCTTGCTCTTTCTTCAGCTGCTGGAGGACACGAGAGAATAACACATACATCTTTATTAGACCCGTGGCAGAGAAATGCTTTATTATATATTTGACTTTGTGCAGAGACTCTGTTTTTAGATGTACGGTTCAGTAGCTGACCCTTCTGCGCCCCCTCCCTTCCTTGAAAGCTGTGGAAATAATCAACAATAATTTTGATGTTCTATTTATAAGAAAGAAACTGCTTTACATGAGGCACAACACATTTCGTCTTTGAGAGTAAATAGTGTATATTTAAAGGTAAACTGGATACTTCAATATAAACATATTCTATAGATGGAGATTTTCCGTTTCTTTTGTAAGACAACTTTACGGTTTTGTTGAAAAGGAGATGCTTTTCGTGCCTTTCTTTGCAGACAGTTTTGACTGCTCACGGCAGTCTTCCCCCGAGCGTGGATTCTAAAGATAATTTACATCTACAAAGATGAAAAGGACAAGTCCTAACTTGGAAGGAACAGAGCTCTAAATTTGTGGCATATTTGCCAAACATTTCATGATATAACAGAACTGTGTTTGATGGTGGAAAAAGATTTGAATGGAATAAAAACACAAACTCTTATAGTGTCGGTCCTTGAGACTCCAGCAGCTTTCTCTCAGCACGTCCGAGTCTTACAGACATTCGCTGACCACACAGACATGTATTGTTCATGGCGGAGGCCCAGATAGTCCTTTCTTCACAGGCAGTGGCCTCAATAGACCATGATGCATTGCAGCAGCTTCTAATTCAATGGCATATTGGGCTCTATTTGCTTTTTTGTGAATATTAGAGTGGAAGGTACAAAATACTACATGTTCTCCTTAACTGATAAATGCTGAGCTGACCAGAGTCTGTGTGACGTAACCTAAGCAATTTTAGTACCCTTAGTGGCAGATTTTGTTACTGCAGCAGATTAAACTTACACAGTCTTTTAAAGACAGTTTCTTATTGGATGTTCATAATCACATGGAGAGGTCATAGGTCAGGTCGGCTATTTTTATTTTGTCAGGATAGATGTATATTTCTGTCCCAGTTCTAAATTGGAGTAAGTTTAACAGATGATTGATCTCGCATTGTGTTACCATGTGTTCCTTAGTTTTATGATGATACAGTAAATGGATGTACTGTAAAAGCTCTTGAACAGCAACAGGATTTTAAATGTACACCTGTGTGTTTTATTTACAGTTTCACAAAATTGTTCTGGAAACACTGTAAGAAACTTAACAATGAAGATGAAGACAAACAAGTAAACGGCATTCAACTTTACTTCCACATCTCCGTCATCATTCAGCTCTTGCAGTATTCAGGACACTTGTTTAGCTTTCTGTCACTACGTATTCAGCCTAATGCATAGGGGACAGAATATTCTGTGTGGCTGTTGTCTCGTGACATTCATTCAACAACTCAAGATTACCAAGTTATTTCTACCTGCTGAACCTGTAAGTTCCTGAAGAAGTTCCAGTTCCCACCCTGTTAGATCTGCATCTCATATGAAAGACATCCTTTAAGTATTCTTCTACTGGAACGTTCTCTAAGTGTGATGCTTTCTGGAAACACTCAGTTTTAAAAAGAACTATTTTGCCTGAAGGATTCCAGCATCTGGACCACGTGGGGTCTTCTTGTGTTGTCAAGGCAGCAGTTTCGGGGAAGTTCTGCTTTTTTAGCACTTCAAATTTCCACTTCTAGTCTTGTTTTGTTGTAAGCAGACAAAATGTTTCTAAAAGCTGATGCTAGCTTTGCTTCAACCTTCGTGGAAGCAGTAGTTGATTTAGCAGAGCAGAAATGAAGTGAAGCAGTTGAAGATTCGGTTCTTTGTGGTCCTTGTTTAAGGGTTTTGATTAGTTCCAGAGAAGGAACTCTGAAGGCCATTTCTATATGTGATGAGTAAATGTACAAGAAGACTACATTTCCACAGGTGGAGGGGGATTTCTAGAAAGATTCAAGAACAACGTTCAGCAAAATATCAACTACTTCCTGTGTGCACGGCAACAGAAGACTGAAATTACTTGAAGATTATGACGCAAATTCAAAGAGTTTCATTCATCTCACAAAGGTATTTATCATGTAAGAGTTAGAGTAACATTCTCAGCTCCACTAATAGTGAAACTATAAAACACAATCTCTACAATAGTTAAATGCTTAAACAGTCACAGCAAAAAAAATCATATTAACTGGTCATAAATAGTACCAATAATATTTGTATTACTTTTGAAATAATCAATTTATGTTCAATAAGTATTTTACTGTAGAATCAGACCAAAATGAAACTCAATCTGACTTGCTGCATTTGATGAAGGTGATCGACTATCATGCAGAAATGTAATCCAAAACAAAAAAAAACATTACAAATTAGACGATGCAACAATTTTATGAGTGTAAATCTAAACAAGAAAATATGGAGGGTTGGAGATTCAGTTGTAAAATGTTTCCTGTTGCACCATCACAGACAGATTATGATGAAGTGAACCTGATGCATAAATGTGCTGTGGAATAAGTGGCCAGGTACCACCAGAGAACTCCTAAATGTTTATTTTACCAAATCCAAGAGAGCTGCTCTTATTTTCAAGTATGCCATGTGAAAACTGATTATTTCAATAAAAGGCAGGACTAAAAGCGGCTGGTGGCTGCTTTCAGGTATGGTGGTCGTCTTCCATTAGTGGCTTGACGGATGTCTGTACAACAAGACCCTCCAAGTTCAGGGAACCTTTGTTAGTATGTTACATGTGAGCTGTGAAACTGTTCATGTTTTACCATTTCCTCTTAATATAATGTCACCAGCCTGAGCGTGGCTCTCAGCACTCCATCATTTTGCACATCATGTCCCAGGAAGGAGAACAGATTTGACATAGAATGAACTCATATTATAGGCATATTTAAGTTTATCCCAGTATATTCTGAAAGGATTTCAGCGTCTCAGCAGGGCTTCATCACTGTCACAGCAGAAATTCTACTTATTAACTAGATCTGCATGCTAAAAGCCACACTGAGGACATTTTGTCTGTTACTGTTCAACAATAAAAGAGAGGTGGGTGGGTAAGCAACAGTGTTCAGAAAGTTAAAGACTGTGGTTGGTTGCAGAACAAAGCCGCCAGTCGTAGAAATAAAACATTTACGGCTTCATTTCCTAAAAAATTAGGACGAATTGCACAAATGAACATTTCAACACCTCCGCCCTTAGTCATAAAAACCTTGCCTCGGAGGAAGCCTCTGTGTGTGTGAGGCAGTCTTTGTGAATAATTATACCTCATACTTGCAGAAGGGTCATAAGATGTGTCTAAGAGGCAGAGCTCTTGCATAAATAAAATTATTTATAGGAGGAATTTTGGAACTTGTTGCTGTGACACCTTTCACTTGGAAGCATGAGTTTTTTAAAAAGGTCTGGACCTTTGGGAGACAAAGCAGCAGTATTTTAATCCATCTGGTAGATTTCCATGCATCTACACAAAAAGAAACCATTATCTGTAAATATGTTAAGACTGTAAAAACTCTCTAACTTCAAAAACTAGCACCTCCAGTCCACATCTAAACTGTGTAGCATCAAGCTCTAATCAACTGCAGACAAGTAAAGAGCACAACTGGTGCAGACTGACCAGTAATGGAAGGAAAAATGAAATGTCATTCAGTTAAATCAAATGTCACAGACTTTTAACACATGCTGTTTTCACATGGGAAGGTGCAAAACAGCATGATGGGTCACTATATTCTTTACGTGATGTTTGTTTTATGTGCACATTCTAACTTTAATTTATCACGAGTGGTGCATCATAAATAAGGAAGAATAGCAGGACGGAGTCTCCAGGCAGGGATCTTCAGAATTCAACGGTATCCTACCAAGAAGATACAAACGCTGCAAATGTTTTATAAACTTTAAAAAATACTTTTAATAAGATTCATTCAAACACTTCTTGTACCACGTCTTCTCTGGTAAAGGTTGTGCTCAGTAGTGAAAGCGAGTGAAGAATATCTGAAGCATTAGTAGAAACTTTGACTCTGAACTGATGTCACAACTTATTTTACTAAAGAGTAAATAATCTTATTAGTGACAAGCAGTTCAGATGTCTGAGGTGCAACAAACATCTCCTGGACATTTTTTCAAAAAGGTAAATAAAAGAAATAGAAGCTTCTGCTTTAATATTTAGAAAATCCTTAACATCCTAAAAGCCTATCAATTATTTTTAAGTGGAATGTAAAAAAATTCGCCTGAACCTGATGAGGAAGATTATACCGATACTTTAAGTGTATTTTTCTCCTCCTTTGACCACTTTGTCTGTTACACACTAAAGAAATGTCAGAACTAGAGGTTATTCTATCTTGAGAGGTTTCCTCAGGGCCATGTCTGCTTCTGTGTGGCCGCTTTAAGGCCTGGTTTAAAGTCTGAGCAAAGATAAAAGCCTGGGGGATGGAAGAGCACGGGGGGGAAGGGGGGGTATGTTATTTGTCATTGCTTGTTAAAAACAAACTGTTGCGGATCAGTGACGCTCCCATGCTTTTAAATCCAAGACCTCTGGCCTTGATCAAAACAAGTGAGCAAATGAGACCCTCCTAACCATAATGAGAGTCCTCACACCCCCGACACCTTTCCTTTTGGACTGTGACTGATGCATGGATATCATGCAATCCATTAGGAAGCTTTCCTCAGGGCATTTTGTCATCATGTTAAGGGTCAAAACAGCTCTCAAAACACCATCTTCATAAATTTGCAGCATCATTGGAATGTCCTAGACACTCGGAAATGTTTCTTCATCTGTAGGGATGCTTCCCTCTGGGTTAAAGAGGAGTGGCGATGTCCAGTCGCTGCAGGAAGGAGCATTAGCAGACGTCTGAAAGGGCCGTTAAAACACAGCAGCAACTCAGACATATGGCTAAGAATATGCTGGGCAAAATGATGTAAATTATAGATAAGTGCTATTCAAATGCAGCCTCTGAAATCAATGAAAATGACTTTTAGGGACATTATCTTTGTTCGACTTTATATGTCAGTTAAAAGGCAATTTTCATTAGTGTGTGGTCGGAGTAGAAAACCTGTTCTGTCACTCCACATCAGCATCTGATATTCAAGTCATAAAAATACAAATGGAGCCTTTTCTTTTCATTAAATGCTTGTAATTAATTTCTTAAACAACACAGTTTTTTCTTTTTTCTCCAGACATTCATTTTATTGGTCTGCAGAAGAATATCTTAGTCTATTCAGAATTAGCACAATTAACCAAAGCTAAATAATGATCACCAAGCTGTTTAAGATTGCTTCTGGCACTTTCTTCTCCATTTCAGTAACATTACATCTAATTGGCTGACAATACTGAGCCCATATTTGTTCAATATATGAACACATGAATTATTGATATATGCTGGCAAATCCGCTGCCGTTTCCTTTGAGTACTGTCATATTTTTCAAAATGGTAGGTAATGAAAAGAGTGAAGATTTTTCTCTCCAAAACGCCCCTCTCCAGCTGTCTGAAGTCTTTTTAAAAAGTAATGTCTGACCTCTCTGCTGCCACTTGCACTAACAAAGCAATAGCAAACTTCTTGGGAAAAAAATTAGTCACTGCTGAGATGAAAATTAAAACTTTTACTGACAAATCATGAAAAAATTTTAAGCTCCACCAGGATACAACTTATTTTGGTGGCAATATTTTGAAAAATCTCTGATGTAGACTTCTTACTTTTACTGTGACACTTCAAAGAAGCTGGATTTTGACAATGAGGGAGCCGGGTGTGAATCTCAGCAGCACAGGGAGAAGCTCTCTTTAATTTACTCTGAGTATAGAATAACACAGAATCTAAAATAGCTCAGGTGCTTCTCACTGTAGCTGATCCCAAAGCCTGTGTGATGCAATAAAAGAATAAGTGCAAATTCTCTCTGGTCACAGCGACACAAAAAGGAGCTCCAGATGCCAGAAGTGTGTCATACGTGACAAGATGAGTCAAGTGTTTGTCAGGGGCGTGTCCAGATCAGAATATTATGAGCAGTATGTACAACTAACTCTGAGTTTATCTTCAGTTTGACAACTAAATTCAAAATGATTCAGACTCCTCTTTAATGTAAAGAATGAAGGTGAAGTGGAAGAGTTTAACAAACGGACTGAGCTGTGGGTGCTGAGGGTCCTACCTCTCAGAAGCAAGGTGATCCACAATTTCCCTTCAGTTGGAGCTCAACAAGCACCTAAAGAGAAAAAACCCAGTGGTTTAGAACAAGCTGCAGTTGTTGTTACAAGGTGCAACATGTGGGGAAATAATCATTTCATTCTCATTTGCAAAGAAATAAACAGTCTCTAGTTTATTTTGAAAGAAAGAAGCAAAATTTCAACAAAACCATCAAAACGCATTACATCAAAGTTATTGATTTGTTTGTCCCTGAATGAAATGCATATTTGATTCCCAAACAAAACAAGACTTAATACTTGGCAAACGCAGCAGTAAGATGCTGCAGTTTGACATCTCAAAGCCGCAGCGTTCTTCACAGAATAGATAACAATCTCCAATTTAATGTGTTGGTTTACAATTACGGTGCTATTCCTAACTATTCTATCTTCTGCACATACTTAATCAGAAAGTACTGAATCAAAGGTAAAAAAAAAAAAAAAACACAAGAAAATCTATAAATGGTGAATTGAATAAAACCTGTTGAATGAACAAAAGGAAATGCCTAAAATAAATAGTAATTGTAACGGCGTGTTTCTATCAAAACAGCTGTGAATGAGCTATACAAGTACAATTTGCTGCCTGAACTGACGTCTGCATTCCTACATGATGTTTGTTTTGTTTCTGTTATTACATCTAAATGATCTGAGATATCATCTGTCAGCTGCTCAGCTCTGCCAGACGCATCTCTAATCCTGCTTCAACAGTCTGCAACTACAGTGAGTCAAACTCTGACTCATTTTCACCTTTTCTTCCTTGTTTTTAATGTATAAACTGGGATGAATGTACAGAGTTGTGCCTTTAAAAAAGGAATAAGTTTGGTCAGTTTGCTGGTTTCAGCTGTGAGGCGTGGATGATCAGCTCTCCTTCTGAATGAGGCCACACCCATCTTACCCATCAAAGACAAACAGCTGGCCTTCATATCAACACCTCAGAACAAAATCAAGCATCTTTCCAGACTTTACAACAAAAGATCATGCAAAGACAGATCAATCTTAGATGAAGCCATTTCTTTTCTGACAGCTGCTTCTGAGCTCCATATTGCTGCTCAGCCGCAGCATCATTTTCCTGATCTATCACCCACTCAGAAAAACATTCTGCACTTCTTTGACAGCTTTTCTTGAAATAAGAAAGAAAAAAGAATAACCCTGGTCAACCTCCACTCTGCATTCTCCTTTATCTTTTTGCTGACTGTGGAATAAGTAATATTGTTGACACTTTCTCCACCTGTGCAACACATTATGCCTCCATTTGCAGGGGTTGGAAAAGGTGAAGAGAAAGTAGACAAAGTTCAGCAGAGTTTAGACCAGCACTGACTGTATTATGCTCAATAGTGGCAAACCAGAGTCAAGGAGGAGGTTTGTGAGCTCAGAAAGTAGAAGGCACTTAAAAGGTTTTCATTGTGACTGAGGTCAGCGCTATTAGCCTGTAGCCAATGAAGCAAGCGACCGCAGGGCAAATAACTTTGTCTTTGAGTGGATTTTGTGGGCGTTCAGCTGGCTGAAGAGGTCAAGCACATGTGCATGTAGATCCATCAAGAGGGTAGATTTGTTTTGTTTGTTTGTATTTCATCAGCCCCCCCCCCTTTAGTTACTTCAACAGCAGCTATTATTTTAAATATATTTCTGAGATTTCAGATATGTGATAATAATGTGCCCACACGTTTCTACAGAATCCTAATTTATTATAATCAAGCCAAAAATCTCCTCAATGACTTCCTTCACTTATCTCTAAATGCCTGTGAATTTGTCACGCTTATGTCATTATGCTGTAATAAAGTGGAACAATGGTTCAAAATATCTCAACATGAAAAGGAAAAGAGCTCTCAATCGCATTTTGCCCAGCTTCCATAGATCTGCAGTTCTTTTTAAGTTTTTTTTTTCCCCAAGGAACCTGGATCCTGATAGAATCAGACAACCGTATCAAGCCACAGAGTGACACAGTCTTTATTACATGCATTGCGACTCATGGAGTCCATGGAGAGGATATGATGAGTTAATGGCAAGGAACCGTGCTTGATATGGGATGGGGTTGTTTGTTGTACCTCTACCATACTGCAGCAACTGTTTGATCAGCTGTCACAGAGGACAGAACGGACCAGACAACCTGGGAGGGGTGCTAAACAAGCTTAAATCCTGCAGGGTTACTAACAACATGAAGCTGAACAGAAAGACGTCATCCAAACAGTTAAAGAACTAAAAAGAGTATAAAAGGAAGGAAATGATAAAAATTGCGTTGCAGATAAAACTACGGGTTGACTGAGAATAGTTTATAATGAAACACTTCACTTCCAGAAGACGGGCGTGGCAGCGCTGAAACGTATGAACTAGAATGACTTCAATAAAAATTAGTTCACTGAACCCTGAACATGCCCAGATCATGTTTGTGAAATGACTTTTTCATGTTAGTTGTATGTAAATCAAACACCTAAAACGTAATTTGATAAACATAAATAAAGAAAACAATAGCTGGGTTATGTGTAGTGGGCTGTGATAACTGTGTGAATTATTCACATGATGAAGACGACTCTTTGAACAAACACAGTTATGGGAAGAGCTAAGAGCTAATGGCTAGTCTGAGCTAATGGCTAGTCTGAGAAGGGCAGAGACCAAAATGGATTGCTGTTGTCTCAAAACAACTGCAGACTAAAAGATTTCACTGTGGTTCATCAATCCATGTGAGACTTATTTTATAACCCTTTACACCACTGTCAACTTTCATCCGTCTTTCCATCCATCTTCTACCATTCATCTAGGACCAGGTCAAAGGGTAACAGCTTAAGTAGAGCTGCCCAGACCTCTCAGCTGTAAGATATAACCTGTCCAGTCCTGGTTCTGTCCAGAGGTCTCCTGCTGGTGGGACACGTCGGGCACATCTCCACTGGAGGGCGTCCAGAGGGAATCTATACCAGATCACCTCAACTAGCTCTTTTCAGTGTGCATGAGCAGCGATTCTATTCTGAATTTCTGTGGAAAGCTAAACTCCTCAGTTTATTCACGAGAGAGACTTCAGACACTCTGCAGAAGAAGCTCATTTTAGCAGCTTGTGTTCTTGGTTTTACTCAGTTCCCGCTTCACCAAGATGAAGCGTCTGCATCTCCACCGACGCTGTTCCAATCTGTCTCCCTCTTTACGCTAAACTCACCCATTAACAAAATCCTGAGATACTTGGATTCCTCCACCTAGTTCAGACGCTCTTTCCTGACTCAACATGGCAGTCCGAACCTTTTCTGTTTAAGAACCATGGTCTCAGATTTGGAGGTGCTGATCCTCATTGCAGCTGCTTCACACTGAGCGGCAAACTGTTCCAGTGTTTTCTGGAGTTGCCGGCTCGATGACGCCAGCAGGTGGAGATGTGATCTGAAGCCACCTCTAAACTGGAGACCCACCACTCTTTGGCTGCTTCTTCATCGCAGTGAGAACCGCATTACACAATTCTTTACTTAAAAAATGTTATGATTATTTTCCAGTGCCAATAGTGGCAACAGGAGCAGCTCGTTGTAGCCTGGGGTACTTCCTGCAGGAGTATCTGAATATTTCTGCTGGTGGAACCACGTCACATGAAACTGATTGCTGTGTAAAGATTTATAATAGCTGTTTTTAAGCAGCTGAGTTTGTTCATACCATCTACTACACATAATTTTAATAGTGTGAAACCTTTCAACCAATCCCACTTTAAAGATTAAATAATTAGTTGCATAACTATTAAAAGGTTTTAGAATTATGTGCCTTGTGTTATCAGGAGTCATTGTATCAATATTCTAAAGGATTTTTTGTTTTATTTTGCTAAAGATTGGCTGTCAGCCTATAAAGGACAACTTCATCAGTTGCAACTGTTATTTCTAAAAGCATGTTGGGTGTTCACAAGATGTTTCTTTGTATAAAGTGATTAAAGCCAGTGTTCTAAATCCTCTTTGTGAATGCTCTTGGCACCACAGAATCAAAAAACAAAACAAAACAATAATTTTGAACATATCTTGTTCCAAACTATTGCCTGATTTGATAAATAAACCCTCATTTACATGATAAAGCACAATATTCACCTGACAGATCTGTAACATGAAAAGAATAATGACTCGTTTCTGTTTCAGTATTATCAAATAATTAACCAAATTAACATCATGACAGCTCAATATTTACAACAAGACCTTTGAAACAATCACTGTTTATTGAAAAACTCATGTCAAAGCTTCCAACAGGATTATATTCTGATTTGTACTAGTATTCAGCTACAAAGCTTTTAATAGAATCACATAGTAAAGCTATAGGGATCTTTTAGGAACAGCTGATTTATTTCACAGGTTGCATTACAAACACTGTTACATAGTGACCAGAGGAAATACTTAATTCCAGTAAACAGCTGCTAAAACCTTTGGAACATCTTGCAAATGGGAATACAGGGTATACTGTAGAAGTCCTGCAGGCTGAAAACAAAGGCCTTATTGTTCTTAGACCTGGATATAAACATGGACTTTATAGTGAACTCAGAGAAACCGGCCTCATGAGGGAAAAACCAAGTCTTTGAGAAGGCCAGCCTCTAGAAATGTTTGATTTGCACTAAACGAAAAGCCAATATCTCAACCGCTGTGTCCAGGTGGATGTTGGTCTGAGCCCGGCTTTGGACATTTATTACACCTTATACTCCTCACACACTTCCAGGCTGATCTGTCTACATCAAATAAAGCCCAAAATATATCCCTTCAAATTCTTAAGGGAAATAGCAGAACTAAGAAGGAGCAGGTTTAGCAGCTTTAACCTCCCTCCCACAGCACCACACGTCACTTCTGTCCAGAGGAACCAGAGTTTCTTTGCTACCGACTTCACTTTTATTAAAAAAAATGGGGAGCAACTTGCAAAGCTGTCTTGTCTTTTTGTCCAACTTTTTGTCCTAAAGTGAACTACAATGTCAATGGTTTCATTCCCAGAGTGAATTTACTCTAACAAAAATGTACTGCTCTGGTTACACGTGTGCAGTTACGTGTCAAAAACATCTGTGAGTTGCAGAAAGTTGATGCAGGATGTGCTGCATTAAAGCAGAACTAAGTAAGTTTTGCTCTCGCTCTCCCCCTACTGGTCCCCTGTGAAAGCTCACTGTCGTAACGTTCCCCCGCCGCCGCCGCAGACCCCCCCCACCCCCTCCACCCCGCCGCCGCCCCCCCAACAACGCGCAGAGAACGCTTTTGCAAGAAGAAAGAAAAACAAAACCAAGAAAATGTCTCGACAGGTGAGTATTATTGTCATCTTTGCGCTCCTAAGGGTGGCGTTGCTAACAACAGCAAGGGCTTCATGCTTGTATTTATGTACGTGAGTGTGAGTGCCGTAAAGCAGGTTTGTTCTCGCGAGATTAGTCGGGTCCGATCCACTGAAAGTTGCAAGTGCTGCTTTCAGGACACAGACCCTGGAGGGAGGGGAGGGACCCACGAATCACCCCGCCAAGTCCTTGTTTACCCCCACAGGGACTCTAGAAAACATTTATTGAGGTGAAAAAACTTACTTAGTTCTGCTTTAAAGCATGCATCAGAATGAAGGAGAAAGATGATTTGGGTGTGTAATGGATTCTCTTGGATTTCGTCACTTGTATGTATTGGTTGAAACAGAGAACCAGACGTTCAGTGAATTAGAACACCAATTGATGAAAGAAGTCAGAGACTGGATCCAACTAAAAGATGAACAACAATCACTGTCCCAAACCAGAGCCTATATGTGTGTGTGTGTGTATTTTTTTTTTACATCTTAGGCAGCAATTGATGCTGTAAGCTAGCTGAGGAATACTTCCCTGACTCACATAGTTCCAGCTGTGCCTTATTCAACACTCATAGCTCATTTGTTACTGAGCACATTTATCCCTTTAAAACCACATCATCCAAATTGACAGATTTCAGCAGGGCATCGCTTCAGACCAGTCATGAATGAGACGGTTTTAACAGTTGCCAGGTCTTATTTCAATTCAAAGTGCATCTAGTAGGTGTTAAAATGAGCTGAAAATATCTTTTATTTTATTACAATGAAAACAAAAAACCAAAAGCACTCAAACTGTTGAATTCACAATGAAGAAAATTGATTTCTTGCGACATAAAGACATGATGTTGTTTCAAGTCAACATGTTCAGGTCAAAAAAATTTGTTGAGGTTGATTTAAGATCAATTACATGTATTTTGCTAGTTTTTTACCAATATAAATTATACAGAGTCAATAAAATTGCTGGAACTATAGTCCAAGTAAACACTTTAAATGAAACCTAATAAATTATGTTGAAACTGATTAAATGTATTACATAAAGCTAAAGAATAACAATGCTCCAAGAAAAAAAATTGGAAATGATTTGATAACCATGCTAAATAAACTAAATAACTAACCTGCAGTCAAACCTACATGACGACAGAAACAACAAAAACAGAAGTTCCTTCAATTCATGGCTGCAGACACCTTGTATATGACACGCTGGCAGACTCAGTCCTATCATACTCAACATGTCACGAGCTTGTTTAATGAGTCATCGTCTACCATTAAGCTCGGAAGAAAAGGTCCTATTGTTTCAGAATGCACCTGAATAAAGCCTGCATGTCACAGCCTCTTCTAGCTAACCTTCATTTCAAGTAGACACCTCTCTATTGTTTAAGAATGGTTGAAGTGCTGCTAAGATTAAGCCATTAAATCACTTAATTAGTGGTTAATTAAAAAATTAAAGATTTTTCCTGCTGAGGTCAAAAGATACAAATATAAGAAGATAAATCATCACCTTGATCTTGGGGTAAAATTACATAAATCATTGCAGTTTGATTATTTAGATTGTACTTTAATGACCTGAGTTTAAAAAAAAAACAGATTTTATTCCGTGGTTTTTAGATTTAGCACATGTGTATTTTTAATGGCTGGTAAAGGCACCATTTATATTGTTTTCTCTCTCAGACCTGGAGCGACATGTGTCTGCTTTCAGCTTCCAGGATTTAAGACTGCTCTGAAACAAAGCTTAGATTATTTTACGATGCTTTATTTTCTAAAATGTGCCTTGAGTTAAAGAAGCATCATGAATATGTCCAAGTTTACCTTTGGAAAGTGGGAACATATGGACGAGTGCAGTTTTCTTCACTGGCCAGCAGGCTTAGCTTAAATTTCCTGCATCTGTTGGTGAACTGCAACTGTGAGCAGAGAGGAAACTCCGTGTCACCAGAAAAAGTTTTCTTTTTGTTGTGGCCTGGGGTTGAGTATCTCCAGAAACTATACAGACAGGGAGCAGTTTTCTAACACCTGCTGGGAAGAAGATGAGCCAGAGCGGATTGGATCATAACAACCAAAGTCAGAAACTAAGAAACTCCATCAAATCCAACTTTACTGTCAGGAGGAAGATTCCTGACTAAAAAACTAAACAAAAACATCAGCTGATTAGATGTACTAGAGCACCATGAAGCAAAACATGAAAGTAACAAGAACATGTAATAACCAGGCAAATTAGATTGAAATTCTACAAAGAGAACATGTTGAGGATTTCACAGATCAAGCATGTAAAGAGCCTCTTGCTTTGCAAATGAAAAGACGTTGTGAGAAGTCAGTCTTACAGTAGAGGAGACAACAAGTAACAAGCAGTGGAGAATCATGTTGCACGATTATGCATGTTCACGAGCACACTGGCAGGTTTCTGAGTAAGACCCAGGCGGTGGGATGAAGCCAGGAAGTGGTGCCATCATCATTTCTGTATCTGTCTCTTTGACCCCTGTGGGGCCACAGATAGAGCTCCTTTCTTGGTAAAATACATGAAAATATGATCCTGTTTAACAATGAAGGGAGTTGTCTGAGAAAGCTGTTCCTTTTGCAGTAAAAGCATCAGCCACATTTTAGTTATTTACTGGAGGAGATTCATTTTAAACTTCTGCATTTCAATTATAGAAAACTACTTCTAATTTACTACATTTTGCTCCACTTGGACTTTTTTCATGGCTTGAAGCGAGTCAGACTGTCTCAATGGTAGAGAAACTATTTTATAATGTATAAGACGGGCATGTTTGCAGGAAACATGTCCAGGGTGAGACCCCGCCTCTCGCCCAATGAGCACTGGAGAAAGGCAGTAACGACCCTGAGCAGGAACAAGCAGGTATAGAAAGTGGATAGATGTTTGCAGGGACCCAGTTTGCTTTAGTGACCTACAGACCGAAGCCCTATTAGCTCCCAGGGTGTTTTTCTGCAGCTGACCCTCTGCTTTGACCTTCCAACAGAAATGGAATTTCTCAGCAGGGATCACTAAAGCATGTAATTCATTCATTAATCCTTCTCGCTACTGATTAAAAATTTGTGCATGTGACTGATAAGTGGGTTAAATATGCATGTATCACAAATTCAATGAAAACAGACCAGCAACTTTAAGCAAGTAGGAAAATGTAATAACACCTTGCGTTTTGTCTTTTATTTCAGACATCACTTATCAAACTGTGACATTTACTGTTAATTTTCTTTTGAATTTAAGCTTAAATACAGAACAAAAAAATAAACTATTGTATTTTCATTTGAAATGCACCAATCATGGGGTGATCTCAGTCAGAGGATTTTTAACCCTAAGCACTAACCAATGACAATCAGACACTCAAATATCTTCCTTTTCTTATGTCTTTGAACGTAGCATAACTAGATAAGTAACATGTCTTCAGTGTGGAAATTTATACACATTAAAGACTCGACTATGTCAAAAGTCTGTCAGGTGTTGAAAAAAAAACAGAAGTACAAGAGATGTAAGAATCTACAAAGGAAAACTGATTTTCTGCAGATTTTACTGCTCAGTAACAAATAAACTGAGCTTTTCGATTTCAGCTCCAGCTGCTACATGAACAAGTGACATATTTCAGTCCAGCTTTCTGAATCAGACCAATAATCTGCAAACAGGTAAACAAATAAAGATCTAATGATTTAAATGCTATAATTATCAAAGTATAATTATTTAACAATCTAAAACACCTAAAAGTAAATCTGTTTTCTTTTTCTCCAACACAAATAAAATGAAACAAAAAACAGTAAAATAATTGGAAAACATATGCTACTAATGACTGCTCTTACAGACAAATTAATCAAAATCTGAACCATCAGTTCAAAGTTTTACGAAAATTAAAAATCAGAATTAGACATTAAAGAAAAACTCATTACCAGCTCTCACATATAAACTGTTCACATTTTAGTGTTAAACATTTTCTTTGGCTTGTAGTTAAACAGACTGTATAACATGTATTAAATACACAGATTTCACTTTCACAGTATTATAATGGCTAAACTCATGAACTAAGCTTGAATCATTTCACTTTAATTGTACATCATAAAATATCTCTAAAAGAACCATTTTTCCTTTCCTTTGATGATTGAATGTATTGAACCAGTGTGCAGAAAGAACAACTAATCAGAAAAGGCATGAGGTCAGAACAAGCTCAGGCTTCACTGTAAACCTACTGAAATGAGCTCTAGCTTAAAAAACTGCAGCCCAGCTTCTTCTTCTCCAATCTAAAGCACGTTAGTTTCTCCAAGAAGTGGCTCATCATCACTTAACATGAGTTATTGTTGTTAACTTACTCCCCAAAAAGACTGACATCAATAACCTCCACCCTCCTGGCTCCATAATTGTAATGACTTTGCGACAAACGACACGTCACTGCTTTTAATTTAATTAACTTCCATCTTTGTTGCCTTAATTGTTTGTGACAAGACGTTGGGCGAGACATGGACGAGGAGGGTGATGGGGTAAATGATATGGTGATGAGTAATTAATGTGTTTCCTAATGGAAGTGGAAGCTGCTGGATTATATACGGATCAGCAGCACTCAGTTAGACAAAGTTATCCCTGACTGAACGGATGAAGAGATTCCCTCTGCCTCCTGTGTTTTCTTCAATAAGCCTATTTGCACTTTGTGTTAAAGGACGGGATGAAATATAAGATTTGTTTATGTCTTAATAGCTTTTTAGATGTTCAGACCTGAGCCTCTGTGATGTTGTAGGCAGTAACGAAGTCAGCTGAGCTCCTCCAACTGGCTTATTTGTGATAACCCAGGAGACGGTGAGCTCTGAGGGGATGGAGCAGGTTTAGTCGACACCATTTGCCTTTTGTTTAATTACAGCCTCTTATCCACAAACGAAAAAGCTTTGAAAAACCTAAATAGCACATTTTTCTTTAATCAATGTGACTATAGCACCCCAATCAATTTAACATACTTCTCTAAGAAGCAAATCCATTTTACTATGAAAACCAAGGGAAGGCATTCATCAAATATGCAGTCTGTCTGAGAGCTATTCAGATGATTGGTTTGGTGTTTAGTCAGGAGAAAGTGATTCTAATTTAAACTGTCTGACGTGTTTCACTGCTTACCAGAGCAAACACTACTCTGAGAGGTGATGCTGTACAAGGAAAATCCACACAAGCATCCTGATATTATCTGAAAATATTGTGAAAAATGCTTCTTCCAAACATCCAACAAACAAACATCAACTTTTTTATAAAGCACAGTGACTTCAGAATTAAAGGAACTTAAGGCAGCTTTACAAAATCTGACTCAGTGCTGCCGCGACAGGCGCTGTGGCTAACTGCAGCCACCAGCCAAGCCGGCACGGGAGCGCGCACAGACACTTTACAGACTGTTCGTCTTCACAGCACTGCACCGGGGAGGCTAACATACTTCACGTCAGGTCTCTCCACTCTGTTATTTGATTTGATCTCATCATTTTCATACTGTATCAGGCTCTAAACACGACCTATAATGTTTTCTCACCTGGTCACAAGGAAATGAGCCATGTCAGCATCCGTTTTCACTCCCAAATGCAGCTGAAGTTCCCTCCATGAACCGAACGCATATCCAATATTTATGAGGGTGCCTGCCCGGCTTCGGTCATATTTTTTTTTAGACTCACGAGATGCCGCTGATAAAGTCTTTTTTTTCTTCGTGGTGCCACTTTTTTGGGGGGTGAGAGTGGATGCAGGTCGTTTGATGGCTGCAGAAACATCCATAAGTATACCTTCAGTGTTTGAATCCAAGTCCACGGCGGCCATGTACTTCCTGTTCAAGAGCTGTCGGCAACACGCATGCAGCGTCAATTTACGTCACATCCCTACAACTGCGCGGGAAATTCGGACGTCGAACTGCAGCGCATTATGTAGCACACAGCGTTTCCAAGGCAACAGACATATATGCGGATGGCCTCGTTATTTTGGGTTTTTAATGCTTCATGACCCATTAGCATTGAATAAACTGGAAATGCATGTGTAGTTTTTCACAAATCTTGCCTTATGTCCCTTTAAGCTATTAACTTGGATTAACACCATTTTCATGTATAAACTGTAAAGAGAAATGTTAAAGCTACTGCCACTGGTTCATCAGGATCACCATGGTAACCACACACACTCATGTCTAACTCTGACTGTACTCTTCATAAAACATGTGTCTGCAGTGCTCTAGAATGGAAATATGTGAAAATTCAAATGACCCTTCAGTTCCAGTTTTGAAAAGTCTGAGCTCAGACACAATGGAAGCTGACCAGACTCGGAATGTGTGAAGTCTGAATGAGTCCTGGGCTGCTTGATGCAAGCCCCACCCACCAAGGACTCTATTGCAGCTGCTTGATGGTCACATCTGGAAGTAACTGGCCATTAGGTTGACCCCTGCAGTTTATTTGTACTCAGCTCTGGACAAACTGGCACCGAATTTCAAACAGCCAGTTTACTTGCCTTTTCAGTTCCTGGGTTCAGCATATTTCTCAGTCCAATTCTGCCTAACCATTGTGACAAGTTGAGATATGACACCATCACAATCAGATAAACACAATCCTCAAACGCCATCTTTAATTAAAAACCATTACAGATATAAAAAATCCAGTCGAGTCACGCTAACTTCAGCATTTCACGACTCATTTGAACAATGAATCTTTTCTATTGTGAAATCAGATTATTGTGATTGAGGGAAACGTCCACAGATTTTTGTTTTCAAGTCACAGCACACTATTCCAATTGAGCAGCACATTTTGCATGTGATTTACCTTTGCATGTGTTTTTTAAACTGCAGGAGAAGTAAACAGAAAACCAGGACTGAAACGTTGAATATTAAAAGGTGCTTCAGTGCTTATGAAGAGGCAACCTTAATAAAAAAGGAACAAGAAGAAGCTATAGTTTAGTGGGGAACATCTGGAAATCCTTATTTCTATTTAAGGTCCTTTTCTCAGAAAACAACTGACAAAAAACAGCTCAGGCAAAAACCAAAAGGAAGAGGTCAGTAAAATAAAAAAATATATACTGTTGTTTTGAATTCAGCTCAATCTTCATCTGCCTTTTCATGTTTCCACCTTATTCATTTCAAAGAATGTAATACTGTCTGCCGTAAAAATGAACTACATGCATGATTTAACAGTGAAAGAATAAAGTAATCTTGCAGACAAAAAGCCACTCAGAAGAAGTGGCTTTACATGAACAAAGTAATGTTCCCGTAAAACAGAAAAGAGATTTTTTGTATAATATTACCAGTAATTGAATGGTATTGTGCTCTATCATATATTTTTAATTCAATAATACCAGCTCATGGTTAACATATAGTCTCTTTAGCTCATATTTATAACAAAACGTTTTACTGGAACAAAAAGACTGCGACAAGAACAATATATAGATAAATTCAAGCTTTACTGATGCAGTAACATTTAAATCAATAGTACAACGTTCTTCAGAGGATAATATAGTTGATGAGATTAAGATAAATCAGATAAAATAATCCAAATATTAGCCGAAACCCGATTTTCCAGAACAAAAAGTGTAAAACAGGTCATTAAATTCTCTTAAGAAGTATTCTGTCATCCACATATTGGATTTCACACAAGATACAAACAAGTGACGTCATTCATTTTGTGCTCTGTGGTTTAACCCCATGATCCTGTATTAAGTTGAAACTTTGCATTGTGAGTTTATTTCTCTTTAGCAGATATTTATGATAATGACAGCAAGGCTGACTCACGTAGTGCCTGAAATCTGGCACCAGAGAAGAAACATCGTGCTCCAGTACACAGACCAGAATCAAAGTTTCATCATCTCGTTATATTCGGACATCGTTACCACTGATGTTCCTTTGCTGTAATACAACAAGTGATTTTCCTTTTGAAGGATCATCAGCTAATACTTGTGATAAGGTCCTGAATTCTATAAATAGATACGGTCTACTCTTTTAATATGACACTGGTTCCTTCTCCTAAGACGTAATAAGACAACAGACAGGACTTAAGGATAACAAGGTCGGCCGCAGGTAGAAAGCTGAGATAACGAGGTTCCTGACAGACAGTCGAGGTAGGAAACCTGGAGCTCCCCTCTCATTACTAGTCTCTCACCCTTCGGTTCTTAAGCAAACTGTGTTTGCTCTGTGTCGAGAATATGTCTGAGTGCGAGCGGTGACATCTTCTCGACAATGAGCCGAGGACGCCTGGAGCTTGTTTTTACATTTTGATGTCAGGATCGGATTGGAGCAGGTCGAGCTGACAGCTGAGCTTTTTAGGATAAAATGTTATCGACTTGTGTATAGATTTGTGGATTACAAACAGTGTGATCACCATTGTTTGTGTAGAAAACGGAGACGAACAGATTCATGAATTGTCTAAACAAACTGGATTTTATTGAAGTAAAAATCATAATGTGGACAGTTTGTTCCTGTGTGGGTGAAGAACAAACATTTAGACTACTTTTTCAATTTCTACAACCATTAACTTGTTTGTTCAGCTTTACAACTTCCCACAAACTGTTGTTTTGAATAAACCTGTTGTTTTATTTGATGAAAAGGTGGAAAAAGGACACAAAACGTTTGGGGAGCAACTGAATGAAAAGTTGCAGGTTTAATCAGGAAAAGCAGAATATGAGCTGGAGTCACTAATCTGATTTGTAAAGATCCTCTTCAATAACAGATGATGCCATTAAGAGTTCTACTACTCATTTAGTCTATATTTATAATAACAGAATTTTATGCAGATCTGGAATATTACAAATGCAAATATGAGTTTCTTGGTGAACGACTGCAGAGAAAAATCCCCTTTATTGATTTTCTAAATAAAAAAAAATTGTTTTTGTGCTATAAAAGAACATAAAAAGAAGCCTGATGGATTTTAGAAACATTCTTTAGTCAAACGAGGGCAGAATAAATAATCAGCAGCTTACCTTGAACCTGATGTCTGCAGCAGTGTAAGTACTGACAGTGAAACAAGTTAGGATAGAGTGTTGACATGGAGCTGCATGAGAGCAAAAAGTGTTGGGTCAATAAGTTTTACAAAAAGCACAACGAACACCTGGAAACATCAAAACACTGGCTGACAAGTTGACTCCAACTCAGGTAAAGTTTGCAAGAGGAGGAATGTTCCGGCTTGAAAACAAAACAACAGTGACTGACAAAAAAGTGAAAAGAAAAAATCTATTTTTTCAGAACGAAATGTAACTGGAGCAAATATTGTATCTAATGTTTAAGTTTATTTAAGAATTCATGAAGTATTTAGTATCAGCACTTTACCGTTACTGTTCTATGTAATAAAGATGTTGTTATATTACACATGGACGTTTCCCGTGATTCACACATCAAAAACCACCTTCAGACCGGTGAGATGACAGATCAGTGTATAACAGCAGAAATTACTCTGCAGTATCTGGATTCTGAGCAAAAACCAACAACTTCAATAGTCAGAGTCTAAATTAGTTTGATTCAGTTGCACTTTCTCTTGATGCAAATGTAAATCCTGTGTAGAATTATACATACAGTAATAAACGGTTAATAAATGTTTGCATAAAAATGTTTACAGTGTTCAAAATACAACAAATAATATAAAATATTTTCACCTGTTACCTGAACTTCATCAACATATTAATTTGTGCTAAATAATTTTCACCTATTTGAAAATATAAATTCAGTTTTGTCTTCTACAACATCTCAGAGATACACTATCAGCTTAAAGAGGCCCTTCCGTTAAAAACATTTTTTCTGAGGTTTCTATTGAATATTTTAGCTCCACAGGTGTTCTTACCTTCATAGTGGGTGTGAAAACAGGTCAACAATTTTTCTTTCAGCTTTAATCTCTCAAACTACACAGGTGGTGATAAAACCCGAGTTCTCCCGAGTCCGAACAGCCTGTATCTGTTTCGTCACAACTCCTTTGCTGATTAGTATTCATCAGCTCCCGCAGTTGAAACCACACCTAGCATGCTGATGGCTAAAAGTTGCAGGATAAGACGTAGCAAACCGGAAGAGACTCGGTGCGCTGTTGCCATGCACAGCGGGGCAGGAAACAGGAAGCCTTGCTCTAGGCTAGTTTGTTAGCCAATCTGAGTCCAGTAAATGTGCATAATGAATATTAATGAGATCCAGCCCGAAGTCTGACAAATCTTGATGCAGACAGATTGAAAGGTCTGTTAATCAGTGTTTCCTAATGTTTTTTAGATATAAAATGTTTCATATTACAGGTTAATACTTCAGAAATAACCACAAAGTCATGAAATTTGTATGAAATGGCCTCTTTAAAGCATTTCATTTGGATTCCATTACAATCTGTGTGATGTGTTAAAATTATCAACATCTTCTTTACATGAGATATTTTGATCTGAACCAGGATTGACAGCGATTTTTAAATATTAAATAATTATTAACATATGCAAATTCAAATAACTAACTAGAAAAACACTCAGCGAGCGCAGACCTCCGCCAAACAGCCCTTGTACATATTGTAGAAAGTACTATGTCCGTATCCTTAAAAAAATTAAGGATCCTTAAAAAAATTTGAAAAGTATCCTTAAAAACGTCCTGGATCCAGACAGAAATCTGGATCATCCCCATTTCTGACCTTTCCTGAAAATATCATTAAAATCCATCCATAAGTTTTTTAGTTATCCTGCCAAAAGGCAGGCAGACAGGCAGACAGGCAGACAGGCAGACCGACAGACCATGATGAAAACATTACCTCCTTGGTGGAGGTAATTAAAATATGTTTGTTTTTTTATCACTGGCACCTTGCACTATTCTAAAACCACTGCACTAGTAGTTTACCAGCTTGGTAGTTTTTCATGCAGAGGTGCATTTTTCAGCACAACACCTGCCAAAAAAAATCATAAAACTTTAAGTGTTCCTGCATTTCTATTGTTGGATTTTTTAAGAGATAACAAAGTAGAAACTAAAGCCATGGCTAAGAATTTCAGCATAATTCCACACAAATCCAAATAGTAACTGCACTTAAATGTCTGTCCTCAGTTTGAATGAGAGTTAAATAATTGACTCCCCTGTTCTGAGTGAGACATTTCCACAAGATCTGAGGAGGGTTAATAAATATCCCAGATGGAATGCAGACTCCGCCTACTCTACTAACCTCTAAATGCATCAGCACACATGTGATGAAGACTCTGTATTTCATTGCATTACATTTTCTGTTTGGCTACATTTACAGCAATATCCAAAACAGTCTATGTATAATTCATCCACAGTATTATTGAGATATCCGTGTCATCCCAGGTGATCCAGAGCCACTTACTATCTCATTCACACAAACAGACAATTCAAAACCTTCTGTTTACTTTAACTGCATGACGTTTAAAGAAACCACAGCTCAAATGAAACATACATAGGCATGAGCAGAATATGTCAATGTGCTTCAGAAGACCACCAACTGGTTTGGACCAAACCCATTACCATCTCACTGTGAGGTGGCAGTTTTAACATCAACACACCATATGGCTCCTCACCTTGGGAACTATCTGTTTTATATTCAAGACAAGAGTCAATTATCTGCATTTTATGTCACAACCAAACCTTTTTAAAGTCATTTAGAGAGGACAAACTGTGTTTTTCACTGTGAGCTTCTGTGAATATTCAAGAGAGAGACAGAATGCATATGTTTATGTGACTTTACCAAATATCCTCTGGGCCACTGGCACTTAAATGAACCAATCTGTCCTTGGGGATGTTAAGCTGGAGGGGGGGCTTAAAAGAAAGTTGCTATACACAAAACTCTCATGAGGACAGCAGACAGCAAACACTAAGCACTGCAGTTAAAGCACTCGTATCTCATTAGGGAAACAAGAATTAAATGCAGCCATGTTTTCAATAAATAGAACTTATAAAAATCAATCATCTTTCACTGATATCTAAAAAAAGAATATAAAACGTACCTTGACACGTTCCGTTAGCTCGGTAAGAACAAAACTCTGTTACAAATATGATTGATTCATTTCTGAATATTAACTGAAGGCATGTCTTTTAGCTGCACAATGTGTGCAAAGAGTAAAACACCTGGAACTAATTAAACACAGGTGATCTGCAAAATGAACACAGGTAAGTTAAATAAAGTTAAATAGAGACGCACCAAGATGGAATATTTCAAAATGAACAGGAAGTAGTAACAAAAACCCCAAAAATAAATATAATAAACATGTTTAGAGCAGCAGAAGTTTTTATATGTCACTAAAAAGAATCGAATAAGCCTTAATCCTAAAAAAGTTTTGTTTAAATCCTCTAAGGCAAAATTTATTTCACTTTTTAACCACAAAATGCAAGAGTTGGCCTTCTAAGAACAAACGTAATTAGTTCAGACAGTTCAAATCTTAAAAACTCATATTTCGAACAAAATTTTAACCATTAAAATAAATAAATCAATAATTTGTTCCAATTTCCCTCCCAAAAACGTGCAGAACACTAATATTTCCTGGCATTTTTAGCTTAAAAGTAGCATCATTCTAACCTAATAACAGCTTGAAGACCTACATTACACAGACAGCTGTTTGATGGTAGCAGCTTCATATTCCCCGGCAGGTGGGCGGCAGGGTGACTTGTGCGCTGACTCAGCAAAGACTGTGTGCTGAAAAAACAATTTGTATCTCAGACACTCAAATTCTATTCAAAAAAAGTTGTGTTCATAGAAGTTTGTATCGCAGGATGGACTGAATCTAACCATTTCCAGATGAAAACAGCTGGACTCTGTTAATTGTTTTTGCTCATAAGATGAATAAAACATGTTTTGTCAGGATCCGGGTGTTCACAGATTTTACTGTATGTTAGAGGAAGTATCTAAAACAATGTGCTCATAAAGTTTGATTCAGATGGATTTAGAGTGTTTTGTAGTTTTGTAGCACTGCACAGCTAAAAACTGACATTAGAAGCTCTGTTCACAAAAACAATGTACCATATATTGTTTATTTTTTCTTGTACTAAAGATGTAAAAATTAATAAAAACAATTGATTTCATAGTCGAATCTCATTCTGCATGTTTGTTTCTGTTATTTTTAGAGAACAAATGAAATAGCCACTGTCCTTTATAAAAAACAAACCAATAAAAACATGATAACTAGCCATAGCTGGTGGAGATAATTACTTTCTTAGCAGATGACCTGGTATCATGTATCTCAGTAAGAGATCTGAGACATTTGTCCATGTATTAAACAACAGGACACTAAAAACTTACTGCCACTGCTGCAAAGGTCAAATAAAAAGCAAGTACAGCATTTTTAGATTAAAGAGGAATTCTTTAGTTTTGGCTATTTTTGTATTGCTTGATGATATAAAAGGGTAAAAGAGATAAACAAAGATGATTAACTCTGTATCATCCCTTTTCTGTAACTATAAAAGTGGTACAGGAATAACTCGCATTTACAATTTGTCCATAAAATGTCTCTGATGAGCTCATGCGTTTGTCTGAGCTGGTGCATGCTGGAGAGGAATGTGTGTTTTGAAAAATAAGCGTGCCCATCACTGCATCGACCGATGGAAGGGAAAAAAACAAGAGCCAGACAGAAAGTGTGAAAGAGACAGAGAAAGATTGATGGTCTTGTTCCCAAGAGGAGAGAACATTCTTGTGACAATAGTGCAAGTAAATCAAAATCACAGACAAACTGTTCCAAGTGTCCTTCATTCAGTATTAGACCCTAAACTGTAAGCATGATGAAGAAGATGCATACATACTAGGTGTTGTTATTTCTACATCACTCACAGTTGTCTAGCACACAGAATTTATTCCATAATGCTGAATTGGTTTAATTTCTCTAATATTTGACAAAAATAACTATTTTATTTTAGATATTACAGGAGTTTTTGGTGCTCCATTGTCTTTATTTCAAATGGAAACTACAGTGTTAAAATTCACGCAGAAACATGAAGGCCTTCTTCAGGCTGAATGTAAACTGCACAAAAAATCAGCCAGAACATGGACTCTCTTTACAGGGTCTTGACAAGGTCTTTACGGAGGTGTTAAGTACACATTGGGATCACATCACATGTGAAAGACTGTAATGGGTCAGTGATGTTCTGAACATACTCAAAACCTCTCCAGTGAGGTCAAACTGTCTCCCGACCCCGTGAAAGAGAGAGAGATAAAAACGCATTGGGTGTCCCATTACGTGTGTGGGTTGGTCATTGAGACTATGACTCCAAACTGTCATCATCTTCTGGTTCATAGCTGCATTCGAACCCAGTCCTAGAGTAGTGTCCATAAAATATCTGGGGGCATGAAGGGATCATGAGGTTTTATCTTAGGATTTTTGTGTGAATTTGCTGACAAAGTCTTAAAGACACGGAACAAATCAGAGGGAAAAAACTATTTGGTGAAAACTCCTGGGAAAAATAACGACATGACTGTACTCTCACTGAAAAAGGTTTTTCCTGTTCTTGTATCTGGATCCTAATGAGCTGGTCATGATCTCATATAACAAGCTGGTTCTGTAATGTACATGTTTAATTTCATTTAGAAGAGTTTGATGGTTGAGAAGAACCAATCAATAAAGTATATCTGACAACCAGAAAACAAGTTAAATAATCTATAACAATATAATCTCTCTTAAGACTATTTTTTTACCTTAAATTCAGTGCAAGAACTTTATGTTGAGAAATATCTTAGACAGCATAAATGTTAGAGATTGGGAGAAATAAAAAAGTTTTTCAATCAAAAGCATTGTTACAAATATTAAGCAAGGTGGTGGTAGCATCATGCACAAAGCTGTTAAACAGATGGATCTACTTTTACACCCAAAACAAAGAGGAAATGAAAAAAGATGGAAGGGGTGATGGCAGTACTACTGTAATATTTAAAGATGTGAGTTTAATAAGGAAGATTTCTTTTGCTGGTTACTTTGACTATGTTTGTGGGTTTGAAAACAGAAAAGAGCAAAAACAAAGAAAAATAATAATCAAAGGAACTTTAAAGGGCAACAAAGAGCAAGTACATCTTGTAAATCTAAACAGAAATTAAAATTAGACAGTTGTTAGTCAGCTGCTTTTAACAACAAGCCAAACAACATTCACATGTGAGACTTTCTGAAGCAGCTTTTATTTTTTAGTTAAGACTCCTGTGACTATAATATTCAATGATTTATAACAAAAACAAATATATACCTCACTCAAAGCTTCCTTTTCTGTGTTCAAGGTGGGGGATGTTTTTAAAATTAAATTTCACTTCCCTTTAATCTTCAAACGCTTACATCACCTGATTTATCACAAAAACTGATTATCTGCACGTAAATATGTTGCACTTAATTAGTTGCATAAACAAAATAACATATTTAACACCAGAAATTTGGGATTTGATAATATTGTCTTTTAAGTTTTGCTCATAAAGACAGAATTCGCCTTTCAGCATTACTATGACTGTAGATATGCCCTACAGTGTCACATTATTATTAAGTACCAGCAGCTTCAAGAGCTTTAAAACATTCATTCAGGCAAAGAAAACATTACTCATAACTAAGCAGTCATAGGCTAAGGTACACTATGTGCCTACCTTTTAAATTTCAAATACAAAAGCTGCTTTCTGTTTGCCTCTAGAGCTCCTTTCTGGCTTTGTTTCCAGAGATTTCCATAGATCTGAAATTACCAAGTTTCTTTAATAGGTCTGTAATTTACATGAAGATAAAAGTAACACCAAAATTTATTTTTTATAATCCTTCAAAAATATTTTATAAATGAGACTGTTGTTACCACTCAATACAGTAAAATCCTCCTTTAGACATCAACGTGTCTGATTTTGTGTTTTTGGCTTTACATGTTTTAATTAGATTGAATGAAAACATATGAAGAGGTATTTGTTTATATTCCATTTTTATTTGAGAGTGAAATGAGAGCGATAGGTTTCAAAAAGTGTTTATAAACTTCCAGAAACACTAAAATAATCAATTTCTGAACCTGTTTGTTCCAGTTCAGGGTTGCAGAGTGATGGTGCCCATTTCCAGCAGCAACAGGGCGAGAGGCGGGGCTCACCTGACAGGCCACCAGTCCATTACAGGGTCACTCAGGTGATCCATGCATATACTCTCGCCTACAGCCAACTTACAGTGTGCTTACCTATCAAGCATGCGTTTAGTCTGTGGGAGGAAATGGAAGCACCAGGAGGAAACCCACACATGCATGAAGAGACCATGCAGAGACCATACATGGAACATGCAGGGAACAAGTAGAGAACATGCAAACTCTTGCGGAAAGGTGACAATGTGATTATTAGCATTTTTTTAGTTAGATCAGTTCACTTGATCAAATCTATAAGATGCAGTGAACTGGGCTGAGTATAAAACAGTGAGAAGAAAAAATTTACACCTAGTAACTAACTAACTGTAACCATATAATATATTAACCATAAAAACAAACTCTAGCACTTGCAGAGGTTGTTCAGTCTCATTCTACTGTTGTTATTGTTGTTTAATATTTTGGACCTGATTCTTTAACAATATGTACCTCCCGTTTTGCAAAATCTTCTCACCCATAATCCATCCCACTATCAGTTTTCTCACACCAACAGTGCTGGTGCAAACACACCCATCACATTCACCAGGTGTTCTCACGGGGAGCTCCAGGTCTCAACAGATGAGACATTTT
Source organism: Pachypanchax playfairii (assembly GCA_006937955.1). Taxonomy (NCBI): domain Eukaryota; kingdom Metazoa; phylum Chordata; class Actinopteri; order Cyprinodontiformes; family Aplocheilidae; genus Pachypanchax; species Pachypanchax playfairii. The sequence continues at coordinate 33,132 of SSNP01000133.1, forward strand.
TCATGGAGAAAATCTAACTCAAGGCAACATCATTAAAACTGCAGTTTCTTCTTTTCAAATAATATACTCAAAAATAATTGAAGTAATTAAAAAAGGGATTTTTAATTTTATTCTGGGTGTTGCGAGCTGCACTGCGCTCTCTCTTCCAGAGTGTTGACAGAAAGGTGGAGGTCAGCTGTGAGGGGGGAGACACAAAACTAAAATCACACACATTTACCACCTTTTTAACAATTATTTTATCAATACAACAGTGTCTGATACTAATAACTGCAAAAGATGAACAATTAGATTTTCCATGGCATGTTTTCCCTCAGTATGTGCATTTTTAAGGACATGACTTAATTTTTACTCATTTTTTCCCCTGCGATACAAAAACAGGATCTCAGGAGACTTTTAATATTAAAAGTTTTCTCTAAGAACCTCAGGAAGGGGTCTTCTCCTGGTCCCCAGAGTCAGGACTAAACATGGTGAGGCTGCATTTCAGTTTTATTTTGCTAAGCTCTGGAACAATCTTCCTGAAGATGTGAGACAGGCTTCAACTTTGATGATGTTTAAATCCAGGCTGAAAACTGTTTTATTTAGTTGTGTAACTATTTAATTATTTTATTAAGTCTTATGGATTGATTTTATCCACAGGTTTTTGATATGATCTTGTTCTTTGGCGACAGTGGAGTCGTTCCTTTCCACTGTCACCAATCGTGCTGCTCAGGATGGGGGATTGTGCTGAAATAACAATTCAGCCCAATCGGCTGGTTCCTTAGATAGAAAATGTTTTATTATTAATTGGTTGATTTTTCTGTGAAGTGCCTTGAAATGACTTTGTCATGAACTGGCGCTTTATAAATAAATAAACTTGAATAAATAAACTTCTTTTCTCTTCATTCTTTACCTTAATGTAATTATTTTACGATTTTATTTATGTCTTGATTGATCTTATTTTATGCACCTGGAAAACACTTTGAATTGCCCTGTGTACGAATTGGGCTCTACAAATAAACTTGAACTTGAACTTGTTTGTTAAAAACCTTACAGATCTTTGCGAATCAAACTCTGTTTACTGCAGCTTTAATTTACCAAACTATGGGCAGGTTGCATGATGCAACATTTAGATGTGGGCAAACTGCAACAGCACAGAACGAGCAGTGAAAGTCACTTTGTGAGTCACTCCTCCTTTCCACCGGATGAGTCAGCAGCACGTTACTGAAGCAGCACGTCTCAAATGTGTATTCTGCTGCTCGGTCCTTTCCACCGGGTGTGTATCAGACGCGTAGCAGCAGGGAAGCAACCGTCATTGAAAGAGCACGAAGTCACGCGAGATTAACAAAATCACGCGTGACTTCGTCAGTATACACAACAACAAGCAGAAAAAACTACAACATGGCTCCAAAAGGTTTGTGTTTTATGTTCTGTCTGTTTTATGTAAATATGAAGGACATTTAAAGATCCAGGGGGCTGCTCCTTCAGAGCGTATTTTGGTTTTGGAAAAGTTTATAGCGGGGGTCTACAAAACCCAGTAGTGGAGTGCCATTGTTCAGCAACTGTCTCTGCTTCACCACACCTCAATCAAACAAGGTTGTGAGAAACTGTTTTTCAACCTCGATCTTCAAGCCAGACATCTTCCTCTTTCCAAAATGTCGAACTTGTGGCGCGTTTCAGACGCGTAGCACGTAAAAAATAGAACCGGTGCGTATGTGCCGCGTTCGATTCGGGCTGCTGACGGATGCGGTGGAAACGGAAGCTGACATGGCAGCAAATAAACATACAAAACAACAAGATATTACACAAAAGATAGGAAATATGGAGGACAGGAAGACAAGCAGTGCATCGTGGGAGATACTGATGAATGAACTGGTTACTGAATAAAGAGCATCCGAGGAGAGAGGCAAGAAAACTATATGAATAAATTTAACTACAGCACAAAACCATGGCAAAACAAGGAACACTAAAGAAAAAAGAATAAATCATAAATAAATATAAATAAACTTAGAAACTAATAAAACAAACTAAAAAATGTGTGTTGTTTTTAGATTGTGTTGGAAAAACTGAGATTAAAAAATAGATGAACTGAAATTAATTTTTAATTAAACCTGTTCACTATTCTGTACTTTTTTTCTGAAATGTCACTGTATAAATAAATTAGAAAAAAAGTTTTTTTAGTTGAATATGTTTTCTTAGACCTTTTATCATCTTTTGACCAGTGCTTTTATTTTCTTTATTTATTTTGTATTTATGTTTGCAGTGTCATAAAATTTCAGAATAAAACTCCAACTCATGTAACTGCACACATTAGTTCTGTTGCTCATCATGTAGGTATTTTACATTTTTGGAGGGAATGTGGTAGCAGTTCTGCTTTACGGTTGCAAATATGTTTAGAAAAACTATTTCCTCGCTATGTTTCTAAAAGTTTCTCATCTTTTCAAACTGTTTTCTGTCTGCTTGTAATGAACTTCGTATCTGTGCCAGTGCTCTCTCCTTTTTCATGCCAACAAAGGAGATATTTTCTTTATCGTCCACGTTCTTTTAATAAATTACTCTGAGCAAGTAAAAGACAAACAGTTCGTCTGCTGCGGAGCCTGTTTGTGTTTGTCCGAAGTGTCTGGTTAAATGATTTTGTTTGGCAGCTTCTCTGTGCTAAAAATCCATTTTCTCCTCTCCAAAGTTAAACATGCGAAGTGTTTGTTTCTATAATTTATGTTGTGTTTGCCATGACAAACGTGTACACATAGATAAGCAAACAGAGTCTTCCTCCGACTGAGCTCACTGAGATTTTTTTTTCCTCACTGGTGACTGAAATTCAAAGTGGCATTGTCAGATAAAAACCCAAGTATTTACAAAGATTCTCTTTTATTAATTAAAAATGAGTTCTTCCTATTTAGAGCAAATGACTTCTTTTTTAAATGACTGACACAAAATGACACTGAGTGGTCATGACTCATTGCCACTAACTGAGATAACAGCAAGACATTTACAAACGAAAATGCATTCTGATCTCTGTGACAGCTTTTGAGTTCAGACAGAAAATTAAAACACGATTTCTCAATGCTGGTAAAAAAAATAAAAAATGGCAGGTTTTATAGTGAAAGTACCTCAACATGTTCAGCTGACTCATAAATAAATGTCTTTATGTCAGATTCAGATCAGGATTGAGCTTTCTTTCACTCTTTACAATAACGTAGGTTTGTCCTGTCTAATAACATTTATAACCATCTCACTGACTCATTGCATCATTTTTATTAAGCACATTCATTTTGCACTCTGTCTTTCATCATTTTATTCTCTGTTTTAAAAGCTAAAAAGTCTCTTAACTCTAAAGAGTAAAATAAATCACATCTGAAAGGCTCATTTTAAGGTTTCTAAGAGCTCCACTTCTTTAACATGATTGGTACTTTTCTCCAAGACATGCTGTGTTGAGTCTCATGCATATCTTCTGCCATCTGGTGGCTAATTTAATGCTGATAGTTCAGATATTGTGAGATGATATAATCCAGGATCTGGTCTGTATTTTTACATTTCTTGTCATGCTGAAACCCTTAATGCTCAGACCAAACCACGTTGATGGTCGGAGAAGGAAACGTCCTTCGTGACCTGATGCAGGTGAAGGTTTTCTGTTCAGAACGTCAACCACATTCGTTGTTGTCCTCCCTCATTCAGCAGGCTTGACCATGATGATCGCTAAAAGTCACAATGCTACACCGATTTTTTGAGCTTCACACCTTCAGCTAGAAAAAAAAGCAATGAGCATCTATTGAGAAGCAAGTTTAAATGTCTCAGTAAGTTTGTGAAGTAGAAGAAAAAGTTGTTTTAAAAAGTTGCCTGTCATTCCAGCGAGTCAGTTATGTTGAGCTCCGTGTTCGCTTGAGGGAAAATAAAACTGACACAGGTGTCAGCTTCACTCATCTTCTTCAGGATTTTAGTCTAAACGACAAATGAAATTCCTAATTTACTGCTATTTTTAGATAGCACATATACTGTATTTACTCATTTCCTTATGTAAATGAGTCCATTAAAACAGTTATGGAGGGGAAATCCATTATGCTTCGGTTACAATGGCAGCAATGCACGTTTGTTGTTATCCAGGTCAAAGTTTTGGTGGTGCTATTACGTCTGCAGAGCAGCATAACGCTGGAAAGGCGATGCAGTCTTGCACTTTCATCGTTCGCTCATTTGCCAACTTACAACATTCACGATTACGCTGTTTATTTCCATTTAAATAAAGCTCAGCCATTTAAATTGGGGAGTGAATTTAATCTAGAAGCAGGGTTATCTGCAGTATTTTTACATTATTTATGGGAAAAAATAACACCCAGTGAGACAGCTCCCTGCTTATTTTTGTTATGTTTAATTTAGGATTTACATTTTCCTTCTCTTTTTGGGTTTGGCATCCAAAAATGTTTAATCAGTCACATGAATCTGGATAAAGTTAACAATATACTGTAGTGACAATACTGCAAAAAATTTTGATTGCAGCAAATTTTAGTAGATTTTTGCTAAAATTTTATCAAATTACTAAATGACCTAAATGACTTTCATGCCAGAAAGATGAAGATTTCTTTGGACTCTGTGAAATCACCTTTAATTGTATCACTTCAGTTTAATTAATAATACACCATGTCTAAGAAGAAAGGTCAGAGCAACGTAAGATTTTTTTGTTGTTCTTTTTGGCTCATGATGAAGCTCAGATTCAGGCATTACATTCTGTTTCTCCATGTTTTAAAAAGACTTATTCATATGACGATTGGATCATTTTGATTACTCACAAAGCCGAGACCTGGTATGTTGTTGGAAATGACTCAGCCTTTTATAACAGCGACTTAATGAAATGCATATCTGATCATGCAGAGATATTAGAGCAGGAAAAAACACTATTAGAATAAAAGATCCAGGCACATTGTGTTGTGCACCTGCTCATGCTGATGATTATTTATGACAAACTCACATGTAAATCAGTTTCTTTTTGGTGGCTTTGTCTTCTGCACAACAGGTGTACTACCTCTGGCAGCTGAAATGACTGTTAGCTGGAGAAAGAGACAGTAAGGAGCCAAGCAGAGCTCTGGTATCACTCTCTTACAGAAACCTGCATCTGCTCTTCTCTCCTCTGCTGTCAACTACATCTGTGTATGAGTTTTTTTTCTGAAGCTTTGTCGAAGTCTTTGCAGAACTCTGCTGCCTCACAGCATCTGTTGCATACTGATGCCATTGCCTTTGGTGGGCGTCTGTCAGATTTTACAGAGTACCACAAACAAATTATTTAGCATTTTCATTTGAAACGGAAATGAGAAGATGGTCAAACCCGTATCAACATGAACTCTCTTCAGATGTGTAACACTGATACAATTCACGAAGTTGGTTTGTTTATTTTTACAATAATCAAAGTGTAAAAGTGGCTAAACATCTGTCAGCACTGTGAAACTCATATAAAAGCAAAACCAAAGAAATAGACACGTGTTAGCTGGACTATATAGCAACATAAATGTCTTGACTTTATATCTTTTTATATTTTGAATTGTTGTTTGATGCACATAAAATCAAGAGTCGTTTGGGAACAAGAGCAACATGTAAAACTGGAAACAGAGTTTTTAGTAAAAATCGGTTTTCATATAAATCTAATGATACCAGCTGGAGTTCATCATTATCAACACATTATGTTTCCTTAAACAAATGCTCTGTTCTTCTGTAGGCACCACAAAGTCTAAAAGAAATCTACTTTGTGTTCAATAAGAAATCTTTGAACCTTGAGGAAACTCATTCCAAAAGGAAGAGAGGATTAAGAAGATTTATTCACGTCTACCCCTGGTTAAATCGTTCATTAAAGATGTATATAAAGGTGATCTGTAAACATCACATGTGCATTTAATTATAAGATCCCTTCTTCTCTGAGTGCTGTCATGATTTATGTGAAATCATGGAGTGGTACATTGTTTACAACCATGCTCCTATTGGTCATCCAAAGTGGAAACAGCCAATCAGAGTATCAGTAACATCATTTTAAAACATTGTTTTCGACATTTTTGTTGTCTGTTAGATGTAAGTGGGAGTCTGAAGTACCAGCTTTTAACCTACAAACACGAGGTTTAAGCTTTGTGCTGTTAAGTATCTGAACTCCAGTCCAGAATAGAAGCATTTCGGCCTAAAACTCAGAACCTAAAGTTGTGTGCAGTGACGTCTCATCTGTGGTGCTGAGTCTCTGACCATCTCTTTTGGGAGTCAGCTGGACTGAGGAGCTGCGAGCCGTGCCATGAGTCCCTGATCCGCTTCGGGGAACAGTCTCAATGGAGCCAGACCGTTCTGGGACCACATCCAAGTAACACCTGAGACCTAAACTCTGTGCTGACACGGTAGCTCTTTACACATTCCTCTCCTGCAGGGCAACTTCCTAAAAGTTAAATAATCTGACGTTTCTGATTTGTTACCAGAAGAGAAGGTAAACTGTCGCATTGCGTGTGCCATGAAACAGAACATATCTTTGAAATAAAGCAGAGGAGTTTGAGAAACTCCACGGCACAGTGTGAGTCAGCACACCAGACAGGACTGTAGATATAAAAGCTGTAGTTCTTCTGTGTTTATTGTGAAACAAAGTGAATCTGAGGAGGATTTACTGACCTTTGGGCATTTTAAATCCCCGTGTGAAGAAACAACAAGTTCCAAAATTTTCCTTAACTCGTTTCAAGCCTTGAATCTTGGTTGGCGAAACACTGAATAAATAAAACGAGCACACTGTAGCACCACGGTTAATATTTAATGAGCCACAAAAGACGTGCGAGGCACAAGTTCTTTTCTCAGCGTGTCACTGGCACAGGATGCATATGAAGCGGCACCACGGGCGGCTCTGAGGCACTCAGATGCACAAAGAAGAAAGTCTGAAGCACCAATAGCTCAATCTTACATTCAGAATACAAATGGCTTCTGGTAGTCAGAATTTTAACTGGTTCCAATCAATTTTTAACCACTTCTACAAAATTAAAGATTATTTTAATTTGCTTTGAGCAGAAAAGAGACAAAATTTGCCACTTTCCTTGATGCTTTTTATTCTTCTAAATACTTTATATTGACTGGCAAGATGAGTACATCAATGAAACTGGAAAATGAGAAACTATACAAGTTGTTGTTTGGGATCATTTTGCATCAATTTAATATGTAATCAGAAATATTAAGCAGAAATGTTGTTAAAACTTGAACAAGTGTTTGTTTTTAAAGTTTTATTATCCTGTGCTCTGATTAGATGATCAAACCTCTGTAGAGTCTTTTTGTTTGGAGCTGAAACAACATGAGAGGCGAGTCCTGGTCCAGATCAGCATCCTTTTTACAATTCTGGCAACGCACTTCTCCGCCTGTCTCTCTAATGAACCTGCCGCTTATTAATCCCGATCACTAATGAGGCTATTCAGAATGATAAGCTTCCCCAGCATCCGCTAATGAACACATGCTAAAGCTGCCTGGGCCTTTGCTAAGTACATGTCAGGCTGAGCTAAATCACACAGCAGCACCTGCCTGTCGCTGCTGACACCTACAGCAGCTTTCTGTGATTGTCCCTAAGCAACCCCGCCAAATTACTGCTCTACACATCAAAACAGCTGTTTGATCCCACAGAGTCAAAGGTGAAATGTTGCATTAGTTTGGGCAAATCAGAAAAAGATTTTATTTTTCCACCAGCACAAAGCATTCATGCTTTCAGGGTTATTATGTTCCCTATTGTAACAGAAATAACTTGATTTCACCCCATTGGCAAATAAAGACTTCCTGTCAGTTTAATAAAAACTGCAGAGATGAAAGAACCAACCAGGATGATTCTACATGTTTACAAGAAGATTACATGTTTTTTGGATTTTTACAATGAACATTTTACAAAGAAACTGAACAAAACTAATTCCAGTTCTTTACTCAGATATGGTTAGTTTACACATCCGTTCTAAAAAAGTAATTTCAGATAAAAGTCTGAACTGAATGTTGTTTTTTAAACCACAATCTGTCCAGATGTTGGTCAGACAGAATGTTGGGTGTCTCACTGAGTCAGAGCAGATTTACTCCTCAATAACACGAGTCGAACAGACTCTACCTGTGGTACATTTCACTTTATGTAAGTTTACAGCCCTCATCCAGTTCAGGGAACAGAGTGTGTGAGCGGGTTGCCAAAGCCACCATCTCAGCCCATGAGCACCAGGGTGTTCTGGCTCTGAGTGCAAAGGACCACTGCAGCCCCAACCAGTGAGCCCAAGAGGCAGCAGCCCTCAGTCAGAGGAGCCACAGAGAAACGCATCACAAACTTTTGGTTTTCGTTCCAAAACGCACACTGAATTGCATAACTGAAATATAAGCTTTTCATGTCGAAAGCTGAGATTATTAAAGTGTGTCGTGATGATGTTAAAGTACCACAATCCACCTCTGAAAGGAAGTTAGATGACGGTTTTATTCAGCCTCCTTCATGCTGCCACATTCTCCATGATGCATGACCTATTAGAAAGTTGTTCGATTACATTGACCTCAAAAACCCTTCGTTTGTAGATGACCATGATGCTGCTACACACTGAGAACTAGAACATCAAGCTTTCCCAGATGCTCTCCTGACACTCACAGTGTTAAGTTATTCAAAAGCTGTTAACGGTGTTAATGGTTCACTTGTACATACGACACATCATCGGACTCTAGTGTATCACTCTGTGAAATGCCAGCGACTGTTAGTGTCATTCTTATAATACTACAAGTAGGATGTCATCAAAATCACCATTTGTTTGTTCAGTGTCAGAAGGTGTATTTTCCACTCAAACAGACTTACAAACATTTTGGGCGGGTCAAAATAAAAACAAAAGTTTACATGAAGTTTAACTCTTTTCAATCTAAAGAGGAATAAAAAGACTTGAGGAAAATTCTGATGGTTCTTAATCATGCCTGAAAGGGATAAATGAGTCACTCACTACAATGGTACTGTACATGACTGTGTCACACCTCAGACCCCCAACCCACCAACACAGTTCTCTCAGATCACATCAGGATACAGATACAGGACTTCTGTCATGGATACACTTGACTCAGGATATTGATATGCTGTGAGCACCACACACACATACCTATCTTTACTACCACAGCCTCACTAGTCCTCAGTGATTTAGAGAATGCTCAAAACCACTACAAAACGTAACAACCTAACCTTTGCAGTCTAACATCATATCTGATGACCACACCAAGACCCCACACTGACCATCCATGTTCCAGCTGATTTTTTACCTCTGTAGCTGAGTTGTCATTGAGTTTGAAGGGGTCTAACAGACTGTCTGATTGGCCAAAACAAACTTTGCTGCCGGGCAAAGACTAAAGGAAGCCAGAGCTTACAAAACAAAAAACAAATCTGATTAGGTTGAACAGTACAGGACAAAACCAGAGGTGAAACACAAAGACACACCACAAACCAGCAAAACAAATAAACAATGGGAACTTGGTGGAATATATATCCTGAGGTAAGAAACAGATAAACATAAAAAGGTGTTATGATCAGTAAACCAAATCTTTGTGTGCTGAGCAGAAAGGAAAACAAGCTGGGAAGGACAGAAACTTCACAAAAACTGAATACAAAAGCCTAAAATACAAAAAATAACTTGAATAAACAAAAAGCAAAGCAGAGACAAATTAAAACAGACCCATGATCTTAAACCGATGACAAGACAGGCGTGAAGCAGTAAGCTCAAACGCGTAAAAGGCCAAAGCACATGTTTATTCCTGACATACCGTAAAATGTTAGGAAGATTAATGTCAGGATAGTAGCAAAAGTCTAAATAAAAATATGACACCATATCAGAAAAGTTTAAAACTAAAGTTCACAATCCCAGATTAAAGTTTACAAATTACAAATCAAACTACTTGTGTTAGTTCCAGAAACATGAGGCATCATTAGAAGAAAGAACCAATAAAAACAAAAATAAGTTAATTTTTTTCGTGTGTGAAGTCTATCAGGGATTCAGGAGTTTCCTACTTTTATTTTTATGGATCTCACACATTGTCTTAACCACTTTTATTTTGAAGTTCCCATATTATTCTTAATATTCTGGCAAAGTACAGCTTGTACAACGCAAATCTGCATTTTGGTGTAAAAAGACTCTATGTGGATATTAAAAATAACACCGAGAGGATGTGACCCTGATGTTTTCTTGTCAATGTGTCATAATATCACACAACACCTGGTATTTTTATTAGTGACATTTGAAGCAGATTGCAATTTTTTTTTTTCACTTGTCAAAATGTAAGTCACAATTTTCACGCAGCTCTTAATGCTTTGAAGCAAAAAGTAGGTAGAATTTCAGTTTGTGTGTATAAGACTGACAGAGCCCACAGGGTGTCATGATATAGTGTGCGCAACAGTTACAATGAAGCTGTGCGTCTGCAGCCCATCTGCTCAAGGCGACAATCCACATCTCCCACACAGTTCTCTGCTGCCGATGAAGTCCCCCCCCCCTGCCAGCAGCATCACCCACAGTGGGAGTTTTACTAGCACCAGACAAGATGGACAATTTCAAACAGAGGTGTGCATGCCCCTCAACCAATCATTGCCCAGCTGAATTATAAGCAAGACCAAAATCCCCTACAGAGAGGGTACCACCAACAGGGCTGTGCTGGCAGGATGGTGATCTGGCAGCCTCATTTAGTCCCTCTGGCTCATTTTCTGCACATGAATCAGGCCTGAGGAAGTCCTTCAGAGCAGAATGGATCTACACTTTCATTTGCTTCTGCCAGTGCAGAAAGCTTTGCACCTGTCGCCCAACATCTGAGTTTATCCTAACACACTCCGAACACAGTCACTACTGTAAAAGGACCATCTGTGTTGTCTGAGCTCATTCAAAATTAGGCTGCATGAGCTTAGAAAACCATGCAATGTGATATTGTTGTATCAAAATGCTGTTCAGTTATCACAATAATACCCCGAGGTGTTGAGGCATCGCAGCAAGTGGCTCTTGAATTATAATATTCAGTGATTTATTGCAGTCCAAGCAGTCGTTTGAGATACAGATACATGCACTCTGATGTGGCGATGGCAATAAATGTTGTGCAGCCCTGATTTTAAAAAGTCCAGAAGTTACATACTGGCAAACAAACAAAGATGAAGTAAAATTATTAGAGGCAACATCTGCAGAATTAAACTTCAGGTTGCATCTCACTGGGCCGGGACTGTTTGCAACAAATTACAAACTGCATGCATGAGGGAGTTGAAACTTGAAACATTTGGAAGGTTTTTGAATCTTCTCTTCAGAATTTTCTCTTCTCTTCATTATTTTCAACTAACCCCCCCCCGACGGTCTCTGGCTCCATGATGCATTGTCAATTATTGTTTCACAATACACTTGTATTTTCAAGTGTGAAAAAACATTCATTTATCAAGTGTAATTCCTGCTTGAACATCCAGGTTGCCATAGCAGATGTTTCTGCTTTAAAGGAACTAACTGGTGTCTATTATTTAGTTTATGTTATTGATCAAATAAAATTAAGTGAAATTCATTGGTGTCTAATTAAAGTGCATAATACACCTAATATCTGGTGTGCTGTGCCGCCCCATGCCTTCTGTGTGTGTTAGAAGCACCACCTGACACATTTATTTCATTCAAAAACCAAATAAAAAGTTAAGATACTTTGCAACTGTAATATGACAAGGAAAGTAATCCATGACGTGTGTTCCTGAAAACAGGTGATACTTTATTTGATTTTATTCAGACACCTAAATAAACACATTGTCTTTAGTTTACAGGATCATCCAAGTAATGTTTGAATATATATCTCCCCAAGTATAAATGGAAATTTCTTTTGCAAGGCGAGTAAAATCCGAGTGAAATAAGAACTCGTTTCTGTGTGATGAATGCATGTGGGTGGTGGTAGACTGGAAGGCAGAGCTGCTGCCAAATCAAAGAAACAAGGCAAATAAGAAATAAGCAAACCCAAGAGGAGAGTAGCTGCTTCTGTTAGGCAGCAGAAACCAACAGTCTGGAAAAAGATGGAAGTTTGGAGGGGTGGCTGCTCCCTGTAGAACGGATGAATCACAAAGGGGACAGAGACTCTGCCCTCAGGGGGGATGTATGTTTAATAGACTTGGTCTGCAAGTCAACCCGACTGTAGGGATTTTTACTGATGCTCAACAGCATAAATACAGTTTATGTTGTGATGGTGCAGTTACAGTCTTGTCATAATGGCCCCATGTATGACCTTTACATGTTTAATCCATGATCTCATTATAACCTGAGTTTAGCAATTACAGTGCTGACATAAAGGCTGCTGTGAGGGAAAAAGACATCGAACATGAGCCATCAAAGATACACTTTTTCATCAGTGGATTATAAAGTTCATTGACACTCTAAGACTTTTCAAGGTCTGGATAGAGTCAATTTACTGCAGCAGAAACAAGGTTATAAACAACAGAACAGAGAACAGTTCTTCTAGAAGAAAAAAAGGAACAGCTGGAAGAAGCACACTTTATGAACTAAGCAAATCCTCAGATTAGGAGGTGGCTGGATTTTGGCAAATTTGAAAACCCTCCTTCAGTCGGAAGACAATTGAGATGTTGCTACACTCCGAGTATTCAACAAACAGTATTTACCTGCTTCCTCATGAAGGTTTAGCATCAGACAATAGTTCCTGTAGTTGGACTCTAGTGGGTCTACTACTCTACTAACATCACATTCAGCTCTAGGCCCACACTGATATAACACTCGCAAATCATGTCAAATATGCAAGAAGATGATGCTACATCAGCATCATGCTGCCACATGATGAGGTTACTTTCTTGAAAATGTATTAACCCTGTCTAATTTAGCTTTTTTTTAACTGACAGTTTTTTCCCATATTTTATATTTATGTTAAATTATTCATAAGTTAAAAATCTCAATGGAAATGTCTCAGTCAGGATCAAAACATTGCAGAACTGTTAGAAAACTCTCTCTTCATGGCATCAACCCTCCTGAACTTCTCCTACTAACATATAAAACTGCTCCACATCCCGTTTGTAACCTTATAACAAGGGAATCCCTGCCGGTAAGCCTTGTGACATGCGTCACAACTTTTTTTTTTTTAAATAATATTCAAGTTTTCAGCAAAAAACATTTCCTGTTGCAGAGAATCTCCACCTTAGAGTGTCTTGGATTATTACTTCTGTGTTTATTATGAGACGTCCTTCACAATCGTAAGGTTCTTTTCATCTCGATCAATAAGTACTGTTGTTTCTCGGTGGGATGTTTTAGAACCCATCCCGGTGGGCAATCTGCAAAGCTATTTTGTCTGAACAAACCAATTGTAAATCCAATATTGTAAGGCCAGATGTGAAATGAGCAAATCAAAAGTAATTTATCAGCTGACAATGTGGACAGTCTAAAAACTGTGGAAAAGAAAAGAGTTCTCAGTTGATTGAGCCCTCGTGTTGCAACTGAAGTGAGCGGTCGCAGGATGTTTAATGAGAAGACGTACAGCAGGGTTGTGTTGTGTTGTTGTCCTCAGGTAGAGAAGAAACTGAGAGGAACTTACATTTCTTTTGGTGTCTTGATTGTACCCAGTGAACTACTTAAATTATATCCTTTTCTCTGTCGCTGGAGACAAAAGAACTCCTGACAAAAAGAAATTTTGACAAGAAAATAGACATCATCAGTTAAAATTGAGAGCAAAAGACTTTTTAATTGAACCTTTGGTTTGCTAACCTTCTTTTCCAGTTCACTGAATCCATCAGTTTAGATGTGCCTCACATTGTGCCACAGAAATAAATGAGTATTTTAAACCCCAAAATTAAAAACCTGTAGGTCTTATTAATATTCTGAACATTATCCTGATTGTGACCAACTTCTATCAAATTTCTCATAGAAAATGTTGTTTGGGGTGTTTTTTTTTTTTTTTAAATAGTTATAATTGTTACCTTTAAATTTTTTAAAGTTTAAAATACCCCCCAAAAAATATATGTAATTTTTGGCTGCAAGAACATCTGATACAAAATGGCATTTAATTATTTCACACTCACGTGTTTATGTAGTAAGTGTTGCTTGTTACGGTAAAATTGTCAGATTTAAATTAATTTGTTTGATGAATTTTATAGATTAAGGAAATTATCATTTTTGCTGTGGATTTATCTACTGATTGCATCTTTTAATAAACTTTAGATCAACTAGTTCATCAGAACTAAAAATGGTGAGAAGTCCTGTTTCAATTCTTTTAAATATTCTCTTAGTTTATCATTCATATCTTCCAGCTGTGTTTATAAAAAAGTGTTGGGAAGTTGAATTTGACTTAAAATGTGTATATTTAGAGCAAATATTGCAGCGAGGTAAATTTGATGTTACTAGTTAAATAAATGACATAATTATCAAGTGATGGTGCTTTTTTAAGAGAAAAAAAATCTGAATTATACAGTTGCAACCAGATGTCCAAAATTAATGGCATGCAAACAAACAAATGGCAGGCCCTCTGACCTGCAATATGAAATGTTGCTGCTTGTTCATAAATCAGGATTTGCTACCAGCATCGTCTACAGCAGCAGATGCACAGTTGAGAGATGCTCCTGATAAACAGCTGCAAATGATTTTCTCTGAATAAACACAAGGCTGTGATTTATATTCTTGCACATAGAATTTTACAGCGATCCAGAAAAAAGGCAGATCAAAAGTCTTGATATTGTCAGCAGATGCTGTGTGCAGCCTAATTCATTATGTTGCATTTCAACTAATTTATAAAATAAAACCCATGTGGTACGTTAAGGCCTATAATAAATAAACTATAAAGACCCAGATATATTTTTAGTTCTTTTGTAGAGTGTAAAAACCCATTTAAAAATAACATCAGCATTCTCTCTTAGAAACAATTCTAATCTAACTGTTGCTTCTTTAAATTATGACATTTTAAAAATAGAAGTTTAACCTTTAAAAGTCCTAAAAAAGTCTCAACCAAATAGGTTTCTAAAAAGTACCTGTTGGAACCTAAACAGCAGCAGTCAATTTAATGCTACATACAACCATTTAGATAAGATACGACGCCATAAACTGGAAAATAAAACAATTAATTTTTCTGAAAATTTGTATCGCTGTTACAGGAAAATTAATTCGACCTTTTGTGAAGTGTCAGAACATAAAAATGGAGTTTGAGATGAACGAAGAAGCAGAAAAATTAATAGAAAGTCACTCCTCAAGCCAAACAATCTACAATCACAACTCGATGAGAACAGTAGGGGGTGATGGTCTTTCAAGCATTCTTAAAGTCAGATTTCTAGAAATAATTGCCACTCTCAGGCGTCTGATTAGACGTTTCACTTGACAGTGATACAGATAAAGGTGCATCAGGACACTGACACCCCCGACACGGACATTAATCAACTGTCTTTGGTTTTTAGGGAGTATTTTTCAGTGGTCTCAAACCTGCTGAAGCATTTCAGTTGGTGGTATAAAAAGTTGAACTCACCACCCGGAGATGGAGGTCACTCCCATCTCATTAGGTACTGACACTCTGCAGAGGTGCAGGACGACTGAAAGCAGGATTTTTCTTATATCTAATAAAGCCAAGTGTGAAATCTAAAGTTTAAAAATGTTCACATGAATAAAACTACTGAGTGCAAAGCCGGAATGTATAAAAGTAACAAGCCTAATGGAAACTTTTGTTAGTTTCTATCTTTTAATCTTCAAATCTTCCTCGTGTTGGAGCTTTTTTACACTCTACTCAGTTTAAAAATGAGTTAGTCTATATTAATAACTTGTTTTTTTCTTTTCAAAGCTGACAGGATGTTAAGATGTCCAGAGGAACAAGCCCCGCCCCCTTGTTCCTTCCAACGCCAGCCTTGCACCATGAGATTTTGTAAATCTTTCAGGATCTCAGCATTAAGTTGAGGGTGATTCTTAGATTGCAGCTCTGTTGTGGAGGAAGTTGCAGACAAATCTACAGATGACATACAATCTGGGCTTCTACACGTTGACATCTTACTAAAAAACTTAGAGAATATACTGAGTCTGTTTGAATCTGTCCCCGTTTGAGTGACACTCGCCTCGGCTCCTCGGCTCAGTGTTGCATGACTGAGTGATGAAGTTGCTGTGTGATTGTAACATAGACTGATGGGTTCTTCTATCTAGTTAGATAGTAAAATGGAGTGAAAACATTAAAATTCAAGGAAGAGAAAGGTTTGACTTCATCTTGCACTCCTCTCGCATCTTTTAAAACTAAATTAAAGCAGGCTGATTGATGCAGCAACTGATTGGTGAAACAACCACAATTAGTCTCCATTAACTCTGATTTTACAAAGAAATCAATCAGAATCTTTGATTAATACGTTGTTTACCTGCATTTTTACAGCATTTCGACATCAGTTCATGTCAATCTGTCACACTGAAGAAGTGATCATTTCTGTCACCAACTTTGGGATAAATCTGCATTTAAATTCAAAGCTTGAGGATAAAATTTGGTCCCATAGGAGATCTCGTCTCAGTTTCAAATAAAAGAACATTTATTGTGCTCATTAACCAACCTAGATGTTAATTTGGAACACACCAAGTCTAACAGTGGTGCTGTTGAACTATTGACACATGGAGCTCCACAACATTGAGACATTTAAATCAACTAATCGAAAGTTTTGGACATTTGTTTTCTTAGTTGTTTTTTTCCCCAAAAATAAACGTGTCTGAGAAATTAACTTTATTGAATGTTTTCTCATATGGGCTCAGGTCACAGTTTATTTTTGCAATAGTCTAAATAAACTTCTTAAAGCAATACTTAGGAACTTTCAGTGTAGGTTTATTTTGGCTGTGCCACTGGACAAAAGCGGTATTATTTTACGTGAACGAAGCCTGCATTTCCCATGAGCACCAGCGCGTAGCGTCGTAAAATCCAGATACCCCGTCCGCCAGCAGTTGGATTGAACTACATTACATTTCGGTTTCCAGTGGCTGAGTGAATGATGGATAGCGACGAGGTAATGTATCTAATTGTAGCTAAACAGTGTTTTATGATGATGTTGATAATAAGAAACGTCTAATTTCTGTTTGGTACCGCTACACAACCCCAAACCCCCCCCCCGACTCTTTAGCGACTTTCGCAGGCTACTGACGAGTTTTGAGCCTTGAAACAGATAAATAAAATGTTGATTCTTGACTGTCCTTTTATCCGGTTACTCTCCCTTTTTCTTTTTTTTGTCTCCTCAGACAAAACTTTTCGTTTTTTCGGGGCTTCTGCCATGTTAGCTGCAGTTGCGCGTAACAGGTCGCATCGAGTTCCGTGTTTATGACGAATGGGGAAAGGGGAAGTGACGTATGCCGAAAAGCAGCCTATCCATTCGTAGTTTTTTGTGTGGCAGGGTTCCCACCATCCTCCTCAAAGTTGTTTAGTGCCAGTGAAAGCGATACAGACCCCCTCAAGCCATGACAGAGGTGTTATTCAACTTGTTGTAAGTTGCCATATAATCACAGAAGTTATGAAACTATTTCATGAAGGTTGAAAAGTTACTTAGTGTTGGTTTAACTTAAATATAAAACTGGTGTTGACTTATTTGAGTTTCTGACACTGATTAATACAAGGTTTTTTACTGATTTTTTTTAACAGTGTGAACGGCCCCGTCTGGACCTGAATGTTCAAATTTGCATAAAATTCATATCAGATTTTTAACAAAAAGTAGAAAGCTATGGTATTTTACACTCCGAATGTATTCAGTTCCATGTCAGTTTATTGTGTAAATACAACTGAGATATTGTTATTGTTAACGTTATTGTTAATTTTAGAGATTTTGTTAAATGTTGCTTTTCTTCTCTCAAAAAATTCCATAAATTGTCACAACATAGAATAAGTTAACTGGGAAATGAGTTAAATTACACCATAATGATCATAATCAGTTGCTTACTCTTAATTTTGACTCATCATTTAAAAACTATGATCATAGAATTCATGATATCCATTTACGGATATGTGATCGTCTGTCAGTGGAGGGAGCGATTGCTGTAGTTTATTTGCATGTTGGGGGTCTGCTTCTCTCGTAAACATAAAGAAGATAAAATTAAATTTCCTCCATTTTTGTTTTGTAAAGAGTAAAACCAAGAAGCCATGGTTGATTCTCAGGTCAGACAGCTCAACTGACACGCTGCTGTGAAACATAGAGACATTCAAACCTTGAAAGATCTGCTTTTATAAGTTTTTAAGCTCCAGTGACCGCTGCTCAGGAAAGACTTTTAGTAAACAGTCAATAATTGTTTTCACTTAAAACCTACTTGATCATATTTACTGTGGTTTAGGATTTTGTCTGACTGGTGAGAAAACATGCAGGAACAAAAGAAGTTCTGAAACTCTTCACACGCAGTCAGCGTATCAAAGTGCAATATGCTTATGTAGATTAGATCGTATTGTTGATGAGCACTGCAAACACAAGCGTTGTGAAGAGCAATGTGAGAGGACCTTCTGCTCTTTTGCCTCACTTCATTTAACACGCTGTATAACTTTCTTTTTGCCAAATTAAATTGCAGCTCATCTGCAGCCCTTTTTATGCAAATCAGTCTCTGCACTTGAGAAACTGTTTATCTGCATGCATTCCTGCGTATCTATCACCAGGTTGGTGTGCATGTGTGTAGAGTGCATGCAGTAGATAATACAGAAAATATCAAAAATCAAACCTTGTCTAAATCAGAGAGGAGCTGATCGAATCTGTCATCAGTTCCTCGAGCTCAGGGAAGATATTTGCTGTTATTTTGTTTGAGCAGCGTCTTTTCATCTGGCAATGTCATTTTAAAAGGTCATCTTTCTCCACAAAGACTAAACTCATTAAATTCATCACTCAGACACAAAATGTTTCAGGGGCCACACAGATGTCTGCAACAGACTGCTAATCCAAACATCTGACTGAAATACAGCATAATTTTAAAATAAACGCCACTGATTCAAAGTGAAGGATGTCCAAGTGTCCAACTCTGAATGCTGAACATGTTTTTTAGGTCTAAATAATAAATATTCTTTCAGCTTCTGTCCCTTCAGTTGCTTTGTTTCATTATCAAGAAGATTTGGGGATTTTCATTTCTTTTATGCATTTTGTTTTATGAAAGCAAACCCCTCTAATTGCACGAACATGTAGCTGTTTGAAAACTAATGCTGAAATTATTCTCTGGCAATGATGATGAATTAAACTGAGATTATTCTAAATAGGTGGAAGAACCAAAAGCAGTTACAGCATGGGAAACATTACATGGCAACAGAGTAAAACATCAAACAAACAGAGGAAAAGTAGTTTCAGACTGAAAAGCATGAGCATCATATGTACAAAAATTATGTCATGTTAAACCAACTGAAAGCACAAGATTGTGTCTGAACTTACCATTTCATTAAAAACTCCTGTTTCGATTTTACCTGCCTGTGTGAGTTCGCACCCTGCACCACAGCCACGCCTGTTTCCAACAGTTCTGCTTCCTTGTATTATTTTGTTATGTCATCGCAGGTCTTTATTAGCTGAATTTGTGTTTCTGGTTCTTTAAAATCCGAGTGATTCTAGACTTCCTGTGTTCTTACTGTGTTTATACTTTAGTTTAGTACAAGACTTCACGATTCAGAGTTTATAGTTTTTCCAGTCTGAGCGTCATCCCTCGTTCCCTCTGTGCTCTACTTTCTCACTCCTGCATTACATCATCATAAGCCTCCTTCAGTATATGAAGCTCTTAGTTTGTTCTTTCAGTCTGATCATGCTGTTTCCAGTGTTCCCTGTCCTGCCTTTAGCTTTTTGTGTTTCCCTCCAGCTTCAGTAAATTCTGGTTATTTGCCAGAAAACTAGTGACAAGTGGGCCAGTTTGTTATACGGCTAGATATAAAGTAGTTTATCTTATTTATCCAGACATCAGTGACACAGAAATGAGCAAATGTAATGTTACATAAGTGTGCCACTGTCAAGTCAACATCAAACTTCTTTTAAACCTGATGAGTGACTCCAAAATAAGTGTCATCTGTCAACTACCGGCTCTCCGTGTGGCGTTCTGCAAACAAAGTAGATTGTTTGAAAAGGACTTGGCTGTAAGAGACATTATCCACCTCATGCTGGATGAATTTATTAGCCTTTCAAAATCAAAATGATACAAGACTGAAACCAGAAGGCAGAGCTGCTTCCACAAAAGCTTCACTGCTGTAAATCATAAAAAACTACAGACTCATTCTTTATTTGGTCCAAAAACAGAAAGTCAAATCCAACTTTTCTAGATGTTTTTCATCTCTGTGAATCTGTTCAAAAGCTTGTAAGCTGATAAGATATGTGCAGGTGCCTAATAGGCTACATGATTATCCAAGCTAGCAGAGCAATAAATGTTAAAATTATACTTGTCCATGATTGTATATTCATAAAGATGATATATTTTGATCTTTGGTCTGTGTGAGTTTGTTTTTTGCTTGAAATGTCAAACATATACATTTTTATCATTTTCCTTTATACTGTGATTTTTTATTTCTCAGAATAAAAAACAACCCTCACTTCTTCAGATGCTTTTTACACCCTGAGTACAAAACTCAGAACCATAAGTGTTTAAAGACACTAACAGGCTTTTTACTTTGCTTGCTTACTTCGAATTCAAAATGTATATATTGATCAGAAACTCCCTTTTTCCTGAGAAGAAGCATCACAGTGCCTCAGTACACTGCTGCCTCAATTCACCCACCCACACTTTCCACTCCCAGGATGCCTTGTCATCTCGCTCATTTGAAATTAAACAGCCAGTGCAGGCCCGGCTCTTTTGCTATCTCTCTTTCACGTCTCTGCAGTCCATCATCTGCTCACTTCTAGCCGCGCAGCTTTGAAGTTCATAAACTGTGAAGCAAAGGATGGCTGATCTGATGGTCACTGCAACTGAGGCAGAAAGGATCCGGTCAATAAACTCAAAGAGTGAGACGCCTTTTTTGCGGAATAACAGACAGACATTAAAGTTAGGCCTGTAAAATCATGCATCCACACATTTTACCTTTAACTCTCTGTCGTTCTTTCTCTGACAACGTTGAGGATTCTTTGGGGAAAGTGTAAAGCTTGTGAAAATAAACTCCTTACACTTATTACATGAGCAATTATTCTTTTTTTTCTATAAACCCATGAGGTTTTTAGATATTGTAAACATGTTTGAATGGTTTATCACAGTGATAAAAGATAACGTTTACAACTAAGATGTAAATAAAAAACAGGAAATATGAATTTTATTTTGACAGTTCCCCTTTCACATCTAACACAACTATCACAAGAGCTTAGGAAATCAGTATTCAGGACTTGCCACAAGCTGTTCAGACATAATGAATGTGTTCAAGACCAGACTTCATGTAAAGGGAATGTGTGGGGAAAAATGAAGTTCACTTGACCTCAATATATTCCCCTCAGCTCCTGAAAATTGCTTTCGCTTTGGTCCTTCCACTTGATATCTTTTTGCCAATCACAAAGAGTCACAAAGATCCACTGAGTGTCCTCTGCATCTGTGCACCGTCAGCGCTGCTGTCATAGCTACGACTGGGCTTAAAAGCATGATGCACATGTGCCAGCTCAGCAGCTGTCACCTAAAAGTAAGGAAGGCCATAGTATAAAAGGAAATCTGTTCTTGCTTGACACTTTTCAAGTTGCAAGAATTGCAAAACACTCCTGAGTGGCACCGAAACCCGGTGGGTAAACAGTGGCAGACACAAGTCGCCTTCTGGAAAGTGTTCTTTCTTCCAAAAGGGTTCTTGAAGAGGACACTGAATCCCCCGTTACTGTTTGGATACAAACAATCTGCAAGCACTAATTACAGATGACTGCTGAAAGATTCATAACACTCTTCAACTTTCTTTTTAGGATTTTATTTTCTCATTTAAAGACTATGGAAATCAAAGCTTTAGAACAGTTCATGTGAAGTATCACAGCATTTAATATGAGCCTTATAATATGGTTATATGGTAGATGTTTTTACTTTTAATGCATAAGAAAGCATGGATTTAAGCACGTACTCTTTTTATAGAGCTGACAGGTGAATATATCATT
The DNA here is from genome assembly GCA_006937955.1 of Pachypanchax playfairii. Classification (NCBI taxonomy): domain Eukaryota; kingdom Metazoa; phylum Chordata; class Actinopteri; order Cyprinodontiformes; family Aplocheilidae; genus Pachypanchax; species Pachypanchax playfairii. The sequence goes on from SSNP01000133.1 coordinate 55,069, forward strand.
TGTTCATGTTCTGGCAGTTGTCCAGAACCGGTTTCAAGAAAGATCCCCGTGTCAGGTTCAGTGTTCTGTGTTTTTTCTGTGTCGGGTGAGTCATCTGCTTGCAGATAAGAGCTACGCTGGAGCGCGAGGTAGATTGATTACACCTGGCGGAGATCAGAGCTGATGAGGAGCAGGGTGCTATTTAAGCCTGAAGCAGACGTTCATTCAGCGCCTGGTTGTTAACCTACATGGTAGCGCCTTTGTGCCATCCTAGTGATTTCATTCCTAGTGATTTTCATGATACATGTTGAGATTTTCCGAGAGTGTTTTTCCCCCCTGTGTTCAACTAACCTGTTGTCTTCAGGATTTGCATCACCCTGCTCCTTGTGTGTTTCCGAGGATCCTTCTGTGTCCAGCGTCTGATCTCCCTGAGCCTTGTCTACCTCCCTCCAGCGATCTCACCCGACCTGGACTCACCACCTCCCTGCACAGCACCGCACTGGACCTGTCCTCCTCCCGAGAGTTACCTGCTTCAAACTCCTGTGAGTCATTTCACATCTCCCCTCCCTGCAATATCTCCTGTACATATCTACCGGCTCCAGCACTAACTCTCATCTCCCCTTGCAGTCCCGAGAACCACCTGACGCACCAGAAACACAGAGCACATTTTCCCCTGTATATATTTCTGATCACTTGTAAATAAACCTGTTCACTTTACCCCTGAGAACTGTGTCTGAGTCCAGCATGTGGGTCAACAAACTGATAGAGCCCGTGACACCCCGCACCCTCTGCTTTTCAGCTACTTCCTCCAGCTCATTCAGAAAAACTCTGAGATGTTCCCAGGCCACCTGAGAGATTTCACCTCTCAGGGGTGCAAGCACAAACTTCTGGGCCCCATGTACAGTGGGGCAAAAAAGTATTTAGTCAGCCACCAATTGTGTAAGTTCTCCCACTTAAAAAGATCAGAGAGGCCTGTAATTTTCATCATAGGTATACCTCAACTATGAGAGACAAAATGAGGAAAAAAAATCCAGAAAATCACATTGTCTGATTTTTAAAGAATTTATTTGCAAATTATGGTGGAAAATAAGTATTTGGTCACCTACAAACAAGTAAGATTTCTGGCTTTCACAGACCTGTAACTTCTTTAAGAGGCTCCTCGGTCCTCCACTCGTTACCTGTATTAATGGCACCTGTGTGAACTCGTTATCAGTATAAAAGACACCTGTCCACAACCTCAAACAGTCACACTCCAAACTCCACTATGGCCAAGACCAAAGAGCTGTCAAAGGACACCAGAAACAAAATTGTAGACCTTCACCAGGCTGGGAAGACTGAATCTGCAATAGGTAAGCAGCTTGGTGTGAAGAAATCAACTGTGGGAGCAATTATTAGAAAATGGAAGACATACAAGACCACTGATAATCTCCCTCGATCTGGGGCTCCACGCAAGATCTCACCCCGTGGGGTCAAAATGATCACAAGAACGGTGAGCAAAAATCCCAGAACCACACGGAGGGACCTAGTGAATGACCTGCAGAGAGCTGGGACCAAAGTAACAAAGGCTACCATCAGTAACACACTACGCCGCCAGGGACTCAAATCCTGCAGTGCCAGACGTGTCCCCCTGCTGAAGCCAGGACACGTCCAGGCACGTCTGCGGTTTGCTAGAGAGCATTTGGATGATCCAGAAGAGGATTGGGAGAACATCATATGGTCAGATGAAACCAAAATAGAACTTTTTGGTAGAAACTCAACTTGTCGTGTTTGGAGGGGAAAGAATGCTGAGTTGGATCCAAAGAACACCATACCTACTGTAAAGCATGGGGGTGGAAACATCATGCTTTGGGGCTGTTTTTCTGCAAGGGGACCAGGACGACTGATTCGTGTAAAGGAAAGAATGAATGGGGCCATGTATCGTAAGATTTTGAGTGAAAACCTCCTTCCATCAGCAAGGGCATTGAAAATGAGACGTGGCTGGGTCTTTCAGCATGACAATGATCCCAAACACACCGCCCGGGCAA
>SSNP01000133.1:57086-139266 GCA_006937955.1 Pachypanchax playfairii
GAAGGAGTGGCTTCGTAAGAAGCATTTCAAGGTCCTGGAGTGGCCTAGCCAGTCTCCAGATCTCAACCCCATAGAAAATCTCTGGAGGGAGTTGAAAGTCCGTGTTGCCCAGCGTCAGCCACAAAACATCACTGCTCTAGAGGAGATCTGCATGGAGGAATGGGCCAAAATACCAGCAACATTGTGTGAAAACCTTGTGAAGACTTACAGAAAACGTTTGACCTCTGTCATTGCCAACAAAGGCTATATAACAAAGTATTGAGATTAACTTTTGTTATTGACCAAATACTTATTTTCCACCATAATTTGCAAATAAATTCTTTAAAAATCAGACAATGTGATTTTCTGGATTTTTTTTCCTCATTTTGTCTCTCATAGTTGAGGTATACCTATGATGAAAATTACAGGCCTCTCTGATCTTTTTAAGTGGGAGAACTTACACAATTGGTGGCTGACTAAATACTTTTTTGCCCCACTGTATAAACCATCATGGTTGATCAATATTTCTCATATCTCTCTTCATGTTGGAGAAAATGTTTAATTGTCAACATAATAAAAGTCAAATGACTGTTGTTCACTCTTTACAGGAATCCATAAATAGTAAATGTGTCCTGAATGACCACCAGACTAAACAGTCAATACCAAGTACAACTCAAACAGTTAGTGGAAATAACTTTGATGCTGAAGAATACATAATAACTAGAAAAGCACTCTGAGGCCTCTGACAGATCTATAAGGTAATCCAGATCACCCCCAAAATCTAATCGATTGTTTCTTGGATCATTTCTGACCTTTCCTAAAAATTTCATCAAAATCCATCCATACGTTTTTGACTAATCCTGCAAAGAGACAGGCAGGCAGACAGACCCCAATAAAAACATTACCTCCTTGGCTGAGGTAATAATTCATCTGCATGGAGAAAACAAGTTAACACGCCTTCACTGTGAGAAAACTGCTGCTGGTATTAGCTCAAACTGTGTTGGTCCAGGGGTGCTACTCATCCCCCCTTCACAAATAAACTTCTCCTCATTTTATTTTCTCCCCTCCTCTCCTTTAATCCCCTTTCTAAGAAAGCCTGAATTCATTTTATTGTAAAAAAGCATGACTTATTCCTCCCTCCTGCTCCTCTGGCTGATGGGCCACACAGCTGATCGGCTGCGGACAGGTGTAGACTAAATGTCCAGTATTTGTATAGCGCCTTTCTAGTCATTCAGACCACTCAAAGTGCTTTCACACTACAAGGTTTTACATTCACACAACCCGATATGTAAACCGGGGGGAGAGGGTAGGGGCTGACACTCACACAACCAATACGCAGATCGGGGGGCAACATGGGGTTCAGTGTCTTGCCCAAGGACACTTCAACATGTGGTGGTGGAATCAATCCACCAACCTTCAAATTGGAGGACAACTGCTCTAACCACTGAGCCACAGCCGCTCCGTCCATTTCGCACCTTTTTAAAGGGGCAATAGAAGCCTCAGAGATTATCTGTCATTGATCTCTTCATTCAGCAAGGCTGAATTTCATTATCACATTTAATCAGCAATTTTAAAAAGAACATGGTTACATGAGTTCAACCGGCTCGGTCACAAGACGTGTGTTTTGAGTTACCACAGTAATGTAAACATGATTGAGAGACTATTGCCATCTTAAAACTCATCACTCGATATTACACACTATGTAGCAGGAAACCTTGATGTTTTTTTTTTTAGTTTTTTATATTCAAAGATGTTTTTAATCCAGTTTAGGGCTCAATAAGTCATTGATGTTGATCATAACATTCGGAAATATTTATACTCAGAAAAAGATCACAACTGTTTTATTAAACAATAACAAGAAGTCAAACGTAGGCAGTGGGCCATTGATTTTTACTAAATCTTTAGTTATACAGTATTTAATCTAGTCAAGGCTTAAATATTAACACATTACACTAATAAATATGCACTTATAAAAACTTTTTGTTGAATTGCTTCCATTCAATAAATTCTAAGCTGAGACATATTTTGAGGAAAAACAAGTTTAAGAACAATTTAAAATTATTTTAAAAAATTTAAACATAGGCGTGTTAAAAATTAAACATATGGATAAGGACTCATACCAAGATGAGGACGATCTAATGACTAATTAAAGTAATACTCTGCAGTTTCTGACCATGACACAGTTGGATGTGTAACCCCAAAGGGGGTTACTATCTCTTTTGGAGTGCCAAACAGCGTTGAATGTTGTGCTTTTGTTCCGTTTGGTAAGCGTATAATGGAGTTTGAACAAGGCTTGCTGGTGCTGTATGGAGATAGGGACAGAACGGAGGAGAATGTAATTACTATACCTGTCTATACAACAATGGCTAACCACCTTTCTCACCCCAGGCTCCACTTGAACATGCTGAAAGCAAGTGCTGTTGAATTGTGAGATCACATATGCCACCATCTGCTTTAAATAAACGAGGGGAAAAAGCTGATGTGTCTATCTCCATGAGAATAATTTTTTATCCCTCAAGCTAATGTGTGTTTTTCTTATTTATACAACTACTTTGATGCATTAAAAAAATCCCATTTTAAGATGATTCATGAGCGGCTAGGGAGCAGTTTTATAGCAGACATAAAGTTTGGAGGCACACAAATGTGAAAATAACTAGGCATTAAAAATCCCAACTGCTGCATAAAGTGCATGTAAAAAATGTCTAGTAAAAGCAGGTTCTGTTAACAATAGCTGTCACTTTTTAACTTTTTACACATGCCACCCTCATGGTTGGAAAAATCCCCTTCAGTACTGCCTGTTGTCTTTATTCTGTATCCACTCGTTGCTGGTTATTTATTCAAATATTATGGCTGCAGTCGTTCAATACTTCTCACTTCTCAGGGGAAATGGCAGTAAGGTCTGAAGGACTCCCAGGACCAGAAGCCTTCTTTCGTGCCACACCTGTCCCCCTTTAACCAACTACCTGCTGTCGGGAGAGTCTCAGGTTCTGGGGTTTTCTGCAGTTTCTCTGGGGATTGTCCTGTTTGACACTAGAGGGAATTTGCTGGGACGTCCACTTCTGAGAAGATGGGCAGTTGTCTTAAATGTTTTCTACCAGTGAATAATATTATGCCTGTCGAATGATGAACTCCAAGGACATTAAATCCTTCCCAGACTGATGGGCAGCAACAACAGCATCTCTAAGGTCATTGTTGATGTTTTTCCTGCTTACATGTCCTTGTGCTTCGGACCCGATCGTTTAATAATTTAATGATGATCAGTTAATCAAATGAATTTTAGTAGCAGCACCAAGATGCTACTTTTCTTCTTCAGGTCCTACGGAAGTAAGAGGCGCGTACTTAGTTTTTTTACATAAAACTTTCCATATTGGTGTTTGTGTTTAATAAAAATGGCATGATGGACTCTGTTTGTTTCTGTACACTTGAGGTTAAATTTGAATGATTTTACCCTTGAAAAGACCAAATCCTTTTTACGTCCTGATGTGAAAGACTCAAAAAGTGGGTGCACTTTTTCATCATGACTGTACATTTAAAATATTCTACATTTTAGAAAAGTAGAATATTTTTACACAAGGGTAAGTAACAGAACATCCCAAAGGAAGAATACTCTGCTCTTGAGTGTTTATCACTCAGATTTGCTCCAAATTGCACTAAATTGAACTGTTAGGCCTCAGTAGACAATTCCTAATGAATACAAGGGCGACACACATCTCAAACAGAGTTGCTTGAGAGCGCACAGATGTTACACTGGAGCCTGAAGTAGCACACAAAGCAAGGCACTTGTCTTGTCTGATGAGAGGGCTCATTTGGAGCTGCCATTAGTAGACAAATGATTTATGACTCTGTCTGCCTCTCCCTGCAGAAACCACAACTTTCACTTCAGAAGCACCAGGAAAGAGTTTCACTCAGCTTCAGTCTTCTAGCTCAAATGCAGCAAAGTGAACTTTACTGATGTGGATCGATGCTGCTGAGACGGCGCCACATATCATGAGTCTTGTTTTATAAACAGATGAGTGGTAACAAAGACACATGGGGTAATATTTGGTTTGGTCTGAAAGTGTTGAAAAGTTTTCTGCATATACTTTTAACATAGTTTTTGAAAAAAATATTTAGTTTGGCTTTCAGTCCAGAACTTTCTTTTTTTCAGAAGTTATCTGACTCTGACCTAAAAATCATAAAAAAGGGTCCTTAAGTCAAAGGAGGAACCCATACTAAGTCGGCATACAGTATAACATATAACACGGAACTTGGCAAAGGATCTGTTTTAAAACAGATTTTTAGAAACGGTGTTACCAGCATCCATTAACAGAGTCACAATTTTTTTCTTTAGTTGCTCCAGTCATCCAAAATACCAAAGATGTCCCATTCTGACAGAAATAAAAAATGACTTTAGTATCGAAAAAGTTATTAGCTGAAACTTCTCATAAAATAGAACAGAGGTCATAAAACCCAATCCCAATCCAATCCAATCCAATCCAATCCAATCCAATCCAATCCAATCCAATCCAATCCAATCCAATCCAATCCACTATCCTGGATGTTTGAGATTTTTTCCTGCTTCAGTAAACCAGATTTAAAGTAGAGTTGTTAACAGGCAAATGCAGAACATCACACAGTGAGAAGGTCATTTACCATTTACCATTTGGTGTGGTGAAGCAGGACAATATTTTATTACATATTTGTCTGTTGAGGGAAAAAAGTGAAAGATGAACTGTAACTCAAATGAAAACTTGAAACTGGGTTAGAGATTTAACAAATTCGCTTCAGAAACTGATCAAAACTATTATGGTTTTACTACAATAAACAGCAAAAACCTGTATTTCAATTTATTTTTAATGTAGTCATCTTCTTTTTAAATTGCTGTTTTGTTACAAACTCATTCCTCTGATCAGTTTGTGTCATTTTATTTAGTACACGAGTCTTTAAAGACAGTCCCAGTTTCTTTTGAAAGCTGGTTCAAATGAGTCTTGTAGAAAAAAATCTAAAATGATATTTTTAAAAAATAGAACATTTTCTGAAAAAGGAAATATTTTGTATATTACTTTCCCTGAAGCAAAGATTTATTCTGGTTTGATTTGTGTGAGTGAATTGTGCATTTATGCATTTCTAAACTTACACCATGGATACATGTCCAGATTTTAGAGATTGTGGATCAATTTCAGTGGATGCCCAGCCTCTATGTTTAAAGGTTAATTTTAAGGAAACTTATTTTATTGTAACTCACCTGTAATTCATCAATCTGTGTTAAAACATCAAATATTGCTGTTATATAGACACTGCAAATAATTTTCTACAAACACTCTGCTAAAGCTTCACAGCATTTTATGTTTTGGAAAAAAACTGAACATATTTGGACAGTGAAACCAGAACATTTGGACTTCTGTTTTATCTCTGTATAGGAAGTACCCTTCGACGGTGGCAGAACCAAAAATTCAGTTCCTATCGGGAGGTTCTGCTAGGCCACATCTGTCCATCTGTCAAACATTCAGGCCCATCAATCATGAGGCTGAATGCATGAGAGTGTGCAGTGCAATGAACATCCATTAATCACTGTAAGACATGGATACTGGCAGGTTGAATGGGGTGTTTAAGAGCTGTCATTCTACAACGTGTAAGAGAGATAGAGAGTTATGCAAAGGATGGGTGATGTCTTGTGGGATTGTTCACATTTTAGCATCAGAGTCAGATTGTGGAGTTTTTTAGAACAAAGGAGTTGTTTTTTGGGATAAAGTTGATTTTAATCCACAGTAACATATTTTACAGGCAACAGAAAGGTGTCAGATGTTTAATTACATCATTTAAACTTGACCAGATATATTACTCAAGCTAACAGCATAGCATTTGGAATTTGGAACAACCATAGCACAAGTTAGCTGTAGCATTTTGCCCTGACATCTCACGTCATGAAAGTCCTGGAGAGATTCTTACTGGCTCACCTCAACAAGCAGGTCAGCACCTTTCAGGACCCATTACAGTTTGCATACCGTAATGGGCTTGGGGTTGAAGATGCCATCATCTACCTGCTTCAAAGAGCACACTCTCATCTGGACCAATCAGGCAGCACTTTGAGGGTCATGTTCTTTGACTTCTCAAATGCTTTTAACACAATTCAGCCTGCTTTGTTATGTGAGAAGCTCCATAAATTCCAGGTGGATTCCTCCACAACCTCCTGGATTTATGACTACCTCACAAACAGACCACAGTTTGTGAGACTGGGGGGTTGTGTGTCTGGGATGGAGGTCAGCAGCACTGGAGCGCCACAAGGAACTGTACTCTCACCATTTCTCTTCACGATGTACACCTCTGACTTCCAGTACAACTCTGAGTCCTGTCATCTGCAGAAATACTCTGATGACTCTGCAGTTGTTGGGTGCATCCGTGAGGGACAAGAAGCTGAGTATAGAGAACTGGTCAGTCAGTTTGTGAAATGGTGCGGTAACAATCATCTCATTTTAAATAGCAGAAAAACTAAGGAGATGATTGTTGACTTCAGGAGGAGAAAGAATCAACACAGCAGTATTTCCATCCTAGGAGAGGACAAGTACCTTGGAGTTCAGCTGGACAACAGACTAGAGTGGAAATGCAACACAGAATACATCTACAAGAAAGGTCAGAGCAGACTCTACTTCTTAAGGAAGCTGAGATCTTTTAATGTCTGCACCAAGAAGTTGCAAATCTTCTATAGGTCTGTTGTGGAAAGTGCAATCAGCTTTGCAGCCATCTGCTGGGGCAGCAGCATCAGAACCAGAGACTTGAAGAGAATCAACAATCTGATCAAGAAAGCTGGATCTGTGCTGGGAGTATCTCTGGAGCCACTGGAGCTGATTGTACAAAAAAGAATGCTGGACAAGCTGATGAAGATGATGGAGGACTCTTCTCACCCTCTGCACGACACAGTGATCAAACAACAGAGTGTGTTCAGTGAGAGGCTTCTTCAGGTCCGATGCAAGACCGAAAGATACAAAAGATCATTCCTGCCTGCAGCCATTAGCCTCCACAACAAGAACAGACCTTGATTGTTATTATTATATTATTGTCTTCATTATTGTTTTTATTATTAAAGGAACTTAAGGCAGCTTTACAAAATCTGACTCAGTGCTGCCGCGACAGGCGCTGTGGCTAACTGCAGCCACCAGCCAAGCCGGCACGGGAGCGCGCACAGACACTTTACAGACTGTTCGTCTTCACAGCACTGCACCGGGGAGGCTAACATACTTCACGTCAGGTCTCTCCACTCTGTTATTTGATTTGATCTCATCATTTTCACACTGTATCAGGCTCTAAACACGACCTATAATGTTTTCTCACCTGGTCACAAGGAAATGAGCCATGTCAGCATCCGTTTTCACTCCCAAATGCAGCTGAAGTTCCCTCCATGAACCAAACGCATATCCAATATTTATGCGGGTGCCTGCCCGGCTTCGGTCATGTTTTTTTTTAGACTCACGAGATGCCGCTGATAAAGTCTTTTTTTTCTTCGTGGTGCCACTTTTTTGGGGGGTGAGAGTGGATGCAGGTCGTTTGATGGCTGCAGAAACATCCATAAGTATACCTTCAGTGTTTGAATCCAAGTCCACGGCGGCCATGTACTTCCTGTTCAAGAGCTGTCGGCAACGCGCATGCAGCGTCAATTTACGTCACATCCCTACAACTGCGCGGGAAATTCGGACGTCGAACTGCAGCGCATTATGTGGCACACAGCGTTTCCAAGGCAACAGACATATATGCGGATGGCCTCGTTATTTTGGGTTTTTAATGCTTCATGACCCATTAGCATTGAATAAACTGGAAATGCATGTGTAGTTTTTCACAAATCTTGCCTTATGTCCCTTTAACAAAAAAAAAACAAAACAACTACAACGTTGAATTTCCCTTCTGGGATAAATAAAGTATTTTTCATTTCATTTCATTTCATTTTCGGTGCAACTTGGAGCCCGTCTTGAAGGAACATCCGACTTCTGCTGAAATATCTGTTTAATGTGAAACTAACAGAGATGTAAAAGTTTACTAAATGGCATTTGCAAGAACTGTGAATATTTTTAAGATTGGAAATTCTCGCAGACAGCAGCATTTTGATCATAGGCTCACTAAGACTAGCTGTTAGCTCATAAACCTGGTCAGAATTAAACTCTCTTTTTCCAAACTAAGGTCATTCAAAAACTACCTACACACTTGACACTACAGTCAAGCTGATTTCTCATGGTACTGATTAACTGTCTGAAAACTTTTGGTTCAGTAATAGATTTTATCTAAAGTATGTCATCCATAAAACAGTCTTTTTCTGACTTAAAATGTTTCAATATACTGCAACGATTTTTCTTCATTTTACACTTAACATCTCTCTTTGCTTGCCACTTGACCAAACTCTGCTTCAATTCTTCCTCTGAACAAACCCAGTCACACTCAGTACGTTTCTAGCTAGAACAAAGAACAGTAGATAAACAGTAGATAAAACCTTTGTGAGTCAAGTTGGATAAAAAGTAGCCACTGAATAAATATAAGTTCTTCATTTTTTAAAGGTCACAGGTCAAAAAGTTGACCATTTTAGGCCAAGTAAAGTTTATATAAAGATATTTTATGTATTCATTGTATATTTGGCTTAGTGATTGTTATAAGAGAAATTTGCTTTAGACCTGCTAGAAATTCACATTTCACAAACACAGTTGTTGTTGGATTTAGCTTCAGGGTTTCCTCCCTGTTGGAGCGACTCAGCAAATCAGCATGAAATCGACAGCAACATGTTAACTAAGACTCAGGGAGCATTATTATAATGCACCAGTGGGAATTAATGTAGAAATTAAAGCCCTCTGGGGTGCACTCCAGCAGTACAAGACTGTCATAGAGGGTAAGTACAAGACTTTTGTCAGTAAATGCTGCTGCATGCCGACTTCAGTGAGAATATGGTGTGTGAGGGGAATGTGAGAGGCGTGAAGGGTTCAACCACCTCATCCAAGTTTTATTGTAAATAAACCTTCCGTCCATCCATCCATCCATCCATCCATCCATCCATCCATCCATCCATCCATCCATCCATCCATCCATCCATCCATCCATCCATCCATCCATCCATCCATCCATCCATCCATCCATCCTCTTCCACTTATCTGATGTTGAGTCGCAGGGGCAACAAAATCAGAAGAGAAACCCAAGCATCCCTCACCCTCTTCCAAGGGAGTCCCTAGATTTTTCCAAGCCAGACAAGATATATAATCCCTCCAACAAATTTTAAGACTGCCAAGCGGTTTTCTCCCAGTTGGAGATGCTTGGAAAACCTCCATGGGAGGCCAACCAGAAGATATCTTAACCAGATGCCCAAACCACTCCTTTCGATGCGACGGAGTAGCGGCTCTACTTCAAACTCCCTTTGTATGACCAAGCTTCTCACCTTATCTTTAAGGTTGAGCCTGACCACCCTATGAAGCTCATTTTAGCTGCTTGTATCCAGGATCTCATTCTTTCAGTAAGAAATGAGAGCTCATGACCATAGGTGAGGGTTGGAACGTAGACAGACCGGTCAAGTGAGAGCTTTGCTTTTCAGCTCAACTCCTTTTCCACCAAAGCAGACCGAAGCAGCACCCTCAGGATGAAGCCCCAATCTGTTGGTCCATCTCCTGCGCCATCCTGCCATCACTTGTGCACAAGACACCCAGGTACTTGAACTCCTCCAGAAAGGAGCATTCCAGCTTTTTCCGGTCGAGAACCAGGACCTCAGATTTTCAGGAGCTAACTGTCATCCCAGCTGCATCACACTCCGCTGAATACCGCCCTAGCGCATGCTGAAGGTCATGGTTTGAAGACACCAACATAACCCCATCATCCACAAAAAACAGAGATGAGATCCTGAGGTTGCCAAACCAGACACCCTCCTCGCAAGGGCTATGCCCTGAGATCCTGTTCATGAACCCCACAAACATGATCGGTGACAAGGGGCATCCCTGGTGAAGTCCAACCTGCACAGGGAACGAGCAAAGCAAAAAGCTGACAAAACTCAACATAATCACTAAAGTGTTACATTTCAATATGTCTGCATTTTATCTATTAGTTTCAGATAAATAAGTTTTTGATAAAAAGCAGGTTAAAAATGTTTGCAGCTCATTGCATGAATTGTGGAATTTAGCCATTAAATTCACTGAATCGTACATCAGCAAAACATTGCTGGAATGTTAATTGTGATTATGGAGTAATTTGGAATGTGAGACAGACTATTTGATAAAGAATAGACACCAATTCAATCTAATTCATGTGGTTCAACTGGAGGAGAAGGAGGAGAAGTTATTTCTGTTGTCTACATGTATACGTTTTTTCAGCTTGAGCTAAGGGGAACTGCTTTTCTTTTAATTCTATATTTGGTTAGAATCAAAAGTTTAATAACATATTGAGAAGGTAATAAGTAATATAGTAGTAGTAATATAAATAATGCCTTTTTCCATATATATTATTAAACATAAATATAAACTGTGTGTCTGAATGAAAAGCCAATAAACAAGAAAAAAGATCAATTTAGTTCTCTTATTGGCAATAAGATCAACCTTATTGCTAAGACAAGTTCCACTTATCTAATTTTATGTTCCATGTTTTATTTTGATTTACCTTTTGTTGCCTCTGTGATTGTCCTGCTTCTTAAAAACTGATTATGTTCAAAATAGATTTACTGTCAATTATTTCCAATAAAAAGGTCTAAAACTACATGTTTTAAGTACAATCAAAGTAAACATAGCTTTTATGTTTTAAGAGAAACACAGTGTATTGATGTTAAAGACAATCTGTCACGCTCTTAAAAATAACTAAATAAGTCTGATGCTTTTCTAAATCCTTGGCTTGAAGACCAGACTGGTTAACCTTCAGTCATCAGGTTATATTAAGCATCAAAACACCATCCCTGACTTCAAAGTTTGTTTTGATCTCCACAACAAGATTTTGACCTGATAAAACCAGGATAATAGACTTTGCCAAAGCAGAGTGAGTTTCGAGTTTGCAGCTCGCTTTAAACTGCTCACAACCTACAAGGCCGAAAATGCTGCTGGTAAGAAAACAATTCACAATCTTTTGTTGGAAAAGTGTCTGTTTAAGTCTGATGCTCCCTGATGCTGTGAGTGAGTCTTTCATTGAGTCTCAGTCAGTTTTAATCTTGAGAAATTTGGATCTTCTGCTCAGTAATTTAAGGATACAAACCTGCTGAAAGAAAACTTAAAAGCACCATCTCAGTGGTCTATTGAAATTCACTAAGGAGACAATGGATACAATTTCTATAAAGATGTACTTTTTAGGGGGAAAAAAATTAAATTAAAGATATTTCACATAATGAACAGTGATTTTATGCAAACTCAGAAAGACGGTAATTCGTTACAGAAAGCAGATACTTTCTTCGCTGACATTTCACTGGCAGAGAACATAATTTTCTGTTACTGTAAATCTGTCAATCCCTTTTTTTGGTCACGGTGACACAAAATTCAACTTAAGTGTAAGAAAAAAACTTTTAAACTTTTCTGAGCAAAATACAAGTTACTATAAAAACAGTGTGAACAAATTATTTTTAAAGACATGACTTGAAATTAATTAAATTTTTACCTATTAGCTTAAGAGTTGATGTTGGCCAGGATTAAAAAAACACACCCCCAACTTAACAGCAACTTTACACAAGCAGCAGCAAAAACTTTGTATTTTTCCACAAGCAGAAACACCCAAACAAAAGATTATATTAGCTGTAGTACAGCTACAGAGGAGAACAGACATGAACATAACACAGCAGAAACATAATCTCCACTCGTTTTTCCTGTTTATATAAATATTAAAGTTAGCACTGCAGCACAATTAGCCACAGCAGGAAGTTGAAAAATAGCTACTTAATGATGGAATTCAGTTCACAGTTCCTGAGCTCAAAATGGGAGCAAGTCAGTATAAAGGTAGACTGGAACATACAGCTTCTGTTGCTGACCCCTGCTGGCCCTAAAAATGACTACAAGTTGGGTTTTATTGGCTTTACTTTTCAGACCCAGTGGCTTTTCCATTATTTATTCAAGCTATATGTTTACAGTAAATAATTAACACTAATGTAAGCTTTACGGCTGTGAAGCTTTCAGTATCTGTGGTTAAAGAAATCGTCTAAAAGTTGTGTATTTAATCTGCTCACAACACATTTTTATCATTTAGATTTTTAATTAGAGATGTTTTAATTTTAGTCTGACAATAGGAATCTATTTTTATTGCAACCATCTCTCCTGAAAATCAATCATTGAGTTAACACTTGAAAGAGAGGGGACTTGTCCTAAATATAAGAAATGCTGGAAGACATTTTGCAGGTCCCTTCACTCCCAACCTACCCAGCCTCATTGATGTAGCAATTTCACACAAAAACACAATAATAACCAATGACCCAAGCCTCCCACTCCACTGTCACTTCACACAACTCCCCTCTGGCTAAATACTTGTAAGGTTTGTTGGGGAAAAAAAGCCTATTTCTGCTGAAGCATTGCTTTGCATAAGCCATAGAAATACTTAAGTGTTTTATAAAGGAAGATTTAAGGTAGGTTCTTAGTCTAGCAGAACCACACTGGTCAGAACTAAAGTCCCTAATGCATTTAGATATTTGAATAGGTTTACAAAAAGGCATGAAAATGTTTTGAAAGCAACTCTGCAGACAAAAATATAAAATGTAAAGTTCATTTATTTGATTTCAGAGAGAAACTGATGCTCTTTCTGGCATTAATTGTGTATCAATGTGCTGTTGCACAAAAAATGCAGTGGAAGTAGAATCCAAGAATGACATGAAGTCTTGTATCTGCAGAGCAGCATAGTGACCGTATCTAATAATTTACTCTACTTGGCCTGTAAATTAAAATTATTTTCTCATAAACTTTTAAAATTTTAATGTGAAAAATGGCTATTTAAGTTATTTCAGTTCAGGAAATGATCTAAAAGTACAGCATGTATACAGTGAAATCTGGAAAATAAATATTCTTGTCACTTGAATATTTTTAACTGAATGTTTGTACTAATTTCAGCTCATTCTTCTATGAATCTATTCAAAGAGAAGTGTGACATTTACAATGATATGCTTTTTCTGCTTCTAAAAGTGTTTTGACTCTCATAAATTGTATCAATAAATGAAAATGGAGCCAGGATTTTAGCATAAAAGTTGCAAAGAGGGAGAATGGCAGCACAAAAATGATTGAAATGATCTTCTTTCTCTGATAGCTGAAAGAACTTTAGCTAGCTCATTCTTGACTCCCCAGGGGCCAAACAGACTTATCTCTGTCGATCTTCAACTTTAATCTGCATCCTTACAGTGTTTAATGTCTTTATAACAGCTGGATCCAGTGGTACAAAGAGCTCCAACAAGGATTAGAGAATCAAACATCCGATGCTTCACTACTGTTTTCAAACTGGACAAGAGACTGATGCAGGTGAGATGTTACCTGCCTCAAACATTTTGTTTAAACACAAAGAAAAGTCCTGCCATTTGTCCCACATGACATAATAACCAATAAGTACATTATTATTGTGAAACACTGTGGATTTTATTGTCACTTTGTGGAGGCTTCAGTTTTAATTCAGCTTGGCTTCTCTTATTTCCCAGAGCTCCGCTGTGACTCAAGTACCCAGAAAGAGTAATGAGCATCAACAGGAAAGCGTGTATGTGGAGTGATGAAGGAAGTACTGCTTGCTACTTTTTTCTGCAATCCCTTATTTATAGAATAAAATTTAGAGATTCATCCAAAACGACAAAATGTATGACTGGAGAATTTTTAGTATCAGGAAGTAGATGTTTAAGAGTTGGAAATGTAGAAAAACATGAACAAAAAGATCATTTTCTGACTTTAACTTGAACTTTAACTTTTACCCAAAAGGTAAAACGAAACTTCACACTTTGTCTGTTTACAATAAAAATCAAACCACTGTGTCGAAAAATACTAATAACTGAAAACTGCAAGATACAACAAAAATTAATACGTGTGAATTATTATGCAGAATCAATATTTGGTTGCAGAAGATTAACTTTTTTATATATAATTATTTTGTTTTTTTTTTATAAAACCCTGCACAACAAATTTATAAATTACATATTATTCTCTCAGCTAATTTGAACTGGATAGAATAAAATAATTCTACAAAGAAGAGCAGAACAATATCCACAGAGATGTGAAAGACTTGTTGTTGGTAACTGCAAATACTTGATTGCGGTTATTGTTGCCAAGAGTGAAACAACAAGCTATTAAGTTTAATGGGCGATTCCTTTTTCAAACAGGACCAGGTTGGTTTGGGCAATATTTTCCCTCAATAAATCAAACGATCATTTAAAAACTGCATTTTATATGAACTCAGATTATTTTGATACGCATGGGGTGTTTAAAAAAAACTAAACTGTGCGTCAGAATATTTCAGAGCTGCATGAATTCAATAAGAACACAAGGTGCTTAAAAAACTGTTCAACTGCTTTGTAAAATTGTTAAATTTGAAAACAAATATTTTGGATTTAAGAGCCAAAACAGGAAGTAAAATCCTAAAAAATCACAGACAACAAATCTAATTCTCATCTTTGATGAAAGTGGGAAGTTAAGACAGCTCTTCATATCTTCTACCTATTTTGCAGAAATCTTTTAGTTATTTGACAATAAAGTTATATTTTCCAAGACTATAAAGAACTCTTTAGTAACACATATAGCTAGTAACATCTAAAGGGAAATATCTCCTGAAATTTGGATGTAAAGAAGTAAAATAAAAAGTCAAACTGATAATGAGAAGATTTGTTGTGAAAACCTTTCAAAGGCTTTATGTGTTGGAATTATTATATTTGTAGAAGAAGGAAGAATTTAAGAAAAAAGTATTTCAATACACAAATGCAAAAAAATGTAAAGAGTATAGCTGCGGTTCTAAGGTTGAACTCTCAGCATCTGTATTAAATCAGTTTATTCTAATTTCACACTGTCATTCTAAGTTGGAAGACGAAGCCATCAAACACAGCAAAGCTAATGTGTTGTTTCCTCCCTAATGGCTGACTCCTCGGCTCAGATCTGAGCGCCTTTTGAAGTTGCGCTTCCCTCGAGTTGATAAGTGTGACTAACAACCCAACAGCGGGTTGCTGCTGAGGAACAGCAATATTGTTAATAGTAATAGAGGTGTTATCTCACTAATGCACTTCAGACTTTACTGCTGTTGGTGAGAGTACACAGACTGAGGGGGGGTGAACACAACAACTGATTGCAGTTAGTTTTACTCACAGCTGCTACTTGAGAAGGAGCTTGTGCTGTTTTATGAGGCTACAGCTCATCTGGCAGTCACTTTTTATTGAGGAGAAATGAACTCCACAACAGAAGCTTTGTGCCTAATGAAAATAAATCATAAATGATGACCCTGGAGAAGTCAGAATTACACAGGGCAGCATCAATCCGGAGCTTTTGTAGGGACACAGGTTCTCTAAATTTAAAGCAGCTAATAAGATTTCTGGTTTCAATACTGACAATAAATGTGATGGAAATCAAAAATGACTGGGGAGGAAATGTGCTTTATGAAGTATGAGAGTAAATATGGAATGTTATTATACAGGCTAGATGGGATATTTTAGAAGATATTATGTAAATTCTCTTTTGGAAATAAACAATTTTACACTTGTGGGATTTTTTCCTCCATTCTTTCTGGATCTCAGTCACAATTAAGAACTTTTTTAATGCAATAAATATTGGCACGTGTTGTAATATGAGCTTGCCAACTGTAAAAGCTACAATTCCAACACTGAAGCTCTAAAACTGTAAACCTTGGAATACTAACTGCAATTTACCAGGACGAAATACGTGAGAGAAGAAACCAAGACCAGGTGGAAAACCATGAAACAGAAGAAGAACAATAGATTTATATTATGAAAGTAAAATAATAAAAACTAAGATAAGTCTTATCAGCAGTAATGAGGGTGTTACTCTCATCTGCTGTGGTGAAGGAGCTGGAAAGCAAAACTCTAGATTTAATGTCCCCTATATGTTCCGATCCTCAGCTACAGTCAGGAGATCTGAAGAAGATCTTGAATAGAAGGAGCTAACATGAGTTTCCTCTGTAGGGCGACGGGGGTAAACCTCTTTAACGCCGGGCTCATACTGCCTACGGAACGGCTTCGGTCCGGATTCGGTGCGGTTTTTCCGCAAGCTACCACTCGCATCTGCTCCAGATAGGGAGTGCGGTCAGCTCCGGTGCTGGGTGCAGAAACGGCACCCGCGAGAACAGAAGTTCACGTGGGTTATCATTTTGTCGGGACCTCACACGAGAACACGTCCATTATTTAGCAAATGTGTGAAAAGGTGTTGTGCTGCAGGCTTTCGGGACCCTGTGTCACCAGGTGTGATGTAATGTTTACATTTCCTATTAGCGCGTGTGCTGTCTAAAAAGAAGAGTCAAGTTACAATTGTTTGTACATTCGTTTATTTTGAAAAAACACCGGATATTCAAGCCACACTTCCTGTATAGCTCATCAGATTTCATCAAGCTAGACGCGGATCCTCTCCGGCGTCCGGAAAAAATAGAACCTTGCGGATTCTTTCCGTAGTGCCGTACGGCCCCCCGTAACCGGACCCGCACCGCGCGGAGCTACTGTGAGCCTTCAAAAGGGATTTTAATCTAACGGAATACCTGCGGGGGCCACACCGGACTGGATCTGGATGCAGTGTGAGCCCGGGGTAAGGCTTAACCCAAACGTAAACAGATTCAGCTGAGATGGTTCAAGCATCTGATCAGAGTTGATTTGGGGCACATCATTGGATGACACCACTGGGGCAGACCCAAAGTTCATTGGATGACACCACTGGGGCAGACCCAAAGTTCATTGGATGACACCACTGGGGCAGACCCAAAGTTCATTGGATGACACCACTGGGGCAGACCCAAAGTTCATTGGATGACACCACTGGGGCAGACCCAAAGTTCATTGGATGGTCAGCATGAACCTACATTTATTAAAACAAGGTTCACTGCTGAGCTGTGAGATCGTTGTTTGTTCTCACTTCGATCTAAATCAATCAGATCCAAGTAAGAAAGCACCTTTAAAATGTTCTTGATGCATGAGACATCTGAAAGCTGAAAGATAATGTTCACTGAGACTTTTTTCACGTGGATTATTTTTTGTTTGTTTTTCATCACAGCATTTTTGAACATTTTACCCATCTGGAAGAAGTTTAGGTTCTGCAGAGTTTCATCAGTAAAATCTTAGTTCTTGAAACCACATTTATGTTCACAGCAATAAAATAATAAAGTCTGATATCTGAGAGCCATATCCTTCCAGGTCTATCTGAAAAGCTCCATTTTACTGGCAGACAGAAGAACTTCCAGATCCTGCAGTGCTGTCCTGAATTCTGAGTGTGTGTGATTCAATGGCAGTGTTCAGCAAGCCAGCTGCCAGCAGCCCCTCAATCCAGCCCACTCTGAGTCTGATCGATTCACCTTAAACTTTGGAAGGGGATCACCTGCATGGACTGACCTCACAGGGAGCTATACTCTCTCTACCTCTCTCTCTCTCTCTCTGAAGGCAGAAGATCTGAGACTGATTCATAAACCTCACAGAATCTGCTCAAAACTAAATCTTCTGCCCATTTTGCAAACTAGTTTGAGTCAAAGACTCACAAAATTACTTGTTGCAAGCTTAGATTAAGCCCTTCAATCCTTGTTTACATACTAATATAGCAGAACAAAGTAAATCTCAAAGATTTTTTAGATATATTTTTTACTTTTTTAATTAATTAATTAACCTAAATCCTAAATAAATTCCTGAATCATTATTTAATAATTTTATTAATTTCTCACCTGTTTTGTGTATTTTTACTAAATGTAAACATAGGTTTTAGAATTTGTTTCTTGTGTTGAGAGTCCTCTGGTTTCAACATGTCTTTCATGTTACAAGATAATTTATACATTTAGATGACCATCATCCTGGTGCCCTTGATAAGACAAGTAATTAATTAAAAAATAATTTATTGTTAACTTCTCATCCCTCTACAGTAGTACATTGGATTTCCTATAGAACCTAATTTATTTGAATCCTATTCAGTGATAATCGAACAGAAACAACAGAAATAAAAACGACATTCTGTGGGAAACGCAGCAACCTTTGCTCTGCAGAAATGACTTCTGGCAAACATCTGATTTCAAGTACATGTTCCTTATCAGACTTAATATTTTACTGAACTTCAATTTACTGGAACAAAACTCCAAAAATTGCAGAAATTGGGTAAAAATTCAACTAATTCACACCCTTTTTTGCTTCTTAGTCGAATTTTATGTAAAAACTCATTCACCAAGTACAGCGTTCTTGAGCTTCACTACCAGTTTTAAAAGATTCGTGGAAGTTCACCCCTGGCAAGGCTCGGCCCTTCAAATGCATTTCATTTAATAGCGAACGACTTTTTAAATTACTACTCATTTAAATAAATACTCTTTATCCAGGACTGCAGCTTTGTCACGGTAGGCTTCCTGATTAGCTGCTTGTCTCGGGCCTCCCGCTCGTCAGCTCACGTGAATACGAGAGGCTGGTTAAAGAGGCTGGAGGATCATGCAACCCGCTGGGAATGTGTTGACTATGATTAATGACCGAGAGGGAGGTTAAAACAGTGATTACACACCAGCTGGCATGCTTTTACTTTCAACATCATCCTCTGTTCATGTGTGTCTGGGGGAAAATCTGTCTTTTATACTGTTGTAATCTGTACATAAAAGGAAAAAGAGTGAAGGTGAAGTGGTGGGACTCAGACAGAAACGAAGAAAAAGCCTCTCAAGCAGCAGTCTTGGATGCTGCAACCACTGCAACCCAT
This sequence comes from Pachypanchax playfairii, assembly GCA_006937955.1. Lineage (NCBI taxonomy): Eukaryota > Metazoa > Chordata > Actinopteri > Cyprinodontiformes > Aplocheilidae > Pachypanchax > Pachypanchax playfairii. The sequence goes on from SSNP01000133.1 coordinate 75,851, forward strand.
GGGCATTTCAGGCTGGCTCCCAGAAAAATCGGATTTTAATTACCTTTAATAACAACTTTTTTTCTAAGATAACCAATAAGCAATTCAAAAATGACACCAAAGAGGACATGATGTACTACGAATGCTGACAAATCCTGACAGAAAGTGCAAATGTGATGCTTTGAGAGTGAGGCAGGGCCTTAGATGAATGATTGTTCTCCTTCAAAAAGAGGGCTGTTTATTTCCTCTTTCTTTCTCAGTGTGATTAAAACAAGAAAACTGTCCAAGTGCATCAGAAACACTTCTATCTGATTCAAGCCAATCTTCAAAGATCTTTAAAAGTGTCGTTTCAGTTGTTGTGTCATGAGAAAGTTTCACAGCCTTAAAACTCTGGTACTAATTTAAAAATTATATGAAGGCTTGTGTAAATGTAAAAATGTTTAAAAATATACATCACAAAAGATGATAGAGGCTGACCTGTGTGCAAAGCATGAATTAACTATAAACAAAAAAAAAATAGCACTCAACAAATGGATTAACGTTTGTAAAAATTACCCCTCAGGATGAACCAAAGAGGTTCTAGAGATGATTTTCTAGGAACAAAGTAAAAAACCTGCAACACTAACAAAATAAATTATATAACAGCAGCAGTAATGACAGAATGACTCAAACCGACTCATACACAAGAGCTTTGGAAGTGTAGTGATAACAACCAGCAAGCAGCTACTAGAAGCTTCAATGGGAAAGATTTTTAGGTAAAACAGCAAAAAATAAATAAATAAATGATAATAATGATTTGTACATAATGTCATTAGGTCGAGAGACCATTTTCTGTGAGCAGTTCTTTAAATTCATAACATAAAATGTTCAAAACCCTGGAATATTTCACTGAACTCTGATTATTTATCAAAATTTAATTTGTAAAATGTTGTACTTTGTATGTTTACACTTCAGTGGCATCAATCCCAAAATATGTACAAACTACTTCACAAAGGAAATCTGTCACTAATAAACTATATTGACTGTTAGAACTACTAAAGAAAGGAGAAAAAGATGGCTACAATGATCCCTGGAATCAGCATGAAGGAGAAGAACCAGGAATAAGAACATACATTTAAATCTGGTGCTGTTTTGTTTTTATCCATGTGCTAAAGGAGAACATTGTGAACTTCACGCTCAAGCAAACATCTAAAGTCAAGAGGCGGAGCTCGGGTAGGACGACATTTCTTTGTTGCTTATTTTAAGTCTCTGCTGCTGGATGTTAATATCCATTTGCTTCTGTTTTGGTTGTAAAGAGCAAAGCCTGTGTGGTTCTTGCTGGAGTTATTGAAGTGAGGGACTAAAAACTGTGTGATGCCTGAAAATAAAACTATTTACTTGTTGTTGTGTTTTGCTGCTTCCTGACGGGTTATGAATTGCATTTACTTGTTCATATCTGTGTTTATTGGAATCTGAAGGTGGATTGTCTAGAATCCAAGAGCTTAAAACCATTACAGGAAATCTTGTTTTCAAGTTTTCAAGTTAAATAAACCATACATGCTCATATTATACACAGATTGTATGAATTTTTATAAGTGTTTTGCCTTTATTTAATCTGACTGTTGTGTTTAAAAGCACCAGTTTTAGAATGAGATTAAACATGTTTTCGGTTTGATTTAGTAAGATTTACTGTAGACAAATATTTTACTAAAACCATTATGTTGTAGTGTTAAAGAAATGGCAGTAATAGAGAGTTAAGGTTTATGATGTGCATTTCGTGCAGACTATTTATTTTTTAATGTCTATATTTATACAACCTTTTAGCAGTGAACATATCCAACATTGTCCTAATGAAACGTGCCGTTTGTCCCACATCTTGTTTGGATCTGGTCACTTGGTGGTCATTTACTGTGTGAGAGTGTTAACACCACCGCTTGCTTTTCACTTCATACTTTATAACATGGGGTCACTGTGTGACACACAGCCAGTCCAGTTGTGAAGGCAGATGACAGGTTTAAAACTGTTTTTGTTAAAAAGAAGGGGTGTGAATGACAAGCTGCAGAGGAAATGGTTAGTATAGCTGTACATATAGCACAACAGTTGCTATGGGTGATGTTGCCAGAACAGGGACAGACAGGCTCATGGTCAGGTGGGTAGCAGGGGTCGTCAATAGGATGGCGAGAAAGTCTAAAATCCATAATCTAAAAAGAAACCTGTAAATGGAAGCAATGGTCAACCTAAAAAAGCCCAATTACTGACCAGTACAGATGGGGGAGACAAAACACGAGTCACAGGAGCTGAAAACAGGTCCAAGAGCCAGGAGATTAAATTCTGTACATGTGAGAAAATTTGATAAGGGCGGAGCAAAAGGCAAAATCCAAACGGTGATCCAAGGTCAGTACTTATATAATCAAACACACAGGAAAACAAACCGTCAGCGTACCGCGAGCTATTGAAGCGTTACAGCGTCCAAACTAGCAAACTGGTGTTGAGAGAGTTAGATGTGGAAACTAACAAGTGCAGGGAATGAAGGTAATTGGGTGTGTGCAGGTGTAGCAGGTGACGGTGATGAATACTGATGAGGAGAGTGCTGCAGGGCAGAGGGGAGTGAACACAAATACATGTGAAAGTGACAGAACATGACAATTAGTTGAATAATATTATAATTGAACTGTCTGCATCTGTTGTTCATGAGTTTTCTTTTCATTAAAAAACATCCATGAGGAATTTTAACTCTATATGAACAAACTGTACTGAAGTAATCACTTTAATTTGGCAGTTTATGGCATGTTTAAAATTATGTGCGTCTCAATAAAATAATTAACCTGGAGCCCATAAATATCCAGATATAGAAATAAAAATAGATGAATTAAAATTTATTTAACTTTAAACTTTAATGTTTTAAGTTAGTGACGTAAATTTAAGAGCTGGACATAAAAAAGTAATTTTATGATGATGACACTTGACAGATGTTTACCCTGATTAGCTTTGTTCACTTGCTCAGTTAAACTTAATCAATGAGATTGATACCGCCCACATTACAGACGGGCTCCTGGCTCCTGTTCCTATGGCAACCACATTTCTGGCCACTCATTTATGTCTCCACTTATTCAAATCTTCTAAATTCACTTGGCCATATACAGACAGCAGGCTGCCAAGTAAAATAATGTATTCACAGATAAACCGAGACCTTTTGAAGATAGATTGAAAGCTTCTTTTGTTCTGCGTTATGTTGACAGTCAGTCAACATAATGTCAGCTTAGTGATCCATGTCACCGTGATCTTTTTGGTGGAATGCTCAAGGAGTTTTTTCCACTTCAAACCTTTCTGTAAAAAAAGCCAAACTATACGAACAGTCCAAGTTTAGAGTTCTAGACTCTACCTGTCACAAAACAAATGCTGCAGCCTCCAAAAATATGTAAAGACTTTAAGTTCCAATGATCTGTAAAAAAAATAAAAATTTTAAACCCACTTTCTCAGGAGCTGACAGTTAGAAGTTGACAGGCAGCAAGAGTAAAGCACAATAAATGTATCCAACAAAACAGTTCATCATGCAGGGCATCCCACCCTAGCTGTGGTTTCCTCTCTGAAATACGTTCAGTGTATTTGTTGTTTATCAGTGGGATTGTATGAAGATCACAGAAATTTTGGATCCTGTACAAGTAAAGCTTCCTTTTTAAAGTAAGAGAAAGCAACAACATTTGAAGGTCGGTGGTAGAACGAGTCCTGGGATTTTAATTGCAGAGCAACTTGTTGGATTTTTTTAAAGCAGTTTTTAATACAGTGCATTTTCTTGCTCTGGGTTGATCTATTGTATTTGCTCCAGAGACAATCAGCAAGTTTCTTAAATCTTTCTGACTGCAGGATAACAGATTTTTCCCGACAGGTTGTTTGGCCTGGTAACCCTTTCAGATTGATGAGCAGTAGCCATTAATGATCATTACCGATTTCCTTCCTCCTTGACACTGTTAACACGCTCTTGTATGATCCAGACAGGCAAAAGGCCAAAACTTCACACTGGCTGAGGATCTTACTTGTTTTTTTTTTTTGTTAAATAACTTCTTAATTGTTTTTCAACTTGCAGTTTCCAAATTTGAAGACCTGGTGTGTTTCATGAATATTTGGCTGTAGTTTTTTTTCTTTGGATACCATGATTTACATCTGTAATAAACTCCTCCTGATATTTCTGGTTTGATTTTTTGGGGTTTTAGTCCATATTCCTCAGTCACCTGGCTGGTCGAGTTCAGACACCAAAACTATTTGGGTTTATTTCAAAAACAGCCAATCAAAAAGTTATTGTTGTTGTTGTGCTCTAAGTTAGAAGAGACACCTTTATCCTGCTCTTGGCATAGCTTAACATCTTTTCTTAAAAGCTAAGGTGTCCTAAACTCAAAGTCCTGGGTGATATTCTACAGATTCTACAGATAAAATTATTTCTGGTTTCTGCTCAACTGAAACTACATTTTCCCTCAGAACTAAATAACTGGGCATTTTTGTAATAATAAAAGTCATTCATTTGAAACCTGAAGATCTGCAAGGAGCATTTTATGCTTTTACACCAACTTGCCAAAACCTCGGTGTGTCCCAGTCCCCCAAATGTAGTTTATGAAAGCCCCACAAAATGTGGCTCAGCATTTTATGCCACAGTTTAAAAAAACATAAACACTACACTGTTTTTTTAGAAAGCTTCACTTGATGTAACTCAGCTGTGTAATGTTGTTTGACTCTTTCCCTGATGACTAGTTCTGCTCTCAGTTACTTTTACACTGTTATCTTCCTGCAACGATTTACCTCCCACACGATCTCAGAGCCAGACTTTCTCCTTCTTCTAGACCAAAATAATTCAGTATTAGTTTAATAATAGTTTATTGTTGGTGCAGATATTTTATACCTTATAAAAAGAACACAAAAAGCAGAGATTATCTTTAAAGCTAATCGACAGTGTCTACAAACATAGTAACAGATGGTTCCAGTCAACCTTTAAGATCTGAGCATGTCTAAAATCTACATATGTGGAAAAGAAAGAAAAATACCAGTTTTATGGCACCAAAACTAATGAGGCACCTGTGTGCTTTTAATCTTTTGATGATAAATGATAAAACTAGAACCAGAACAAGTTCAATCTTCTGAGCCCACAAAGTATTAAATTAAAGTATTTATAAATCACACACACAGGAATCAGTTGTAGCTCAGCTCAGAATGATGATAATGCATTAATCAGATGAACCTAATTAGCCCGACTCAGATAATGAAAGACGGCAGTGAGACGACATAAAACTGACCACTTAAAAATGTTGCTACTTATTAGTCCAGATAGCTCCAAAAACCCTCAGAACCAAGAAATCTCAGATGTGAGTCTGACAGAACTGAAGGCAGACATCTAACTACAACTAGTCTGACCAGACCAAAAAGGTTCACTGTCTCATTGTAGTGAGAGTTAAACTTCTATGAGCTGCTGCAAACAGTGAGGAAATGCTGCAGCAGTGTTTGAGCCAAAACCAGCTGCTCTCAAGTGAAAGTAAAAACATGCCCAATTTATAACAAGACTTAAAGTAATAATGTGGACATTTTCCGAATGTCTCATGTTTAGAGGATTGATAACCTACTACTTACTTTTTTCATGCTGTCTCACATGTTCTGAGTTCTCTAAAATCATCAGGGATATTGGAAAGTAACAGATTAATGAAATGTGTTTCTGACATCTAGATTGAAAGAAGTTAGTAATATAGTAAAATGAAAGAGTGGCAGAGAGCTGAGCTGTCATGACATATGGATTCACATCATGCTGCTCCTCTTTCCCTGTCAGTGATTTACAGAGCGACAGGTATAATCTAAGGAGAAGCAGGGAACAACAGCATAACAGGACTCTGACAGTCACTCGCTCTGCACCCATCCCACCTCGTCTCCACCCCCTCCTTCGGTCACTCTCGGAGGAGCTGTCCCCTGCCCAGTGGCATGTGGATGTGTGTAATGGAGATGAATGGTGGCTGGCTCTGCCACATCGCGGAGCAGACGGACTCCTCCCTAAATGCCTGGCTGCCAGCCCCTATCAGTCTCCCTGCGACAGCCTGCCAGAATCCAGCACAGGTTTGATATTGACCTGTGAGTGCGCTTGCTTACTTCAAAAGCACACTATTAACATTTATTGTGATTAAATTTGACTGAAAACATGGTTAAAAGTGACAGCTTGTTTTTGATTTTCTCTCTCTCTCTCTCTCTCTCTCTGTCTGTCTGCTGACTTCTCAGACAATGCTGGAAGGCTATCAAGCAGCTGAATCAAAATGCACAACAAGACGTGTTGTCAGAACAGCCCAGAGGCAAAAACTGCAGCAATTCTCCTAAAGAGTGTGTTTTAGCAAAGAAATATCCTATATTCCCCTGGGAGGTTGTAAAGCTATTGTTGTTCTCTTCCAATACCTTCATCCTCCACGTTTAGCTACTTTTCTGAGCCTGGAGCTGTGTGCATGTTCAAAATTCTTGTACAGATGTGTGTGTGTGGGGGGGGGGGTTTGTATTTCTGACCTCCTGAGGACCAGTTTCCTGATTTTTACTATCTTTCTGGGGTCCGAGGGTTCTTGTGGGGACCGAAGCCTGGTCCCCATGAGGGGGACTCCCCTTTTTAGGGTTAGGGGTTAGGTTTATAGGTATGGTGTGAATAGAGTTTTAGTTAGTCTTAGGGTTAGTTATAGATCAGTAATGGTTAAGGTTAGGAAAAGGGTTTGGGTTAGGTATAAATCTAGTTACTAAAATCAATGGAAGTCAATGGACGGTCCCCATAAGGATAACAAAACACACTTGTGTGTGTGTGTGTGTGTGTGTGTGTGTGTGTAATGGTCTGCATGAATTGTCCCAACCCGTCTGTCTGCTGCTGCGAAGGATTTATACCAGACGTTGTGAAGCTCGCTCACTATCTAGTTGAAGTAGTGAGACTCAGTCGTCTTGTTTAATTAAGCTGCAGGATCAATAAACTCTTTTATTTCACCTTCATGGAGTCCCATCTGCTCAGCGTGAGTCAAGCAAGACCAGTACAACCTTTCCTGGATCCTCTGAAATACCCATTAAAAAGCCATTAAGACAACAACAAAAAAGGAAAAGCAAACAGTTTTAAACTTATTTTGTGAAAAAAGCACTTTTAAAGTTGCTGTATTTTTGTTTGTTGTGTGCAGGAACCACATTTATACAATTTGTTTTTTTCATTGTGTCAAATAATCAAGCTGATATTTGAAAAAACATCAATATGCTCAACAGCTGTACTCACACTGGCACAGAACGTTTCTCTTCTTTAGGTTGAAAATGTGGATTTTCCCAAAATATAAATAAATATAATCACTTCCTTAAAATAAAGTATTTCAGGTGTATATAACTGGAGGTGGGTGAATTTTTGATATAATATAAACTGTCTGCTTTTGTGGGTAAACGAGGTTCATTTGGACCCTTTTAAAGTTATTTATGTTGCTGTAAACAGCTGTGTGTCTTTACAAACAGACCTGATCCATAAAATCTGCATGTTAAACTCTGTTATTTTGCAGATCTTAGACCCACATTCAGAAAGAGTCAGCTGTAGCTGAGGTGAGCATTTTATTACAAAGTGAAGTACTCTGAAATGGATGTTTTGTTGATGTTTTTAAGGCTTCAGATTGTAAAAGACTGTGACACGGGTCATCCATTCAGCTGACTCACTCAAGCATAACCAGAACTCACTGAAGAAAAAATCAATCAAATTGGACATTATTACATTAATATTTCATAAAGAAAAACTTTCGGTATTTATTTTCATGTTGCTTTCTTGTCCGTTATTCTCTCTTGGTATATTACTGCATGTCACAAAGCTCTGGTCTTTAAAAATCTGGATTTTTAAGAAATATGGACTGTTCATCTTCTAAACTCACGGCCAAAGTAAATCTGGATGAACTCCAGCTGTGCAGCAAAAGGCTGTTTGGTGAGCAACACAGATCGAGGCCAACATGTCTTACTGAACGGGTCATCGGATGTTTAAAAGCTACAAGGCCTAAACTGAAGACAGATTTTCATGTCAAGGAATTTAGTATTCTGTAATAATCCTAGTCATTCTAATTGTTTGTGTCTAATATAAAGTGCTGAATGTGCACACTTAGTTTAAGGGCTTTTTTTAATTGATTTCTTCTCTGTCTTCTACTGTTGGTTTGCTGCTGCTGTTGCACTAAGAATGAAATGAAGTTTGGGACTTGAACAGCTAATTGAAATGAAAGCCACTACAAGAACCACTCAGCACAGGATTAAAATGCAAACCTGTTCTGGTCAACTTGTAAAACAACAGAGGAAGAAAATTATCAGCAAAAAGCACAACTTTTTACAGGCACTTCATCAAATATTAAACCCACAAAGAAAAAATTATGAAATAGAACATGAGAAATAACGTTAAAGAAACTGAAAAACAGAAGAAAATCGACAGCAACAGAAAAAACACGAGAAAATACAGTACCTTCAACAAAAAATGAATTAAAAAAGTGACTTTATAAAAGTTATGTACTTGCTCATCTCAGTTAAACTGATTTAAAACAGTAATCTAAAAGCAGAAATAAATCTAACAGGATTGTGTGTAGAAAATGTCTAACTCAAACTGAATAAGCAGATAATGTACAAGCTGCAACTTGATTCATTTCCCTTTAATCTGCGTTACATGAAACACTCAGAACAGGCAGATTCATATTTGAATCTGTTGATCTTCGTTTTTTGTCCATGAATTTCACACAATTTACAAACTGATTCTGTTCACATAATGAACTGCAAGAGGGTGTCAGAGATCGCAGCGACTCCAGGTACTTGCTGCTTCTGCTTCACAGCCGCTAACTCGGAGGCTAATTAGTCAACATTAGCTGAGAGTAAAAGTGCCAGATGTTAGACATTAACAAGTCCAATTGTGCTACGCATCTGAAAATCAGATTCTTTAGACCAGTGTAAAGTAAAAGAACAGCCTCATTTAACTGGACCACAGATGGCAACAAAACGCTGTCGCACTTAGTTGAAAGGGGTCGGTGCTTAAAAAGAAGGATGTTAAAGAAACTTTCTGAGTTTAATTTCATTGCTGGAATGTTTCATATCAAACTGCAGCTCATGAGAACAGAAATCTCTTCTCACTACTTGAAGAAAGAAAGTGAACTAAAAAGGGAAAGAGAAAAGAGAGGCTTCACTTCCATCTAAGTCAGGTTGTGTAGCTAGAATGAGACACAAGCCAATAAAAAAAGCCGTCTCTTCTCTGGGATTATCCCCACATTGATGGGACTGACAGCCTGCTTCTCTTTCTCTCTTTGGGATTCCCGTTTTGGAGAGAACACAACTGGCTTCTGGGGGTGTATTCAGCCGTCCCGCCTCATCGCTCTTGAACACTCTGTAACCAAATAGGCCCTGCAGGTTTACTGGCAGATGAGCCGCCGTTCCCTTCAACACAGAGCTGGTGCAGAGTGAAGTGAAAGAACTGTGACACAAACACTGCAGCTGAACTCTGTCAGCAGTGACTTTCGAAAGAGCTACAAAGAAAGTCACAGTCATTGTGTTTCTTTACACGTGTGGGTTTTTAGTTCAATCACATGTAATTGATGATCCTTGACAAGTTACTTTAGACACATGATCAATTTGTAGTTTTCTACAGGGATTCTCAAGGATGTATAAGAGCAGTATTGTCCTCATGCGAGTGAGTTTATAAACACTCCAGAGGAAAAACTTTTAAATATTTAAGGGTTTTTTTATATGTCTCTCTAAATATTTCCACAGAGTATATAATGCAATTACTATGGGCCAAAACTTAACAAATAAAACACTTAACTTCCTCTTTATACTGAAACTCAAAACACATAAAACCCATGGAAGCAGCTACAGGCAAGAAGATCACATCATGCTAACATCATGCTAACATCATGTGTGTGATCAGCTGTAGAAGGAGACCAGCCTGACCTTATTGTTGCTACTGTAGTAATAAATCCCCACTCAGGTTACACACACCAGAAAAGATCCGGGTGTTTTGAAAATGCAAGAACATATATGTAAAATGGAGAAATGCCAACAAGCTCCTGACTGTTCAAACATAATTAGCTTTAAATTATGTTTTACAATGTTTTGTCAAATTATTGACAGGAAATGTAAAACAATGTGAGTCAATCCAACTTCATATTTGCAGCAGAGTGACACAAAGTGCTTTAAAACAAAAACACATCAGCAGACAAACCTGCCAGAAGTAAAAACAGTGATTCATGTAACAGGATGAATTCATGAAACTGAAAAAACAAATGGAAGTAACTGTTAACTGCATTTGCTTTAATGAAAAGAACAATACAATAAATATTCAGGTAAAATAGAACAATTACAGTTAATTAAATTGAATTTTAAAAACTGGTTAATTAAAACAACAATTGACGTTGAAAGCCAGACCAAACAGGTTTTATGTTTCAGTAGTTTTAACGACTAATTAAACATTTTTTAGATTGTAAATGCATTTGGGGTATTTTTAGTTTATTTGCACAAACTCTCACTCACTGCTCTGGTAAGTGTACATCTTATAATATAACTGAGGATAATGTCACATCAACAATATTTGTTTAAAAATCCATTCAAACTAAGGTATAGATGGAATTTTTCATGCTTACTGATAAATAAAAATAAGGATATCAGGATTTATCCATGAAAGGGTTAAACCCATTCTGCAGCCGAAACAGTCAGCCTAGAAATGCAAACATTTCTCAGCATTTTTACTTCCCAAATTTAACTCTCCTGCTCAAGTGGAGCGGATCAGCTGCCAGAGGCCATGGAGGCTCTTTGCCAGTCGTTGTACCTCTCTGTCTCCGGGTCTTTGGATTGTATTGGAGTTCACACTGTGATCTCAATGTCAATGCTCTTGTAGAAAATTGGCTTCACACAGTAATGGGCCTTAACTGGTGTTTCTGTATCAAGAGCACAGAATCTGTCCCCTGAATGCATCATCATCTCTGTGGGAATCTGCTTTTATTCCAGAAATGTAAATGTTACTGAGTTAGTTTCTGTAGGACTTTATTCTCATTGTTCATTTTCTTCATTCAGTCCTTAAACTGAGCAAATTTATTTAATATCAGAGTGATAAATCTGTCTCAGAATCTTATTGAAATAGTTTTATTAGGAAGAAATCTGGAAGTTTTAACATATTAAATGTTTTATATTTGATCAGCTTTTTAGGATTCTACCTCTTTAACAGAAGTAGTACTTTCCTGAGAAGCCTGCCCCCCTGGAGGAGGATCCAAGTACTACATGTAGCAACTAAATGTTTTATTCTTACTGCTGTTATTATTTAATGCATCAGGCTTTAAAGTGTTAATAAAGATGCTTTAATGAAAAAGAAAGGATCTTCTAACATTCAAACAATTTATGACAGCGGTCTAGTTAATATTTTTGCTCCTATAAGATGATATCCTTTAATTTAGCAGGAAATAAGAGGAAACAAGATATTTCATGTCTGCATGTGTTTTACAAATTAAAAATTATGTCAAAAACACACAGTTCTGACCACTTTCAGCTCTTCAGTTCTACCAATTATGCAGATTAAAACACATAATCGAGCCCACGCAACAACTTGACCACACTTTATCACACTTCTACACAATTTTTTATTTATTTATAGCTGTTGTTTGGTTCCACCTTCTAAATTATTCGGAATTTGCATTTTCTCTTATCAAATTTGCTGCTTTGTGATACAAACTGCATGACGACTGACCTGTCACAGTGCTCAACACAACAAAATGCCACTTTCTTTTTAAATGAAAATATTCTGATGAAAAATACAATATGCTGACAGTAACATCAGTAACAAACAAACAGCTGCTGGTTTTAATGTTGATGTGAAGCATTATATAAAAGCGTTTTGAAGGTTGATATTGAAAGAGAACATTTTTCCTTCTAAGTTTAAGAACACTAAACAGAAAGATGAATTCAAACTTAAAATTTTTTTCCCTCAAAGAAGCTTAGTTGCATCATCACTGTTAATTATTTTCTGTGTTTAAATACTAGTGTAGTTCCCCACAGTTCAAAAACAACATTTTTATTCTTTTTTAAAATGTTTACATTGTATTTTATTGTATAATTTGTAATAAAATAACTGCAAAAATGAATTATTGTATTGCTGAGAAACTCTATGAGGTGAAAAAAGACAAACTGACTTTTTGATTCCTAAAAAAAAAGAATCAAGAAAAAACTAATTTAACTTAGCAGGATAACTATGACTTTGAACCAGAGTTTGTGTGTTAATGACATGTTTTATATACCCAGAGCTGATTGGCTGATGGGCTTTGAAGGGACTGAATAACGTCACATAGACGCACATCGCACAGTGTCCATTTCCTGACTCCAGCCTGCGCCATGCCACTTGGTTTTGTATACAGTAACCGTAGGTACTAGGGATGTCCCGATCAAGTTTTTTTGCCCTCCAGTCCGAGTCTGAGTCAGTTGATTTTGAGTATCTGCTGACACCGAGTCCCGATCCGATACTTCTGTAATACATTAAAAAAAAGAATAAAAAGGAGCAAATAAACAGATCCAGGATGTTCTTTATTTTGAATTTAATTCACCCTATTTTAATATTTAGCTGCAGGGACAGGACAACCAGCAGTCCTGGGACGACAGCCAATTGTGGCCACTCCAATGCGTCCTGGGGTTTCGTAAATATACGCATGGAGGCTTTTATAAGTCCCCATCTTCTCCACTGTTGTGTAGACTACAGGACTGGGTTGTGAGGGAAAGTGTCCCTGATACTGACGTCACACTAAAAAGGGTTAGAGATGCGTTAAAAACGAATGAGAATATACAGTATATACGTATATGTCCGAGTCCTGATCGGGTGGTTACGTCCGATTGAGTCTGAAACTACATGATCGGGCCCTATTTCCGATCACATGATCGGATCTAGACATCCCTAGTAGGTACGTTTTACATGATAATTGCAGATGAGAGGGAATTTATAATGTAGAGGTGACATACAGTAACTCAAAAAGAACTGACATATTCTGTCACGAGGGTCTATGACAACAAACCAATCTACAGAGAGCGAGGCAGTAAGACATAGCATTACAAACATGACGTGTAAGTAAGTCGGGGAGATTACACTGTTTACTAAACTCTCCATGGGGAAAATTCAATTTGAGCCAGTGAATAATGGCATCATTTGAGATGGAATTAGCATTCGCCACTATCAATCGGCACAGTGAAAGACTAAGATGCGCTGTGCCCACCAAGGACACAGGCTTTCTGTGATATTTAACACATTTATCAGCTCACTTTACCCCGATCACAGGAACAAAGTGCACATATTTACAATGAACTTTTGTTCTTCAATCAATACAATCTGTGTGAGTTTTTCAGATTTTATACAGATTTCTTTTCATGTTTAACTTTAAGGGCAGATTCAGTAACCAAACTTAAATTGTGATTACTCTAGAAATGCTTTTTCAGTTAATTCAATCTTTTTGAGATGCATTAAGAAATATAATTAAATCAGATATTTTTATATTCAGTCAAAACTGTACAGAACTCAAGCTTCTATCTGGTCACACTTGATGGGAGCTCAAACCCTGTATAATAGTAATATCTGTTATAATAGGAGCATTTATACATTATTTATCAGCTTAACTAAAATCAGTCTCATTCTCTTTATAAATAGGTAAAATGTTGTTTTTAATTGTAGTGAGGGTTATTTGTCTTTTATTTTTTATCTTTGTTCTTTTATTGCCATATATTACCTTTTTCTGTAGGAATTACATTTGTCCAGTTTAAGTTTGCATTAATAGTTTATTCTTTTTTTGTTGAAGGTAAGAAAGAATGTTTCTTTTCTGACACTGTTTTGTATCTGATGCTTTTACTCAGTAACAGTTAGATGATAATTTATTTTCCTGGTTTCTGCCTGTGTTAGTGACTAAAAAGTTTTTTTTTTGACCAATCAACATGAGAGACAAGGGTTCTGTACACTGAGCCAATAATAATAATAATAGTCAATAATAGTTGTGTTGACTAAAAAAAACTGCACCAATGTGTATTAAAAAAAGCCAGAGCTTTAACAAATATCCTTCCAGTAGTAGTAATAATAATTGTATTTTCACTTCCCCACAGTGAGCTTTGGCATCAGTCTGATTTTATAAATCATCCACTGGTGAATTTAATAGTTCATTGTTCCAAACAGGTTTTGCTCACTTGTTAAGCTTCTTAGAAAAAATTGATTTTATGTTGTTCAGTCTAACGCTTGTCTATATCTCTGCTAAATCAAAATTTCCTTTATCTGCTCCACAGAAAGCTGTTCAGTAGTGAAAACTAAACAAATGTAACCTTCGTTCCTACTTTCTAAGAAGCAGAAGACATGTTTCTTCATAAAGAAGTCATTTCAGACATTAACTCAAGTCCATTATCAGTGTCACTTTCTCAACAGACCTGCTGCTGCGCAAGGAAAAAAAAACAGCTTTCTTCTGCTTTGAACTAAAACTCTGAAAGCATGAAGGAACATTTACTATAACTGCTGAATGCAGAGGAAATTACTGTAAACTGGAGTAATTGTGGTGGAGAAACACAGCGTTGGATGAAGACTATCAATTTGCTACATTTGTAAGATGTCAAACAATACGGGCTGCAGAACTTTAAATGAATAAATGCTGATGAAAAGTGAATAGAAGGAAACAGGAAAAACTGTGGGTTTTCAAGCTGCAGCTGTTTACAGCTGTCTCAGCTCAAAAACAAGTGTCATAATATGTTTGGGGAGGGGCTTTTTACTCTCATCTATTATCAGCTATGATTCCAACAAGTAAAAAAAAGCAGTTTCTATTTAAATTTTTGCTTCAGCTGTAAATCTTGAATAAGATTCATCCTTTTTTCTGTTAGGAGACCGTCTGTGGGAGGATCCAGTTAGGATGGAAGCTGTTGTCTTATTCTCTAAAGAAAAGCCAGTGTTGAGAGAAGCTTGCTGTGAAATGACCGGGTCAACCTTATCACTGGCCGAGACTGGCAGAATGTCAAAACATCCCCTGAATCCGCTCAGGAGGAGGAGGATCAGCACTTGTCAAATGACTGATGCTCCTCTAAGTGAGGCTTTTCAGGACTCAGCAAAAGACAGCTTATCAAAAAACAACTGATGTTCAAAAGACTTAATTATCTTCAATAAAGGTGTGAGGACCAGTAGCTTCAACAACTTTTAATTATCTTCAGTGGTACGCCATAAGAAAAGGCCAAGTTTCACTGTCTCCTCCTACATTTTGACATTTGGTGCCAGTTGAGGGATGGTGGGATAACGTGCAGCCCAGTGGGGAGTCCACAGGCTGGACTGTCTGAAGGTCACCTCTGCTTGACTGGAAGTTCGTGTCAAATAATTTACTTCTTTTGGTTTGAGGTTTAGCTGCTGGAGGGCGCTGAAGAGCGCCTGATGAGAGAAGATTATACTACTACTACTACTACTACTACTACTGTCATTTAGCAGACGCTTTTATCCAAAGCGACTTACATTGAGAGAACATACAAGCAAGAAATCAAAGAGAAGGAAACAATATAAGGAGGCGGACTGTTTGGAGTCCAGTTTAATTCCGACGCTGATACATCAAGTGTATCAATTTTTTTTTTTTTTTTTTTGTAGAGATAAACTCCCAAATCGCTATCATAAATCATAAATCAATCCCACATTAAGACTGAAAGTGTTCTTTAAAGAGGTGAGTCTTAAGTCTGCTCTTAAAAGTAGCTGCCGACTCTGAGGATCGGACCGAGTTTGGTAGGTCATTCCACCATCGGGGGATAACAGAGGAGAAGAGTTTGGAACATGATCTCATGCCACGTTGTGGTGGAAGCGCTAGGCGTCTTTCAGCGGCTGAGCGTAGCTGACGCGTGGGAATGTAGGTTTGGATGAAGGAGTGAAGGTAAGTAGGAGCTGTGTCTGTTAGAGTCTGGTAAGCCAGAAGCAGAGCTTTGAATTTGATGCGTGCTGCAACTGGAAGCCAGTGCAGAGAAATGAGCAGCGGAGTGACATGAGCCCTCTTGGGCTGGTTGAAGACCAGACGTGCTGCTGCGTTCTGAATCATCTGCAGAGGTTTAACCGAGGACGCCGGAAGACCGGCCAGCAAAGAGTTGCAGTAGTCGATCCGGGACAAGACCAGGGCCTGGACCAGAAGCTGTGTGGTGTGGTCTGTCAGGAAGGCTCTGATTTTCCTGATGTTGTAAAGAGCGAATCGACATGAGCGAGCTACGGAGTTAACCTGCTCCTTGAAGGACAGCTGGTTGTCCAGTATGACACCGACGGTTTTTTCAGCAGCGGAGTGACAGTGGCTTGCTTGAAAACTGAAGGAAAGACGCCAGTTTTCATGGAAGAGTTTATAATGTGGGTTATTGCAGGTTTGACGGCAGGAAGAATGCTCAGCAGGATATCTGTAGGAATCGGATCCAGAGGACACGTGGTTGGATTAGATTCCACTACGAGTCGGGAGACTTCGTCCTCATTCAGTAAGCGGAAGGAGCAGAGCGATTGACCGGAGGAAGGATGGACAAGACTGGGATGGTCAGGCTCAGAAAACTGATTTTTAATAGAGGCGATTTTGTCGGTGAAGTAGGTGGCGAACATGTCTGCAGTCAGCCCGGTGGGTGGCTGAGCAGGTGGAGGACGGAGAAGAGTATTGAATGTTTTGAACAGTTTTCCCATGTTAGGAGCATTTTGGATTTTGTTTTGGTAAAAAGCTATCTTGGCAGCCTTTAAGCAGGATGTGAAGCTAGAGAGCTTTTGCTGGTATTCGGACAAGTCAGAGAGATTTTTGGATTTGCGCCATTTCCTTTCAGCTGCTCTCAGACCAGCTCTGTGATCCCTCAGAGTGTCTGTGAGCCACGGACTAGGACGCTGCCGGGCGGCCAGCTTTGACACATGAGGGCAGACTTCGTCCAGAGAAGAAGCTAGTGAGGAGCAGAGCGTCTCTGTTGCGTCATTTACAGGCAGAGTTGAGAGCACCGAGTGGGAAGGGAGGGAGGAGCAGACATGCTCCTATAGCTGCGAGGGAGTGAGAGATTGAAGGTTTCTGCGGTAGGAGACAGTCTTTACTTTTGCGTTAGGTACGTAAGGGATGGAGATGCTGAATTTAATCAGGAAGTGGTCTGAGAGGTGCAGCGGTGTGACTTGCACGTTACCTGCAGTGCAGTTTCTGGTCAGTACCAGGTCCAGTGTGTTGCCAGCTCTGTGTGTTGGGGGAGTCTGGACCAGATTGAGATTGAAGGAGTGGACCAGGGCCAGAAAGTTATGAGCTTGTGTTTTATCAATATGAATGTTCATGTCGCCCATAACAATTAAAGGGGGGTTATCATCTGGAATGTCGGATAGGATTGTGTCCAGTTCATCCATAAATTGCTCCATGTTGCCTCCCGGAGGGCGGTAAATAACCAAAACATAGGCAGCGACGGTAAAAACTCGGAGCATTGCAGCATTGTGAAGTTTCCACATTTGCTGCATATCAGCCAGTTTCTAAAATCTTGTGAAGAATGTGGAAAGTACAGCAGGGTCATTATCTTGGTGCTGCTCAGACATGCAGTTAGCTCGTTAATCCAGCAGGATTTAAACAGTTTCTCCAAATGGAGGTCATTTAAATAGCTATATAGAACAGATAGAAACTGTCCAAAGCCTCATTTCAAATTGTCAAAACTATTGTTTCAAAAAGAGTAATGAGCATATTAAAAAAGGAAAGTGTTTCTAAGTTACTCCCAGAAAATAAAATAAAAACAGAAGCGATAAATATCTGTCCTACAGAAAAAGAATCCACATTTGGACTTTTTGTTTAGTTTCCTTGAAATAAAACATTTAACAGATTCATGGTAAAAACAACTTATTTATTAATTCTAAGTGGCATAAAGAAAAGAGCAATATGAGCTGCAAAGGGTTTATAAACTAATAATCAGGTAAAATAACCCAGAGGCTCAATCTCTGTATAACGCATTGGTTCTGCACTTCTTTATACATACAGTATCTTAAACATCCCAAATGCTCAGAGAGGTTGGATTCAACCCCTGACTTCAGAAACCACTCGGGAGAGATGCTAGGACTCAAGCTAATTACTTGAATATAGAAACTTGTGTTATTTCATTAATATTTCAGCAAGTTTCACTGGCCCAAGTCTCTGAATTATTAAACAGATATTAGTTAGTGTGGGTGAGACCACACTGCTTTTACAGAAGCAAGAATTTATAAAAGTCAAACCCTTGCTTCCCTCCACTGATTCCACGTTAGGAAAATCAGACAGAGTGTTTCATTTCTGGTGAGTGAAACGTGAACCCCAATCTCAGTCATCAGCAGTTAGCCTTGTTTTTTTACAGACTAAAACAGGGTTAATTTCACTTTTCAAATGTTTTGTGTGAAACTGAGTAGCTTTTCTATAAGCCTATAATTAAAGGTGTTCTGTAAAGCTGTTTTTAATCCCACAGTGGAAACAGGAACCTGTTCTGGCTCTACAGGAGAGGAACAGTGAGGTTTGGAAAGTCTGATGTGAAATGACTTGCTGGGCAAACAGATTGTAGATGCAGCTCAGTGTTTAATGAGTTAATTACGATTTTGTAAATGTGCAACTTTTTGTAATATATATTTCTTTTTGGGTTTTTTAATGTTTACTGGTAGTTATTCTAACTTCTAATTTAATCTTCGTCAATGATTTACTGAATTGTTTAAAGACACTTCACACAAATTCCATGAGTTTGTGGTTATTTCTTAACCTGTAATATAAAACATTTTACATCCAAAAAATATTGGGAAACACTGATTTTGTCAGGTCTTGGGGTTTTGGTTTATTATGTTCTGTACTTCGGGGGGTTTTCAGTAGTTGTTTTCCCTTTTGTTCTCATTCAGTGTCTTAGGTCATGTTATGCTTTTATTTTCCTTAGCCATCTAGTTTCCTGTGTTGCTTTATTTTGGTGATGTCAGTACTTCCTGTTCTCCTCATGTGTCTTTCAGTATCTTGTCAGCTCAGCTTGTATTTTCAGTCTAGTGTTTTTCCGTTCAGGTGTTTCTTGTTTCTGTGATTAGTTCCTGTGTTTGTTTCTCCCCATGTCCTCAGGTGTTTTGAGTTTTGTAATCAGTTTGGTGTTTGTATTTAAGTCTCGTGTACGTATGTGTTAGTCGGCGTCGGTCTGTTGTCGCTAAAACCTTGTAGTCCCCAACGTCACTCTGTCTTGTCCTGTCTCCTGGAGTGTTCCTCCGGGTTCCTTGGTGCCTCTGCGCTGGCCGTCCGCCGCGCCGTGTGAGGACTTTGTTCACGGGTTCCTTTATCGTGTCTCCACACGACCGTCTTGCCCCCCGTCTCTGCATTTGGATATATTTTCCCCCCATGGATTACTTTTGTGTTTTTTCACCTCTGGACTTTTCATCCCTCATGTAAGTTGTTTTGCTGCGCCGTCAGCATTTTTAGTTCTCATTAAACTTTTTGTTGCACTTTAGTTTTGTGTTCCTGCTCACTGCATTTGGGTCCAACATTAAAACCTCCACCAAACGTGACAGATTTACACCCCTTTCAATCTGTCTGCATGAAGATTCGTCTGGCTTCGTCTGGTTTCAGCTACAACTCAATATTTATTCTTTGAATTTGCTGGACTCCGATTGGCTAACAAACTATCCTATGAGAGCAAGGTATACTGTTTCCTGCCCCGCTGCGCATGGCAACAGCACACGTAGTCTCTTCCGGTTTGCTACGTCTTATGCTACAGCTTTAAGCTAGCAGCATGCTAGGTGTGGTTTCAACTGTGGGAGCTGATGAATACTAATCAGCAAAGGAGTTGTGACGAAACAGATACAGGCTGTTCGAACTCAGGAGAACTCTGGTTTTATCGCCACCTGCGTAGTTTGAGAGATAAAAACTGAAAGAGAAGCTATTGGGCCATTTTTACAACCAGTTATGAAGGTAAGAACACCTGTGGAGCTAAAATATTCAACAGAAACCTCAGAACTGTTTTTAGTGGAATGGCCTCTCTAAGTGTTTTTTGAACTTCTCGTATTTTCTCATGTAATTAGTGTGTTTGTGTTTTTAATTCTTGTTTGTTTTGTTGTCTGATTTTTTTCTGTTATCTGTTTGGTTTGGTTTTACACCTCCAAGGTCACTGTATCAAGAGAGAACTGTTAATGTTGCTTCATTAGCTAATAATAATCAGAAACCTTTCAAAGAAGAGTTCAAAATCTTTTTTGTGATTTATTTTTCTTTTACTAAACAACACCCCCACCCCCTTACCCCATGAAATGTCTTTAGGATTAACGCTCTGATGAAGAACCTGCCTGGGTGCACCCAGTCTGAGCTCCTGCTCCTGAATCTGCATGTATTTATAGCGCTGCCCTGCCCGGCACTCCAGCTGTCTTTTTTTGGTGACATTTATAAAAATTTGATTGCAGCAATATAAAACATTACATGTCCCGCTCTCATGAATCATTTGTGTCATGGATCATTGCTTTAGAGCAAGAGCAGACTGCTAACAGAACAGGGACACTAATGGGAAGTACCTCGCCGTCTTCTCGCTTCTTTCTTTCCATCTGTGACACGCACCAAGAGGTAAAGCTGATGTGAAAAAACTTTCATATAATTGTTTTTTAATTAATGTTTAGGGTTTGCTGTTTGTGCTTGTCTGGCTTTCACCTTTGTGAAATCAGGGACCAGATTTATGCTCATGTATCTATTAGGAAAGAGGAATGTGTATCAGCGAGGTCAACGATCTGAAGACTATTGACTCTCAGTGTCGGAGGCGATTTTAGGTTGTGCATCCGTAATTTACTTTAAATCATTAACACTTTCTGCATTGTGTGCAAAAAGTCTATTTTTAAGTATAAGGATTGTTGGAGAATAGAGAATGCCTTTTAAAAAGTATATAATATTTTTAAAAAACTGGATCAAAATCTTAATAAAAATGACAATGAATCCGTTTCAGGAGTTAATCTTTAAAGGGGTTATGACATCAAAATGCACTTTTTTGAGGTTTTTGGGGTATATCATGATGTGTTGTGCACTGATGAGGCCGTGTGAACGTCCAAAGCGAGTATCAAAGTTCCCGTTTGTGGGCGGTCCGCTTTGTTTCATATTTAAAAAACGGTTGAATCGGAAAGCTGTCAGGATCTGTGCTGCTGGTGGGTGGTGTGTGTGTTTCTCCGTGTGCTTAATTGTTTGCAGGGCGTGTCAGCAGGGATCATTGGACTCAGGTGTGGATCATTACCCAGCTCAGGAGAGCTGGGTACTTAAGCAGAGGAGGAACCACAGACAGACGCCAGTTTGTTCCCCTAACTTCCCGTGGTAACAGAGTGGCCAGAGAGCATTACATGCCAGAGATTATTATTGTTGTGACTAACCTGCCTCTTCCTCGAACCTCAGTCCCGTGTCCTGGAGTGTCTCTCCAGTCACCAGTGCCTCAGTGCAGTAGTCGACCCGCCTCCAGTGAGGACTGGCACCACGGACTCTACAAGCTCAGTTGCGAGAGCTCGCAACCAGCTTCTTCCCTCTGGCTCACAGTCTGTCTCTGGTCTCCTCTGGATCCACGCCGTCCCGGTCAGCACGCTGCTGTCACCCTGCTGCAGTCACGCCTGCACACGTACAGCACACGGACCCGGACCTCCTCGCTCTTCCCTGACAGCCTGGATCACCACCCCTGCGGCAGCACCTCCGGATCCCTCCTCACGACAGCACGGCATCACGTCCCCGTGAGTTTTAAGAGCACGATCCCCGCACACCGCAGCTGGTCTCTCCGCCTGTGACTAACCTCTCTCTCTCTCAACCAGGACCGTTCCTGCCCTGCACCAGTTCCCGTCCTGAGTTATCTTCTACTGTACAGTTTACACCTGTTTGTATTTGGAGCACTGTACATATTAAACACTGTTAATCGCCTAAACCTGTTTCTCGCTGTGTGTTTGGAGTTGGGTCGCACTTGGAGCTCAAAACAAACCCCCTGGTAACTGCACCATGACAAAAGCACCATTTTTTCCTACGTGGCATTTCATCCTACGTATTTCATAGCGTCCAATAAAAGTGCACAGTGAAGTAAACAGTCCAACCCCTCACCCCACCCCCAGCCCATACACCGGTAGCTGCGTTGCGCTAGCTTGTGCTGAAGAGATGGCTACGCAAACGGGGACCTGTTGTGTCCAAGGATGCTCAACCCATGCTGGAAGTTTACACTCACTCCCGAAGGATGAAAAAACTAGAGAAGAGTGGCTGAAGTTCATTTATAGAGAAGTGCCACGCAGTTATAACCTCAATTAGAAAGTTTGTTCAGCTCACTTCACGGAGGACTGCTTCCATAACTTGGGTGAATTCAAGTTGGGATTGTCAAAGAAACTGATTTTAATTAAAAATTCTTTACCAACCCTGAAGGAGGCGACCGCATCGTCAATACCCGTAAGTTTATTTATTTAATAAAATGCTGCCTTGCCTGATAAACGTTTGTTCGTGGTCTTAAGAGTTCATGATGCTAGCATGTGATAGCCGCTCTAGCAACAATGTCCGTGAGCAACAGGTTTATCATACCATATTGTGAATCTATTTTCATTGATAACATCTGACAGCACTGTTTATTCGCTCATGTGATTAGTTGAGGTGTTCACCCCTCCGTCTTCCTCAGAAGACGTTTCAGGCTCGAACATATACGGTTGTAAACGTCCACTCGCCATGTTACTGGACTGTTGACGGAGCCGAGAAGAAAGGCTTGCTGCGGGCAATGGTTGTAACCAATCAGAGCGAAGTCAGCCAGGGAGACCCACATATCATTAACGAAAGGAACCGTGTTGCTGAGAAGAGGATTCTGACCTGCCCGTACACCCTCGCCCTGTTAGTTTTTTAATCAAATTCTTTTGTGAGTTGACATATGCGGGCATATCTACCACATGAAATAGCTTTACACCAGTTTAAACAGTGATGTCATCACACCTTTAAATTCTTTTTCATAAAGGAATGTAAAAAAAATGAAGTCATGAATTAAATGTGAATATTATTTGTATGTATAAAGTGAATGTGTTTATTATAAAACAAATTAAACTGAATCTTGTGGGAAACAATAATCAGTTGCATGAATTGAAGAGTTTTGGGATCAAGTGCTTCCTCACAACAGAAAACAGAATCAAATCCTTTTTCACCATCTTAATATTAACTTGAAAATAAAACCTGGTTTGAATTAAAACTTAGAAACACAGTGCAAAAAGAACATCACACAAAATCAGTGTTTTTTGAGTCTAAAGCATAAATGCAAATTGAATTACTTTCTTTTCTAATTCAAATAATTATAAACTGCATTATGTAAATCAGAAAATCAGCCAAAAGTACCCTTTTATATATTCAGATGGTAAGTTTGTCCTTTTTTCCACTTTACGGTTTGATTTCCTTCTTTCCTTTGTTTTTATCTTATTTGTAATGGTAATCATTTTGTATTTCTTTCCATTTGTATTTAATTCTCACCTGTTTCTCATGATTTTATGTTCCTTTGACACCGTTGAGCTTCTTTCTCGTACCTGTCTGGATCTAAGTGAAATTTTTCCACCTGATTGGGTGGTTTGTCTCTGTGATTGACTGCCGTTCCTTCGCATCCATTTGTAATTATTTTCTGTTTCTGGATTTCTTATGTCATTTCTCATTCAGAGAGTTCTGTCCTGCGGCTCCAGTTATCAGCATTAATGTTCTCACCTGTGTTCCTCCCAGTCTGTGCACACATCTGTCTCTACCCCTTTAAATACAGAGTGAGAACAAAGTCATGTTGCCAGTTAGTTGGATGCTGTGCATCACTAGCCAGCACTTCTCTTGTTAGTTTGTTGTCAGTCTGCATATCCACAGTGTGCCTACCTTGGACTGTCCTCAGTGCTGCCTCTGCCTCCTACTGTTACTGAATTACACAGATTTGGGCCTTGCCTGGATTTACTGCCTCTGTGCTTGTCTGCTCCCACATCAGTTCATAGGTCAAACATCTCTGATTCTGACCCATTCTGTTTACCGGATTATGATACAGATGTTGAATGTTGGAAATATCTTGCTTCAGGTTTGGATGAACTGTTTTAAGAACTTTGCTTACCTTTTGGATTACTGCTAAGCCCTGTCACTCAGTGGTGATGTCATCACCTGTGATTGCCCCCTCTGTGCTACCATTACTTCCTCAGCTCATACTCACCTCCCTCCTTGGACTTCGCTTGCTGTTCTGAGCTTCAGAAAAACAAATCTGAAACCAACTTTTGCCTGTGGAAAATAAATCTCATACTTACCTGTGTGTCACTTACCTGCTTGGATTCTTGCCACTACTCAGTGTCCTACCCCAGAGGTAGATCTTCTTCGTTCCGCCTCCAACCTGACAGAAAACGGTAACCCAGTCAGACTTCCAATGTCATTGTCGTCCATAATCGTGTATAGTCACTAACCTGTTCTCTCCCTGTCTCAGAAGCTACGGTCCTGGATGTCACCCTGTTGGTTCCTGCCTGCTGGAAGCAGATTGACCTTCTCACAAATTTCTATAAACTTTAGTGCTACTTTGTTTTAATTATGGTGTGGTGCATTCAAAGTCTAGTTACAAAACTCTCCCATTAAGATTTTCTGTAACTTTTTGGTGAGGTTTTTGTAAAGTGTTTTCCATATTAGACTGTATAAGACTGGTATGAGTAAAATTAGATGCTATTTGTGTTTACTTGTTGTTCTGTTTGATCTTTTCAGCTCCTTCATAAGAGTAAGCACTGAGCAGAAGATGTTTAACGGAAAACTGTAAGATTTGATTTAGATACTCGGCCTTCAAGCTGCATCCCCAGTGACTTTATTACTGGAGACACTTTACACACAATTAACTTTTCCATTCATGTGTTTGATTAGCTCAAATGGAAGATTCACTTCAGCATATTATTCCATAAAAATCAACTTCTTCTCTTTGTCCCTGCAGAAAGAAGTTCCAGTTCTTCTTCTATTTTACACACAGATGTCTAATATTTGTTTTTATGCACTTTATCCACAGTTCAACTGACACCAGAAGAAACAAGAAATTGACTTACTGAGAAAAATAAGGCTCTGATCTTAAAAACTTTTGATATTTTAATAGACTATAAAAGGACTTTGCATCATCCACAAAGTCCACCAGGAAACCACAGGATGAAGAGTTAACCAACTTCATGTTAATCATTTTCTGACTTTACAGATTTGATCTTTTTCACTAAAAAACAAACATTCAAGTTTCAAGAAGTATGAAAAGCTGAAGCAAAGCAGAGCATAAATATCTTCACATGAAGTGGTAGAATAAGAATGAAAAGGTTTATATTGAGTAGCTTCCCTGTGTGAGAAACCCCAGATTGTGCTTTACTCTATATATTGTGAAAGCAGATATGTAACCTGATGAAACTCTTTCAAAGTGTTTTACCTCAGAGTGTTTACTGTGATATTTGAATATTTTATCTCACTCAACTGTGATTAAATATTTAAAACAGCAGAAGTTAAATTAGTAATAAAAAGTGATATCGATGAGAACCCAGAGGGAAAACATCAAGAACAGGTAACAGTTCCAAAATCTTAATCTTAACTGTAAAAAACTGAAAAATATTCAGACATGGTTGAAGAAAACAATATAATAAAACCTGAAAAGAATACTGTTTTACATAAATCTTTAAGATGAAAAACACAAACAAACATAAGTCACTGAAAAAAATTGGGCACTAACGACGTGTAAAAACAGTCTGGCATCAAGTGTCGGGTGAAACTTACTCGATTTAAATCTACAGCTGTTGAACTTTATGGGTCAATTTGATGCAATGTGGCCGCCACAGTTAATAAAGCTTTACAAAGACAGAAGTGTCTCCAACTCTGTCAGTTTTACAGCTAATGAACTAAGGTTTGGCATGTTATTAGCTAATTTTTACTCCAAGTGCTAACAGACCAGACAACATCTTTCACATAACATTAACATTTGGTTTAAACTCTCAAATGAAAATTGTTTGTGTTCTTTCAAAAATTACCAGGCCTTTACATTTAAACTTTCATATAATAAATATATAATATATAAATAACATGAACCTTAATTTTAATCCATTTTATGCTCTGAACATAAAGTTAACACAAAATTCTAATAATTAAAGTGTTATTATTGTGTCTCTGTTAGGCAGAAGTTTGTACTGATGTGTTTTTTTTAAACTGACAGTCTGACAGGAAGTGAGTGAAGACTTGAGGAAAACTGGACTTTAGGTTGGGATCTAATTGAACACCAGGATACCTGTTGGACTTGTGATGACAAGCATCCCAGGCGATTACATGGTCTTGTTGTGAATTACATTCACGCCTCACCCACAGTGTTCAAAATGTCCCAGCATGCCCTGGAGCTTCTCGCTAATACTTCACACATCCTGGAGGTCTGAGTTGCAAACAAGACTCGGGTGTTATGCTCTCGTTTTAGAGCCAAATGAGGCTTTTGTGACACACAATTTAGGTCTCCAAATATATTAGTCTAAGAGTGTCGAGATTATTTCACTTTCCCTTCCCAACCGTTTATAAAAAGCTGCTTCTATACAGACAATCCCCAAAGATTATAATGCAAAACAGCATCTGGAATATATCAAAAACAAATACAAAGATTGTTCTGTCACTTAGCAGACTGTTGTTCACGATAGTTGTCAGTTCATGTTTTTTCTCGTCTCAGTTTTTCCTTTTGGCTGCAGTCGTCAGACACGTGTTTTGGCTCTGCTGTGCAGCAGAAGCAGAGAAATGCAGTTGGCTGAGTAAGTTTTGGACAAATGTTAAGCACCAGCTGGCTGTTTACAAGACTTGGCTGGGGAAGTTGAGAAGCAGAGTTGCCTTAGCTTCACATGTCAGGTTTTGGATCTCACATCTTTGATATTTGCTTGAGGCTGAACAAATCTCAGCATTCAGAACATCTCTTCTGCGATGATTAACCTTTATATACTGTGCTTCAGTAAACTAGTTTGCTGGTTCTACTGTAATTTATGCCATCAATGTGGATTATAATCAACATCACTCACTACTAGGGTTTATAGAACATGTGTTACACAGAATAAAATAATGTGTGATCACACAGATGGGGCAGAACAGACTCACACAAGGTGCCACATCCAAAAATCACCTTCATGTAGAGAGAAACTGATGAATAACAGCATTTACAGTCATTTAGGAAATTAGAATTAAAAGCAGAGGTCACATGTAAAAGTGTCTTACGCTGTCACACATGTTGGGTTATTCCTAAAAGCATCATATGTTTGAAGATGAGGAAACCCTTCAGTGTATGTTATTCTGAAGGACTGGAGGAAGTTACATGAGTCCTGCTGTAGCATTGACACTGCAGTTATGTGTTATTATTTTGTACTTCTTTACTCAGTGTGCACCTCTTAGCCTTGACTTCAGATGCATCAACAACATTGATCACACACATTGTGCAACCTGTATCAACAGAACATCATGCAGATGTTGTTGGCACTGTTAACATGCCAACAAGCTGAACAGTGTGCACCAAAGACATGACACATGTTGTCATAGAAATGCAAGAGAGGTATAAAGTAACAAAAATTAATTTAAATGATATTAAAGATAATAAAATCATCATTATTTACTGAACTTCCATTACAGCTGTAATCATTATTGTAATAATAGATAATCAGATATTAGAGGTTCATTGATACAATATGACTAATAGCATGACATGACAAAAGTTCTGAAACTAGTTAATAAAGTCCATGCTTTGGTAAGTTGTAAACAGGTTTAATTAAGTCTGTCTTACCTTTTTAGAAATAACCCCAGAGGCCCGATGTTCTGAGGTCCTGAAGGAAGGATGGGCTCCTGGAAATAAAAAGCATGAGAATTCTGTGATTTCCAGTTTAGATTTGATACAAGAGTGTTCCATCTCACTGTCAAAATATCAGATTTATATGTGTGTTTATGTGTGTGTGTGGGGAGGGTATTCTTGGTGAAACAGCTGAGTTACACAAACTTATTCCGATGTGTTTATATTTCACCACCTCCTACTAAGATGTTGTTTAAACACTTTTCATTTTTCACCTCACAGTAAAACCTCCACGCGGTTGCCATTTGCATTACCTTTTTGACAGCGTGTCATAAATTTCCATTCTTTGTTAAAACATGTCATCTGTTTGTTTTTCTCTGAACCAGGCAGCTGCTTTGTGATTTTATTTTATAAAGGCTCCACACACGAGTTCAGATGATGTTTTTTTTTCTACCTGAACATTTAAAAATACATCAAATAGAAGTGGAGGTGTTTCAGAGAAGAAAGTCGAATAAATCAATTGGATAAAATCTCAAAAAAGCTGCAGAGCTGAGGGTGAAAGAAAGATTTCAAAAACATGGACGCTGCTTTATTAAAGGAGACATAACATCAGTTATAGATTTCAGTGTTTAAAAATGATTTACATCATATTTTAAACAGATTTATTTTTATTCAGGAACTTCAGATGTTTTTTTTATCGCCAGCTGGTGTTTTAATTCAGGGTTTAAAAAGGTAAGTCGTGTCACGTAAGGAAAATGTTTGTAATTTACATACATTTCCAAAAAGTTTCTTTGATTTACATAATGCAAATGCATGTGGTTCATACGGACGTTGATTCTCACCGCTGCGTGGGTTTTCTCCAGGTACACTGGCTTCTTCCTACATACCGAAAACATGTTTAAGAGCTTTACTAGTGATTCTTAATTAGCCTGTGGTGTGGTTGTGAAGTAAAACTTCAGTAAAATTATCACAAAATGTAACTGTAATTTTAGCCTTGCAGAGGCTTCTTATGGATGCATAAACACTGATGTGAGATAATGAAAATAGGTAATGTATAATTAAAACTTTATTAAAGATCTGGACCAGTTCCTTTTCAGAGTAAATGGTTGAAGAACTCTAATATTATTTGACTCAATAAGTTCAAACTTGGTAGATTTATCTGCCTGAAACTCAGGTAACACTTCATCATAACCTACACAAGAAGCTGAAAATCTGACAGAACTATAATTTAATGACATAGCTTTTGTTTTATGGTAATAGTTCAGAAACAGTAAAACATAAGTGAACGTTTCTTCTGAGGTGATTTATTGGGAGGATTTTATCTGGTACTGTAAAATAAATTCCCTCTGATCTGTGAAATCAACTGCACCACGTCTTCAATAAAACATGCAGGTCGTTTTTTGGGATTTAAGACATGGGGTAAATGAAAGGAACAGATGGAAATTAACCAGTCAATCACCAAAAATAAGGAGGTAACAGTTCATGTGTGAAACAAAAATGTTTAAAACGTTGTATAATAATAAATCCAAATGTTCCACAAGCTTGTCAGGAGCCTGGGTTTGGGCTTTTGTTTTTGCTGTCTTTATTTTGATCTTTCCTACTGTTAGTTTTTTCCACGTCTCTCCCAGTTCCCTCCTTTGGTTTCTATTCCTAACTGTTGTGTTGCTGCAGGTTCATCTGGCAGACATCATGCTGATTGTTTGGACCGGTTTTGCCAGCAGGCACACCTGAGACTCATCATTCAATCATGTCCTGTATAAAGCTCACGGCTCTGCAACAAACCAACGCCAGACAGTTGAGATTCATCCCGGTGACTGTGCCTCAAGTGTCGTGTTGTGAAGTTTTGAAATTTAGCCTTGTCTTGTTCATGTTCAAGTTAATGTTTGTTCTTGCTGTTGAAGGTTGTTGCTCCACCGCTCTTGTCATCACGTTTAGAACTACTCTGGATCAATTCAGTGTCTCGTGCCTGCTGGAACCATTCTGCCACATCTCACTCCTGGGCCATAACCTCAAGCCCTGCCTGCTCTCACATCCACCCGTCTGCCTCTGGACCTGCACCTCCTTGCCCTGCACCTGGACTCCTGGATCACGTAAGCCCCTCACTACTATCATCATCATTCCTGGCTCTCTCCAGTTCACTAATTCCGCTCTCCTTCCTTCACAAATTAAGTTATTGTTTGGAACCATGTCACTGTATATACTTGCACATTTCTCACATTGTAAATAAACACCTTCTACTGAACGCTGTGTGGTCTGGATTTCAGCACTTGGGTCTGGCCTTATTTAAATCATGACAACGATGCCATTTACTGCCCAGGTGAGCTGATGAGAATAAATTCTTTGAGACTGGATGTGCTGAAACTTCCATGTGCCTTTAAGGATTATCCTGACTGGTAAATGAGAAAATTAAAACCACTCAAATCTGTCTCCTTGACTAAATTAGAAACACTTTCTTAAATCTGCATGACTCTTTACTAACACTATTCTTTTTATATGAAGTCATGACAACAATTCACATCTGTTTGGTTCAAATAATACAGATATTCAAACACTCTTCATCTGACTGTAAAAATGTAAGAGAAGGAAAAACAAGATTGATGGTTTAACAATATATAAATACTATTTTGTCCCAGATTAACAGAAGTTGTCACAACAACAATAAGGAAATATTAGTTTGAAATGGAGCAGAATAAGAGGAAAGTCTTATTCTGCTCAAAGATCTACATAGAGATATACAGTAATGTATCAAACCTGCTGTGTTGAGTGTGACTTGTCAGGGTTTCTAGTGTTGAGTTCAACTATTTTATTTGTGCTAGACAGAAAACTCATTGGTTTTGGAAACAAACTTGTAAATCTTTATCATGTCATCATAGGACCTCATACGTAATGACGGCCCAATCAGAGGTCAGAACTGATGCACACATGAAGCAGAGACAGGGGTAGGTGGAGACGTTTATCGGTTTGACAGCAGAAAAAATGGGATTTTGATATAATTTTTAAGGCTGCACAAAAGCGCAGTTGGTAGAGCTGTTGCCTTGCAGCAAGACGGTTCTGTGTTTGAATCCAGCCTGGCACTTTTTTGCATAAAGTTTGCATGTTCTCCCTGTTGCATGCCTGGGTTTTCTCTGGGGACTCTGGTTTTCTCCCGCAGTCCAGAAACATGCAAGAGGTTATTTGGTGACTCTAAATTGTCCCTAGGTGTAAATGGTTGTTTGTCTATGTGTGGCCCTGTGATGGACTGGTGACCTGTCCATCACAGGAGAGGAAATGTGGCCTGTAAGATTCTTGAGAATTAAAGAGTTGCATTATGTGTCTGAATTCATCTTGAATTATATCTGGCATTACAACACGGATGTGGTACAGAGGCACTTTGTGTGAAACTGTCCTAAAATGAACTTTTTCTTTTCAGTATCGACTCCTTTTAATGTCACACTTTAACCATTTTATCTTTCAATAGTTTCAGTATTTTCAAATACCAAGCAAGGCTCTGTCTTCTCT
Source organism: Pachypanchax playfairii (assembly GCA_006937955.1). NCBI lineage: Eukaryota > Metazoa > Chordata > Actinopteri > Cyprinodontiformes > Aplocheilidae > Pachypanchax > Pachypanchax playfairii. Next base: position 107,003 of record SSNP01000133.1, read on the forward strand.
GCTGAACTAATGTCTCCCTCCCATGGATTGTGCTGCACCTAATGATTCACAGTATATAATGATAGCTCATTTAACTGAGGGCATAATTCTGCTCAAATGCTACAGACCGGATGGTTTTCACATCTGGTGCATATGAAGGGGAATACATGGTTGGGGCAAAACAGAAAAATCGACAACAGATTTTAAACCTCACTAAAGAGAGATTGGGGTAAATGTCCTTTGGTGGAAATAAACACTTAATGTCGGACTCTTTTTGATTGACAAACCTATATTTTGTCTATCTGCCAAAGAATACTTTCTGGCTTGTCAACAAAATCTTTAAGCCTAAAAAAAGTTGACTTTTCTTTTTTCTTTTATAAAAATAAAGAGTTAAATTCATTCACACCTTCATGTAATTTAATCAGTTTAATAAAAGTTTTAAAGAATCATTTTCCTTTCATTGGCAAATATATCTGAAAATAACCTGCAAAGAAGAAGATTGACATGTTATATTTTTAAAAAGCAACACACAGAGAACCATCTACCCACCCGTGGGCTACGGGCCTTTTCAGTTTGTGCACCTACTCTCTGGAATCAGCTCCCTCTGACTGTCCGACTTGCCCCTTTCCTCTCTACTTTTAAAGTTAGGTTAAAGACTCATCTCTATTCCCTGGCCTTCCTGGCTCAGATGGTGTAACCCTTGTTGATGATGGATTGATTTTAGCTATTGGTTTTATTTCTTTTATGCTGTTTTTGTGTGGTTGTTTTTATTGTGTCATTTATTTTTGTACAGCACTTTGTTGGAGTTGTCGCCATTTAAATGTGCTTTATAAATAAAGGTTGATGATGATCTAAAAGATGGCGGCCCACTTAGGACCAGGTTTACTGGTTTTAGGCCTTTACCATCAAACATTTGGGGTTTTTTTAACGACAAGATCTACTTCAAAGTATCTTCACCTTATCCAGTTTTTCTGTGAGAAACTGCTAAAAATGACAGCATTAAATATCTTGAGCTTCTTTGGTGTCACTTATTATATATTATCATTTTGTTTTTAAGTTGATTTTATGAATACAAACATTTTTGCATTCATTCATTCATTCATTCATTCATTCATTCATTTTTTGGACAAAAGTTCAAACAGTTACAAAGTTGTGAAGTATCTCTGTCTAGTTTCTCATTAACACATCAAACTTCAAAATAAAAACTATTCATATTTTTATGTCTATTTTATTCCATTTTGAATATTCCACTTCAAATTGGAACATAGATCCAAATCTTAAATGAGCTTGTACGTGTCCAATAAAAGGCCTAACACCAGCTGAAAGAGAGGCTCTGTGTTTGTGCGATGACGAGTTGAGAGGCGAGCGTTGCACTCTAGTTTAATTAAATGTGTGAGAGTGACAACACATTCAGGGGTGGTCATTTTGAAAACGATCAGTGTAATCACATACTTGTTGTAATTGCCAATCCAATGCGACAGCAATTTCAATCAAATCACAGGATCAGAACAGTGACAATTTGTTTATCAGACACATGTGAAGTGAAAAGTCTGTGTGCTGATTTTTGTTGAGGGTGGAAATGATTGTAACTGGTGTTTAAATGCAATTTTTCTTGCACTTTACATCACGGTTGTAATTTAGATATTGACCACAGCCAGAGACGGTTTCTTTTCAGAAACTGTTGGGAGGGTTAGTATGATCCATTTTTTTCAAGACATAATTTGCCAAGTTTTCTTTGAAGAAATGCATTAAAGTGTAACTTTATTTAAGTGTGTCATTAGCTGTTTACAGTTTTTGTTTGTTGGTTTTTTTGCTTTAAGGCTGGACTGAATTTTGACTGACAGGCTGCATAATAAACAGTATATTTGTGGCAAATGATCTGAATCTACAGAATCTTTTCAGGCCCATATCAAAATATCACATAACCAAAAACCTGTTTATCTGAAACGTTGTGACTGTCTTGTTAACCCACTGGCACAGTTAGAAGGATCTGTTACCTCACCACTACAAAATCCTTCTGATGTTACTGTGGACGTCTGCTGTGCTTTAAGACTGAGGAACTTACATATGAATAAAGAATCACCTGACCTCACCTTCAGAACACTCTGAATTCAGAATATGCATTAATAAAACACACCCCACCCACTCGCACAAACTCAGCTATATACACGTCACACAAGCAAGTATTTTTTCAAAGCTGCCTTCTTCAAAGAAAGAAGGCAGCTGGTATGATCTGAGAAAAATTTCCAGTAATTAGTCAAAAAACAAACTAATCTTTGTTTCGCGTGAATTCTTTTAAAGCTAAAACTTTATGTCTGTCATGCCTTCAGACTTGTATTCTCTCAAATAATAAATCATTTCTTATGTCTATTTTAAAGGTAAAGTATGTAAGAATTCTCAGCCGCTCACCCCCTTACCTCCCTGATTTTTTTGTTGAGTTGGCAGTTCTGATGTTGATTCTCATTTTGCTTCTTTTGTATTTGTTCAATTTTTGGGAATATCTGAAGGCCTATATGTTCAGCATTGAGTTTTCCTAAGTGCATTTGAACGCCCCATCATGTGCAGCTCAGCTGTTCAGTTGGAAGGATGTGGTGGTTTCTTATTTTTTGCTGCTGGTCGTTGTGGAATTACAGCTGCTTGTGTTGAAGACTTGGCAGCCTTGCAGACTCACATGTGATTTGTTTTGGAACCAGGAAGTCTGGACGTGTAAATAATGATTCTGATCCGGGTTAGCTTTTTTAAAATGACCAGAACTAGCGACCACCCAGCCGACTGAGATCCAGATCTGTTACAATGTAATTTTATTTTCAACATTGGTGGGACATTAGACTGTTGAGTGAGTATTTCACCGTAAAATTCTTACATACTGTACCTTTAAGTGACCAGAGTGTCCATTAGATGATAAACATGATTCTGAATCATCAAGTCCTGATAAACCTGGACCTTCTATATAATAACCAGAGTACAGAGAAAACAGAGTGGCAGCAACAAGGCAAAGCTTGACTCATTCTGTATCTGCACGGGATACATTCAGGCAAAGTACTTGATGTAATCTTAATGAGACATCTGTATAAAATATTTGTAAAACAGAGCCAGCATACGCTGGTTCAGTGCATCTGTTCTGCCACTTGTGCATGATGTGACTGTAAAAACAGCAGGTAGACTTTCTGTGTAAACACCACTGGTGACAAAAGCCTGCGCCAAGCCCATTTCCAGTTCCTGCACAACAAAGAAATGTAGCTGTTTTTACATAGAAATTCTCCCTGTGACTAATACATCCAGCTGCTTTGTATGTAAAACTGTGGATTAGGCAAAAGAAAAATACTGTAAGCGACTACATTTCATATAAATGTAAAAATATGTAAAGAAATCTGTTATATTTTTATTTATTAACATCTTTTTTGGACCAGTCGTTTCTAGCATTACAGTGGTCTTTTAAAACAGCCCACATTTATTCTATGTGTTTTTGGAACTCTAAAGCCATGATGGACCATATGCATCAAAATAAGACCAAATCCTTAAGCTACTAACAAATTTTTTGATTTTGAATTTTCTGTTTTCCTCACGCAAATATAATTCTCTCTATTTAAAGGTTAAAAGTCATTTGGTCTCATTTGTGCTCAAATCCCAGTGCAAGATGTTTAGAGGAAATGATCCTCTAACAGAACACTGATGTTCTACTTCTAATGAGCTCATGCACTATTTTGTTACTTTTATTCAGTGTTTTCACTTTAATTAAAATAAAACACTTTTTTCCCATAATCCCAATCCCAATCCCAGTTTATCAACATGAAACTTTAAATGAACATTAAAATCCAAATCCTTAGAAGTCAGAGCTGTTTTTAAATCTACTCTGGTGTTTTTACATCAGCAACACTTTTCCTGCGAGGTATTCTGGATGGTTAGTGGAACATAAGCTTTTATAAGTGAGAACATTAATATTGATTCTTCCCACCTCAGCTGAATAAAAGCAGTCTCTATGGGAATTAAGTTGATTTGACAGCAAATTATTTTAGAAACAAATAAATGTAATCTGTAAATATCCTTTTAGTAATTTAGTTGTTTAATGACATAAATTAGTTTTGCTTTTATACCCACAAATATTTCTATCGTGTTCCACTGCTTCTGGGATGTAAGTCACCCAACTGTTCTAACCCATCAATCAAAACATCGACACTTGTGTTTCAGTAAATTTCCTTCTTTCTGACAAAATGGGAAAATTCTGGAGAACCATTGAAACCCGTGTGGTGAAACTGCTGGAGGGTTCAGAGATTAACGACCATGAGCTAAACACATATTTGTAGTGTTTACTACAGTAATCTGACTCAGGTTACAGGCTGAGTGAATCCTTGTTGTCTCATGCTGTTTCCATCCCTTTTGAACTGACTGATAAATGATAAACAGTAATAATGGTTAACACAAACAAACCAGAAATCTGTGTGGTTTGACATTCTTGGAAGCAACACTACATTTAAACTAATAACTAGGCTAATAATGAATTATTTAAAGTGGCTTTGATTTATTTGTCATGAGGTTTATGCAAAGACATTAATGATTTGTAATTAAAATACAGAAGGTGCTGAAGCAGCACATTCGCCCAGACTGGAATAAAAACAAACTACAGAACAAGTTTTTAAATTAGCATCTCTTGGTTTATAATATGGAAATTTTGATAACTCTTCCAAACACATACATTTAAAGCCATAATTCTATTAAAACATTTAGCAAAAGGTTCAGTGCTTTGAGTTTAAAAACCCAAGAACTGTGGCGCTTGTTAATCTGGACAGTAAAACACCACAGAATCATGATCAAATGCAAAAACAAAAGCTGTAGAAAATCAAACCAGCACTAGAAACAGCGAAGGTCATGTACCCCATGAATGAACTATGTTATCCTACTCGTTACTGTGAGCTCCAGCTGTATTTCTCTACCGTTGTTTTTACAACAATAGTCCACTTTTAGAGCAAATGTCTTTGAATTCTTCTTCCTTTCAGTTAATTAGTGAGTACATTTTCAAGTTTTTGAGCAGACAGCCACATTTAGCTGGAAGACACCTCATGTTTCACCCAAAACCTCCAGATAACGGTATGGCTCCTTTAACAGCTCCACCACCTTGGCTTGACCCATTATTATGATTAATAGAGCCCCCCCTCCCAGCAGATAATTACAGCTATTTGTAAATTTCCGTATGTATGTAGCTGTTGATTTACTAATTTGTGATGTGGAAGTCATTGTCAGCAGGCCAATTTACAGGATGCTTTATGATGAATGATTGTATCTATCTGAGCTAACGGTGTAAGACCAGGTTATGACTAAGGTCACTCCAAATGGAGTTTGTGAGACTGTAGGTGCTTGCAAGTCAGTGTCATCAACATAGATTCCAGATGAATGACCGATCTGCTCTGCTGCTTTTAAACCACTACTGCAAGGGCAGAGAAGATGATGGGAATAAAAGTATAATGTTGTTACATGTTTACAGGTAAATGAAGAAAAAAAGAGCCAGATTTTGAGACAGCGGTAGCCATGACAGATTGTGGGGGTGTTTATAAGCTCAAATAGTGGACTGTCTTCGTCCCTCTTTGATTTATCATAAGTGGAAGACGTTAACTGCTGCGTTTAGTGTATCCAGATAGGATACCCATCTTCCCCTCCACTCCTACTCCACCTTGTGATCGTTATGTCATTTGTTTATGATTCACGGCTCTCCCGTAATGGCACGTTTGGCATAATGCTATCCATCACTCTTCCCAATGGCCTACTCTCACATAGATGCCTTTCCTCCCTCCTTGTGATGCATTAACAAAAAGGAAAAGTGTTAAACCAACAATTGACTTTGAAATACTGATATGAGGATATAGGTGTGTTTTCAGAGAGTCATTGTCATTGCCACTGAAGAGGACTGCCTTATTTATTTATTTATTTATTTGTTTATTTATTCAAGACCTTTAAACTCTTTTGAATGCAGCCCACCAGACTTGTTGAGGAAAATGCTTCTAACTGCAATGGGAGGAAAAACAACAAACTTGTTTTATAAACTGAATTCTGCCTGTTTGGCATTTACAGTTACAGTTGTTTGTTTTTGCAACAAAAAATTACAATATTTTATTGTGCATTTGCAGTAACATAGAAGGGAACCTTGTTAAAAGTGGGATTCTATGTAAAGGCCTCTTGAAAATGTCAAGGTATAAAACAGAAGTAAAACATTCCTCTCTGTCTGTTGTTCACAGGCAGAAATAACTCCCCATGAGCACTACAGACACTGACATTTGGTGTTGGTAACACGCTGTTCGGTGTCTGCTTTTTAATAACAATCCCCTGAATTATTTGAGCCTCTGGGTTATTGGATGTGGCAGAGGGCGTAATATTACGGATTGACTGTTTCATTTGCTGAAACACGACCCGACTCTCTTTACAAGACCGAGCAGACACTCTGGTTAGAGGAAATGTCATGCGGTGATCACACATGTTCGGGGGCGTGTGTTTGGACAAAAAGGCCGACAAAATAAAAGCAACTTTTAAATGTAGATACAGATGAGTGGCAGCAGATTCAGACCAGCTGAAGAAAAGATGTTAATGTTACTGGTAAAAAGCTGAAGACTCAAGAGACAGAAACAGATGATTTTGGAATTTAAAAAAAAATAAAACGTTAAAGCTCAGGAGGTATATTGTACTAATGGGTATATCATATGTTTTCCCATATCTGCTTGGTCCAGTCCAGGATCCCAGGGGTCAGCACACATCTCAGATTAGTCAGAGCTTCATCATCTATGAGTTAAAAACAATCAAACATTTTTCCTTTTGTAAAATGAAATGACAATTTTGTCTACAACAGGAATTAAACTACAGATCTTCAACTCATCAAATTAAATTGTAAAACTCAAACTTTTACTAGCTGCTGCCAGTAGCTTAAAAACATCCAACTGAACAAGCCAAGTTACTAAATAAACCAGTGAAATCTATCAGCAGCGCAAATAATCTGCGTCCTTATTACTGTTATTATATATACAGTGGGGCAAAGACGTATTTAGTCAGCCATCAATTGTGTAAGTTCTCCCACTTAAAAAGATCAGAGAGGCCTGTAATTTTCATCATAGGTATACCTCAACTATGAGAGACAAAATGAGGGAAAAAAATCCAGAAAATCACATTGTCTGATTTTTAAAGAATTTATTTGCAAATTATGGTGGAAAATAAGTATTTGGTCAATAACAAAAGTTAATCTCAATACTTTGTTATATAGCCTTTGTTGGCAATGACAGAGGTCAAACGTTTTCTGTAAGTCTTCACAAGGTTTTCACACAATGTTGCTGGTATTTTGGCCCATTCCTCCATGCAGATCTCCTCTAGAGCAGTGATGTTTTGGGGCTGACGCTGGGCAACACGGACTTTCAACTCCCTCCAGAGATTTTCTATGGGGTTGAGATCTGGAGACTGGCTAGGCCACTCCAGGACCTTGAAATGCTTCTTACGAAGCCACTCCTTCGTTGCCCGGGCGGTGTGTTTGAGATCATTGTCATGCTGAAAGACCCAGCCACGTCTCATTTTCAATGCCCTTGCTGATGGAAGGAGGTTTTCACTCAAAATCTTACGATACATGGCCCCATTCATTCTTTCCTTTACACGGATCAGTCGTCCTGGTCCCCTTGCAGAAAAACAGCCCCAAAGCATGATGTTTCCACCCCCATGCTTTACAGTAGGTATGGTGTTCTTTGGATCCAACTCAGCATTCTTTCCCCTCCAAACACGACAAGTTGAGTTTCTACCAAAAGGTTCTATTTTGGTTTCATCTGACCATATGATGTTCTCCCAATCCTCTTCTGGATCATCCAAATGCTCTCTAGCAAACCGCAGACGGGCCTGGACGTGTCCTGGCTTCAGCAGGGGGACACGTCTGGCACTGCAGGATTTGAGTCCCTGGCGGCGTAGTGTGTTACTGATGGTAGCCTTTGTTACTTTGGTCCCAGCACTCTGCAGGTCATTCACTAGGTCCCTCCGTGTGGTTCTGGGATTTTTGCTCACCGTTCTTGTGATCATTTTGACCCCACGGGGTGAGATCTTGCGTGGAGCCCCAGATCGAGGGAGATTATCAGTGGTCTTGTATGTCTTCCATTTTCTAATAATTGCTCCCACAGTTGATTTCTTCACACCAAGCTGCTTACCTATTGCAGACTCAGTCTTCCCAGCCTGGTGAAGGTCTACAATTTTGTTTCTGGTGTCCTTTGACAGCTCTTTGGTCTTGGCCATAGTGGAGTTTGGAGCGTGACTGTTTGAGGTTGTGGACAGGTGTCTTTTATACTAATAACGAGTTCACACAGGTGCCATTAATACAGGTAATGAGTGGAGGACCGAGGAGCCTCTTAAAGAAGTTACAGGTCTGTGAAAGCCAGAAATCTTACTTGTTTGTAGGTGACCAAATGCTTATTTTCCACCATAATTTGCAAATAAATTCTTTAAAAATCAGACAATGTGATTTTCTGGATTTATTTTCCTCATTTTGTCTCTCATAGTTGAGGTATACCTATGATGAAAATTACAGGCCTCTCTGATCTTTTTAAGTGGGAGAACTTACACAATTGGTGGCTGACTAAATACTTTTTTGCCCCACTGTAGTTATATAATTTATTAAATTAGAAATTCATTATATTGTATGAATAATATTAATCATCCAATTAATAAGTATATGATTTCATTAAATTTATGATTAATATATAATCAGATCGTTTTCGATTTTTACAAAACTTCATCCATTATTTGTTTTGACTTTCTACTGATTTTAATATGAGATTTCATGCTGTTTTAAGTTTGATAATAAACATGTAGTCATCATGAATACTGGTTATTATTAATGTATATTACTACAACTGAATAATTTCATTAAAGCTTTTTTTTACATGAAAGGCTGTTAGTGATGAGTCAGGATATATTTCGATTTCTAACAGATTAACAATGACTTTGTTTCACAGTATTTTGTTTCTTTATCACATTTCCTTTAGTTCAATACTCAGAATCGACTAATAATTAAAAGTTTTAGTTGTGCTGAATAATCTCAAATAGTAATTTAATTAATTAATTAAATGCAGAGAGTTTAGGTAACTAAATGATACTACTTAAAGTAAATTCCATTAGTTTGACAGTATGTTAAAAAACCAAAGTAACTTTTTAACCTTGAATGAAAACATCATGAGGTTGAGTAAAGATTTTCACATGATTGTGCTGGAACAAGAATATAACTACAAAGATTTGGTATGCAACCTCTGGTGGTATCTACATATCATAATATATAAGTAAATATTACAACATTACTAATGTTGGTCATTTTCAAGCTGTGGTCATTTATCTACATAAATCCCAATTAGTTTATCTTTGTGGTTTTTATGTGGTTGTAACTGTGGGGAAATACAGGGTGAATTAATCATCCTTTATTTTAATAACAAAAGTTTTCAGTGTTTTACATGCTGAATGAGAAAATACAGGAAATAATGTGTAAATAATTATTTAACCAGTTCTAATTGTGGCGAACACTCTGATACTTCGAGGTCTTTTCATAAAGAAATTTTCAGTGTTGAAACATTTCCTTTCAGCTGCAGCTTTTAGAGGATCGTCTGCCTAAATTGATGAAACAAAGTTGTCTGATAAACTCATCCACTTGGTCCCTTACAATGAAAATCTGAACAGCTTCAGCTCCACTTCCCATCTTTTTGTTAGTGTCTCCAAAACATACAGCAGGTCACATGATGTCTTGTAAATATCCCTGTTCACTTTTGAAGCAGGAATCAGTTTCCATCCTTTCATCGCTGCCTGCATCTCTCTGCTTCGTTGCTTTTGTTGTTTCTTTTTAAACTTATCAAGATTGAATTCTTCATTGATTTTTCATTTCATTGATTTTCATTGCAGTTTTGTGTAACACATGCATCCTTATCGTGCACCCTCATGTATTTGGTCTTTTATTTCTCTGTTCTAAAGAGCATTTTTTTCTCTCCAGACTCTTGTCCACCTGCTTCCTGCTGTCACTGCAGATCTCAGCGTCGTCTGCAAACATGATTCTCCATGGAGACTCCTGCATGACCTCATCTGTCAGTCAGATCACTTCACGTTTTATGGCAAGTGAAATAAATAAATATCTGACATTGACAAAAGTTGAAAGGGAGTAGGACATATTCAAATAAACAAAAGCTGCATTTATCTGCATTTATGTTTAACTGAAATACTTCAAAATGTGACTAAATACGACTAAAAATTGAAAGTTTTCTACTTTATCAATGCTTTCTTTCCCTCAAACATGGCCACTCTTTTCAGATCCCATATCTTTAAACTTTACCTTCGCCTACCTGAAGCTGTACGTCTTCAACCATTTGATGAAACATGTTTACTGAATAAAATGATCTAACATAAGATTTCACTGTAATGACACTCCCTCACTTTTATAAAGACGTAGTAAAAGTTTGTGCATCTTGTAAATTATGCAAACAACATTGTTTTTTGTGTGCAATTATCTCACAGTTTATTTTGTCCAAAACAGCAGTAATTACTACAGTGCTAACGGGAGCTAAATCACTATGATGGAATTTGAATGAACTTATTAAGTTAAATTAACTTAATTTAGCTTGTCCCACAGTATTACAAGCAAAATGGGATCTGTCAAAAGTATTTTACAAGAGAAAATGTTCCATTTGAAAGTAGCTGGCACTGATGTTATCAGTCTGCTTCCCTTCTTTAAGTTTTAAAAGTGAATTAATTATATAAATAAATTGATAAATTCAACACCAAATAGATGAAAAATCTAAATTGTTAAAAAAACATCTCCTGTCCATGTGTCTCATTTTCTAGCTGCTACTGTACTTTAAACTTGCATCCTCAAGGCTGCTTAAATTTCTTGCCTACATTCACTTTCGTTTGTGCTTCAGATAAACAAAAAACTGATACAACAATGTCATAGTCTCACTGAGACTAAAGAAGACTGACACCAGAGCTCTGTAGGCAGCTGACAACTCCTTTATCATTTCTTTAGCTTTCTTATCCTCCAACATCTGCTAGCAAGTAATTACAGCCTGACTATACTGGGATCAGTGGGAGCTGTGCCGTGGGAGCAGGATCTTCTGTTTTGTGACAGAGAAGCGTCAAAGTTTCACTAAAATTTGTCTCAGTTACACACAGCAAATTCAAAAGTGTTAAATTTCCAGTGTTAGTGTTGAGTGTTAAAATACAGTGTTAATTCAACTCTTTTAGTCTTTTTAACTCCATTAGAGTAAATTCCTCAAAGGAGTTGGTGTTAATTTGGAGAGTTAAATTTAGCAACTCTGTCAAGTGTTGAATTTATAATTAACTCTGAACAGAGTTGCTCATCAGAGCCGGGCGGGGGGGTGGAGCCAATGCCCGGGTCTGAGTTTTACCCAAAATGCACTTGGAGGCTTGATCTGCAATTTAATTGTAAATTTGTGCATCATAAAGCTCTGTGTAAGAGTTAAAATAAAGCCGGTCAAGCAGCACAACATTTTATTTAATATTTTATACCTTCTACATCACTGAAATCAGTTGGTCTTTTAAATCTTTCAGCAACCGTGACTCAAACCTGACTGAGGTAACCTAATCCAAGCTGCCTATTATATATTATTGTAAATAGTTCTCAGATTTTGAGCTTCTCTGAACTCAAATTGTGAAGAGGGCTTGCACTGGAAATTTTGGTGTGTATTCTAAAGTTTGGACACACTTTTATATTCATTTGAATGAGAGAGCGTGTCCAAACTTTTCGATATGTGATATGTTGTTTATGTGGGATAAACTACTGGTTTGTGAGCTTTGCTGATCACTGCATTTGGTTTTTATTTACTTTTAACACAGTATTTTAATTTTTTTGGAACTGGAGTTGTAAAAAACAAAAACATAAATCGAGGACAAAAACATTTTTGTTGTATCTGTTTTTTAAAATCCACAAATTTAAGATCATCTTCAAACCTTGTTTTTGAAAGTTCTTGAATTGTGACCTATTAGAAAACCTGCATAGAGAAAACAAGGCTTTTCTTTCTATGGGTGAGTCTGTTGCATACTGATGCACTCATAAAGGTTTGTTTTAATTAAACTGGTGAAACACTGACAACCTGTTGAATTTCTGTATTAAATGGAGAGACAAAATGGAGCACACATCACCACAAAGGTTTTGAAAGTCAAATTATGGTTTCCGTGATAGCTGGGAGTGCTGATTGTGTGGGAGCTCATAATAAAAGTTTCTAACCAAAAGTAATAAACATTTGTTACTAATTTATTTAAAACCCAATATTTTCATTTAGGTTGAGTCTTTCTTTAATTATTTATATTTGCCACAATATAAAACCCAATTTAAGCAAAATGAAACAATAAGATTCCATAACTAAAACTGTGGATTTATGTTTAAATCTAATGACTAACTTGATGTAAAGTGACATGAAACTGTTTTTATATAAAAGAAGCAGCTGGTGAGAAGCTTCAACAGACATGCAGAAGAAGTTCAACTCGTAGCCATGAGCGTGCCTTAGCGATAACAACCAGAAGGTTCCAGACACCCGGCAGTTTGAAGGTGGCAAGAGTGTGTATGTGAATGTGTGTAAATACGTCAAATGGGCCACAAAAAATAAAAAAGAATTTTAAAACGGTTGCGTTGATTCTTCACTACAACCAAAGTAAAGAAAGTCACTAAAAGACAAAGCGATCGTTCCTTCCATTCTTTCTCTGTATGGCAACAGCTGCTACAGATGCAATGAGGGTTTATTTTAAGGCAAACAAAAATGTTTTTCTTTTTACAAAAAGTCATTTCAGATCCTAAAACAATATAAGTGGTTCAATCCAGTTCAAAGTAAGTGATGCTACTTCAGCAGGCTCCATTTTAAGCTGCTCGTTCATGTTCAAGTGGTGCAGGTAACAGATCCAAGAGGCAAACTCAGACTCCCCAGTGACTGAGTTCCGACCAAATGATGCAGCTCCTCATCGAGCAGAGAAACTCATTTCAGATGTTTGGATCCAGGATCCTGTTCTTTGGATCATGATCCAAATCTCAGGACCAAAGGCTGAAGTGTGGAAGGACCAGTAAACCAAGAGTTATGCTTTTGGATCCTGTATAAATACGTTAAATCCTGTCATATTCAGTATGAGTAAATAAAAAAATTTCAGTTTTATAAACTTTTTATCTAGAAATGCATTTCATGCAGATCATCATGTTTGAAACGGCCGAAAACGGTTTGATTATCAGTGAAAATCTGCTTCCTGAAAAATAAAACCACTCAAAAGTAAAAAGTATCATAGATATTCTGAGCTTAAAACTGTTTGTGACAGAAATGTGTGTATTTGTATTTTTAATGCTGAGTGGGAGTAAAAGGGAGGAAGATTTATTAGGATTTGTTTTAATAAATTGAATTTCCTTTACAGGAAACTCAGCAGCAGGCAGTTGTGTTATTGAGATATTGTGTGTCAGACAGCTGGAGAAGGTTTTTGGTATTTCTGCATGGAAGAGCACATGTCAGTTATCTTCCAGTTGGGTTTTGTGCTGATGCGCAGAAGTTCTGCTTTTTCTGACTGAAACGAAGACATTTTTTCTTTAAGACATGTCACTGGTGTCTATTTTTTCCCTTTTCCCCACATTGTTTCACTGCTGGCCTCCATGTTGCTCTGAGCTGCTCTCACACCTCCCTGTCTTGTCAGAGGCCAGGTGCTTCATCCATGGCGAGCTTTCCCACAATCCTGTTACTCCCTCGATGTGACTCCTCTCCATCCCCTCTCACACTCTCAGCTTCTGTTTTGCTGAGCCAGGCCACAGATAGCATAACCCTCCTCCAGCTCTTTTTTCACCTTTATCTCTTGTCTTTTCCTCAAATTCCACTCACCAATTATTTGCACCTTTTTCTTTCTTTTCTCTATCACTCTTCCCCATGAACACCTCATTATTTGTTATCTGCTTTTCTTATTCTCTCTCCCATCTCTTATTGCTTTTTTCCCCTCTAATCTCCCTTTGCCGCTGCCTCTGTGCATTTCCTCCTGCCATTTGTTAACCTCTCCTTTTTTTATCTCTCTGACCTCAATCAAACCTTTGCATTGTGCCCGTATCAGCTGCGCTACTGTACAACCAAAGGAAGATATTAAGGAAAATAAACTGACTAACAACAGCGTGAATTAGAAGCACAAAGCTATTGTTTTAAATGTGTATTTACAGCTTCCAGTGAGGCTGTTGGATCAGCAGTGATGAAAAGGTTCATCAATACAAGTTTTCTACACTAGACAGCAAGAGGAGTTTATTTCCGTCAGCTGCTTTCCTTTTCCTCGACATGTGAAAGTTATGGAATTGAGCCTGAATCTAATGAAGCATCAGATCTACAATATAAATGGTTGAATCCCGGGTCGGTTCTCATGTGTACCATCCTGTGTTGTCAAGGTACCAATTCCTTAAAAAGAAGTGATGAAACAGGAATTTTTGCAACAGAAAGGAACAATGGTCAAAATTTATACTTCAGCTACTGGCTAAAAATGTTTATCTTTTTTTCTAAATCCTGAACTCACTCTAATAAAACATCAGAAATAATATTAAAAACCTTTGGACTAAACAGACATGTTACCAAACAAAGACCCACCTGAGCTGCAGCAGTAAGAAAGACTAAACCCTGTAAGCCAAACCAGGCAGGTCTAACACAACTCCAGGCCTCATTTTCAAGCCTTTACAACAGAAGAAACAAACTAAAACTATAACGTAGTTTTACAATAAGACTTCTTCTCTGTCTGCACATAAACAATGTTATCCCTTCCACTGGGATTACTGAGCCTGAGATACTGTCATGAAGCCAGTTGTACATCCAAAACACAAAGCCAACAGTCTGCTGCTTCACATTTAATGAATATTTGTCAGATTTAATATTTGTTGTATTTAATAGTTAATAGATTTAAGTTATAAGAAAGAAAACTGAGCAAATTGTGTTTTAACAGACCAGAAAATATGAAATATTGAATGAAATTTTACAATATCTTGACAGTACTTGATGTCTGCAGTTACATAATTACAGAGAAAATGATTGGCTTCATCTTTCCTGAGCAGAATGCTAAAGGATGTTCTAACTTTAAACATACACTCAACACGTTGCTGCTGCTTTGAAACTACTTCTCTAAGCACGAAGCACAAATCTGCTTCTTTCAACTTTACCCTTTTCTTCCCTGTTTAGTTGCATAAAGAGCGATTACCTGAGTTCCATTATCAGACGAGCGCTCGCTGCACTTTAGTTAAAACTAGCATTCGGTTCTTCACTTAACATGGTGGATTTGAACTCAGTCTGAGCTGTATTTTGTTCCTTTTATTGTCAACAAGCTTCAGTCAGATGCTTAGCTGACCCTAAAAGCAAACTAAGAGATGCCATTCAGTGCAGTCTGAGTATTTCCAACTCTCTGTGCTGATTGTAGATCAGTTTACTGGAGCTGGATTGCCCTCTACAGGCACATGACTGCACCGCAGCTGCCTCACCCTGCTGCACCTTTACACCCCTCTAACGTGGAAGTAATCACCTTTTTATCCATCTTAGACAGAACCAAAAGCAGCAAAATGAATCTCAGCTCATGCTCTAATTTATTTTTTATTTAACCTTCAAATGTTTACGACAGATTGTGTTCTGTCAACACACAGCGTGACACTTTTTCTTAATTATTTGTCTTTTTTATCACACCAGAGGAAGCGGAGATCTCCCTGCAGCTGTCAGCATTGTGCTGGTGGTAAATAATAACATAAGAAGAAAACAGCATCCTGTTTTCATCCAGATTTGACTAAAAGATGCAACTGACAGATATCAGCGATGCTGATGCTGTTTTGAAACAAAGATGCAGCACAAACCATAAATGTCTCATCCAGATTAACCCAAAAGGGAACATTTTCAAGCTGCAGCTATAAGCAGAAATTTTGACTAACTGATTTTTGAGGATTACAGCAAAGATCAGAGCATCTACAAACTGATGGCGACAGGACTGAACTCTGCATGCAGTCAGTGCATCCGGCTGCCCACACGTCCTTGACAGTGGCACTGAAAGTCTTTCTGCTTATTTATCATAAGCTCCTTTATAGATTTGAGCTGCGGTTGGACTTATTCAAGGTGTGATAGGGGAGCATATGGGCGCCTGCACTGTGGAGCGCTGAAGCTTAAGGGCTTGAGTTCTGTGAATATTTTCACTCCTGAATTTCAAAAAGCAGAATAAAAATCTGACTTTCAACAAGAAAAATAAGTCAGATACTTGCGTTTTTATTTTCAAATACTAAAACAGTAAAAACATTTCTTTTTAGAAATGGATGGCCTATTTGTAAATTAACACCAAGCATACAGGCGTCTGATGATCAATCCTTGTCATGAAGGAAAGGAACAGCTTTTAAAAAGACATAAAGGGGTAAAATGAACAAAAAGAGCTTCTGAAGTTGAAGCATAAAGTAGCTTGGGAGGGAAAAACTTAAGTAAAAGTGGTTCTAAACTATATTTTAGTGTGGCACTTGACTGAATACACTCTAGTACTCTGGATTGCATCACACCTGAATGGCACAACAGTCTAAAGCAGCACCTGGAGGCTCCGAGCTGAGTTCAAATGAACATTGGGAGCAGAAAAGGAAAAGAAGAAAGTGGCTGCCAACAGGCCACACAGGTTGTGTGTAGGCGCTGCGGCACATGAGAGCAGCAGTGTGGGTTTCATCTGCCGCCAGCGTTGCTGAAAGACTAGTAACAGCAAAAGTTTGGAGTTATTACACATCTTGTTGTTTAACAGTATGACATGGTAGAACATCAAGGACTTTTATTAGCTTGATTTATATGATGCGTGTAGCAGCCGTTTAATCCTGAGTAACTTCTGGTGATTTTTATTAACTATAATCTGTTGTACTTTGGCACAAACACCGCACAGAAAGCAGAACTGGTTGTTGGAATTTGTCAGAGAAAACTGGAGCACCTTGCAGTCGGTTACAACTTTTCATCCAGAGGTCTCCGTCTCCTCCAGCCCTAATTGCTCTGTGGCTTCAGCAGACAGAGGTGAAAAGCAGGCAGCGTTCTCATGATGATGATGATGGTATCATTCAGCAGAGACTGCACTGAGTCTACGCTGCTTTCCCAATTTGTTCTTTCTCAGGTGCTTCGTCTGATTAAATGATGACGGCTGAACGGATGGAATAATAACGTGGAATCAACCAAAGTTTTCAAAACTTTTCTCCTCACAGTGAGACAGAATACTGACGATCATCAATTCAATTTCTCTGCATCGACTTCCTGATTTTATAATCCTTTTTATAAATAAACTCTTTAATGGCCAAGCCCTCAAGTAAAAGTCACCTCCAGCCAAGTGTGCAGCAACAAGAAGTCAAAAGTCAATGAGCAGTGAAGTGAGCAATCCCCCGACTTGTAGCAGCAATATTACCTGACATTATTAACCCAGCTGTGTAAGACAGATCACAGTCCCATAGGCGGCATGTGGCCCAATTCGTTACCTGTAACATTTTCAAATGAACAGTGGTCCAACTGGCAACCGCACAAAAAGATTTCATCTCTGTTCACGACTCCTTTGCTGCTCGCTGTTGCTGAGTGATTTACTACTACTACTACTACTACTACTGTCATTTAGCAGACGCTTTTATCCAAAGCGACTTACATTGAGAGAACATACAAGCAAGAATTCAAAGAGAAGGAAAAAAATATAAGGAGGCGGACTGTTTGGAGTCCAGTTTAATTCCGACGCTGATTCATCAAGTGTATCACCATGTCCATGTTGCCTCCCGGAGGGCGGTAAATAACCAAAACATAAGCAGCGACGGGCTTAGAGATTCGTAATGCATGAAATTCGAATGAGGAGCAGGTAGTAGTGGTTTGCAAGGAAGAAAATTTCTCCACAACAAAATTTAACACAACACAGCTCAACCTACTCTCCGCTCATGAAAGCTTTTATGTTTGCTGTTTTAAAATGCTGTTGTAGGTCACTCCCAGGAAACTGCGCTCCGCCACACAGCACAGGAAGTGATGTGTTTTATGTTTCCAGCAGTATTTGGGGTAAACACAGGGAGATTTTTGTACACAAAGTGAATTGCTTAGCAAGAAAGATTTTCCGAGGATTATTCTCATAAATATTAATAATCCTAGTAAAATACTGCTTCACTTTAAAAATTTTAAAGCATCTAACCTCTCAACACATGCCACCGGGACTCTATGGCTTGTGCTCTATGGATGTTGAGTGAAAACAGGATGAAACTGTGTTTTACACATTTCACTTTGAACATCTCATGTATTACTAACATGACATTTACATGATTTGATCTGGTTCTCCCTCACTGCTGGGCTGACTACAGCTAATGCATCAAGCGTGACGGATGATGTGACATTAAATCTGTGTACATTCAAGGATTTATTGGACAAATAAAAATATAGAAGAATTAGTGTTGTGCTAAAACATAAAAACTAATAAAATATTGGTGTGAGAGAAGCTTTCTTCAGTTTTACACTTTAAGCACTGTGACAGCTTATTTCTGTCAGTGAGGTGCTTCTATAATCAGTGTAACTAAAATAAACTAAAGAAGCAACAATACAGAAAGAACATCCACAAATAAACACAATCAGAAATAACTCAGAACAAAAGGTACATGGATACGAAGATCACTGAAAATATAAGTCATTTGAACGAGTGAATGTTTTGTTAATAATAATTGTTACAAGTTTTGGAGTCTTAGAAAAATAAAAATAAATTGTAATAATGATATTTAGAAGAGACAGACTTGTTCTACAGTAATTGTTCATTATATCTCACTTCAACTTTGACTGAATCACAGATTTTGCATGCAACTAAATATACATCACATTCTAATACAGTTTTGTCTGTTGATTTCACACACAGGATGCTGCTATGTATCCTGAACCCTGATTGGTTCAGATCAGCAGGTATTTATGTATCCTGGGCCCTTATTGGCTTAGCAAAGGACAACAGCATCAGATTTATGTATTAACCTGCATCTTGTCTCACTCTTGTGTTTTTAAGGATTTAAAGCAGAACTAAGTAAGTTTTGCTCTCGCTCTCCCCCTACTGGTCCCCTGTGAAAGCTCACTGTCGTAACGTTCCCCCACCCCCACCGCCCCCCCAACAACAACACGCAGAGAACACTTTTGCAAGAAGAAAGAAAAACAAAACCAAGAAAATGTCTCGACAGGTGAGTATTATTGTCATCTTTGCGCTCCTAAGGGTGGCGTTGCTAACAACGGCAAGGGCTTCATGCTTGTATTTATGTACGTGAGTGTGAGTGCTGTAAAGCAGGTTTGTTCTCGCGAGATTAGTCGGGTCCGATCCACTGAAAGTTGCAAGTGCTGCTTTCAGGACACAGACCCCGGAGGGAGGGGAGGGACCCACGAATCACCCCGCCAAGTCCTTGTTTACCCCCACAGGGACTCTAGAAAACATTTATTGAGGTGAAAAAACTTACTTAGTTCTGCTTTAAAATATATGAAAACAACCATATAAACATGGCGTGTACCTCAAAGATTTTCACTTTTAGCTGGATGTTCTGGCATTCAAACACCATCTCATGTAACTCATCATCCACTTTACTCCTCATCCTCAGTGCAGTACTTTCTGTTCAGTAGATTAAAAATCATGAAGAGTTTAAATGTGGAATTATTAGTTTAGTAAAATAAAAGTTTGATGCAACGCCTTCTGCTGAATCTACAGATTGAAAACTAGCTAAAGTAACAGCTCCTGAACGTCTCATCATCCAGTATCTACAGCCTCCGTCCTCTCCAAGCGGTTTACAGAAGCAAAGTCTTGTTTACTGTTCTCCCTCTTGAGATGAAAATCATGACAGAAGAGCTGGAATTTGTACTGAGATGTTCTGTCCTACAAGACGAGCATAGCAGATGCAGTTGTGCCTTCAGGCAGGTGCTTTCAGCCATCAATCTCCACCTCATTATGCCTACTCTTTGATATCATCAATCAGCAACGTCCATCTCCTTCCAGGAGCGCTTTTGTGATAAAGTGTTTTAATTTGCCTCCTTTCCCCTGCAGAATCTTCTTATCTGCATCTGTTTTAGTTAGCGATTTCCTGAAAGGACCCAAACGTATTTCAGTAAAGCCGTGAAAGAGAGAAGAAAGGAAGTTTGAAAGAAAAGCCAGAGAAATCTCTGCACACAAGGTTTAAAATGGACAGAAAATTAGCTATTTTTGTAGAACCTCAGTAAACTGTACTCTTAATTGATACATATAATTTGTGAATTATTTGAGTTTTAAATGCCATTAACAATTAGCTGTTTACCAGAATTCATCAATTTCTAATACACAAAGTTCTGATATTTCCTTGTTCCTAAATGCATCACAGATTCCTTTTCTATGTTGATGTTTTTCTGAGTGAAGACGACTTTTGTGATACCTGTAACATTTTTAAAACCTGTTTCCCTTCTTCCAAATCTTCCACAGGACCCAGCTGCAACTTATTTAAAATAGATGTCTGTTTGTGATGTGCTGCACTTTCATATTTTCATCCAAAGTAATAATAAGAATGTTTGAACTTAAAGTTTAGATATCTGCATCTGTAATAACAAGTTCATTAAACGGGTCATTTGCATAACAGTTTAAGCAGTTTTGAGACAATAGTGTGAAGATGTAGCTGCGTATCGGAGTTCTTACCCCAGAAGTCGTTTCCCTTCTGCATGTGCGGTTTGTCAAGCTGCTCCGTTCTGGAGCATCGCAGCTGATCCGGTTCTGTTCCTCTCTGCAGTCCAAACTTCTGGTTCTCTTCAACTGAATAAACCAAGTTCTCTCTCTAAAAGAATCATTACACATTTTAGTTTTTGACATTATAGATACAATAACAACTTTTTGGGGGCTGAGCAGCATAAAACAGCTTTTAAACCAGCCATAGAGGTTTACTGAACGCCTCCATAATACTATTTTTTTTATTTTAGTTTTATGTTCCCTGCATTTCAGTTGTTTGACGCCT
Organism: Pachypanchax playfairii; assembly: GCA_006937955.1. Classification (NCBI taxonomy): domain Eukaryota; kingdom Metazoa; phylum Chordata; class Actinopteri; order Cyprinodontiformes; family Aplocheilidae; genus Pachypanchax; species Pachypanchax playfairii. Next base: position 127,923 of record SSNP01000133.1, read on the forward strand.
ATTTGAAAAAGATTTTATATAAAAAATATTTTAAATGAAAATTAGAAGTAAGATAAATGGATATATAAACATAAACATACCATATAAACAAGTAAACATAACATGTTTAAAGATTTACATTCATGCGTTGAGTATTTTTCTATAAATCTAGACATTTATTACAAGCTGTTACCAATACTAAAAAATCTATTACAAACTTAAATTACAACTTTTGGAACATCACGTCATAAGAAACGTGTTATAGCAAACATTTTGGAGAGAAGTGGTTTCTTTTCTGCCCTTTTTGACTCCAGACCATCTTCACCTCACTGTGCATGCAGATGTTCTCACACCTGCCTGCTGCCATTCCTGAGCAGCTCTGCACTGAAGGCAGCTGAATCCTCTTTAGGAGAAGGTCCTGGTGTTTGCTGGACTTTCTTAGGTGCCCTGAAGCTTCTTCACAACAACTGAACCGCTTTCCTTTAAGTTCTTGACAATATTCTGCCTGAGAAGCTCTTTTCATACAACACAGTGATGCTGGACATGTTTCTTTGCAGGTAACCACGTTAACAGGAAAAACAATTAAAAACACGGTCTGCAATTCTAACTCAATCATGACATAATGATCTCCAGCTTTGTGATCATCAACGTCCTCACCTGTGTTAGTGAAAAGATAATTGAAATGGTCTCAGCAGGTCCTTTTATGGCAGCAATGACATGCAGTGGAAATGGGTTTTGGAGATTAAGTTCATTTTCATAACAAAGAAAAACTTTGCAATTTATCTGATTTTCATAACACTCTGAAGTTTATAAAAATTACTATTAAAAAAACCTTAAGCAACGACCTCTGCAAAACAATATTTGTATCATCCTCAAAACTTTTGGCAACGACTTTACAACCTGATAGTTGGGTCTTACCTTCATTTATAATCGATATCTGCGGTGTAATTACACAAAAGGAATCTTAAACAATTAACGTTTGTCATTAGCTAGTTTTTGATGTCCGCGCGCGTCAGTTGACGGTAGGCGCTGGCGTTGTTTCAAGGTCTGCTCCTTTTCTTATTTCCGTTATAAAGTATGGATACATGTGACGGGGGCGGGTACATCTTTAGTCTCCTGGGAGCAAACTCCTTCTAGTCAGTGGATTGGTTGCGTACGCTGGTGTAAAATGATGCTTGCCCACTGTTGCTAGGATCTCTAACCGTTAGTTTTATCCAACTGCTAAATTTATTCACAATTTTTACATAATATGCCTTCAGAATGTGTTCAAATCTTACATTTTTTCTCAAACAACCTACATATTTTCTGAGTCCACTCGACTGTAATTATTTTGTAATAACCCAGAATTATGAGAAAGATGTATACAGCAAATGCAGCCTGAGTCTCAAAACTAATACACCAGATTACAAAATTAGACTAATAATGTAAGTGCCATTCCCATAAAAACCAAATAAACGTGTGTGTTTGCTAAGTGAGCTCTGGAAACTCCAACTGCTGAACGCGTTGAGCCAAAAATAAAAAAATAAACACTTCAAAGCTACAAGGACCAGTTTTAATCAAGCTGTAGCTGTTCCTGATGTTGTAGTGAAGACACAATGATCCTAATCAGACACCTTTATATTTAAAACATCTTTAATTGGGCTGTTATAAAATTTTACTTGGGTAGAAAAAAATATTTCTTAAACATCTGAATCCTATTTTTTAACAGATATGAAACATTTCATGTTCTCACACTTGGACGATACAGAAGTTTCATGTGCTCTGAGTTTTACAGATGGTGTAAAAGTCGGAGCTCAGTATATTTCTGTTCTTTAACAAGCTCACGACAAACAAAAATTAAACCAGGGCACTTGAGATCTGCAGTTTTCAGGTTTGTTTTCACATCTGAGAGATAAAATTGGAGAAAACATCCCATTAAAATCAGATGCACAGTAAAAATAGCATCATGCATAAAAAGCTGTAGCCCTGTTGATCATTTTCATATTTTAACAGTAAATAAAATGAAAATATTCTTTATGCTGCTACTTTGAAATAAGTATAAAAATGACCCTTTAAAACCTTTTTAAAAATTCACGTAAATTCAAGGTCATTTTACAGTGTTTCAATTTTAATCAGGACTTTCATTATAACTGTCCTGCAGTAGTGGGACACTTCTGGCTGGAGTGTTTACACATAACATTTAAAGTTGTAAGCACAGGAAATGTTGTGGACTTTAAAAAGAGCTAATTTAAAGCACTATGAATCTCAATGTGCAAAAGTATAGAACATGTAAACAGAAACATATATATGAGTTTTTATATACATTCTTTGTAATCAGGAGTATTTCATCTGGACACGTGGAGTCCAACCTTCTGAATACTGCTGATAAAATAAAACCATTCAGCACTGAAGGTTTTATTGTGTGAAGATGGAGCTTGATAGACAGATCAGGAAGGTTCTGTGTTTCACACTGAATTTAATCAGTTTTTCTTTAAATCAAATTCCAGCTTCTGAGCAGGACTTCGTGTTGCTGCTGTGCTCCGATCCCTCCATCGTTCAGCGTGATCGCTTCCTCTGGGTCCTTTTAGTTTGGTTGTCTACACACTTGAAACACAGGAGAGAGCGGTGATTGGTCAAGAGCTGACCTCAGTCAGTAAAAGGAGGCTTAAAAAATGACGTCTTGAGCGTCACCATTGGGCCGCGGCTTATTGGCAAGCGGCGGGAGAGGCTTCTTGTAAAACTCTGTGGAAGAAGGGAGGAGAAAAGGTTTGGCTACGTTAACGAACTACATCCATCAGGTCCTGAAATTAAAAAAACAAACAGTCTGTTTATTAAAGATCTGGGTAAGACTGAGGCCACAGGAGATGTTGCACACAGGTGATTATGATGTGGAGAAACAAACAAGCATGAAAACACAGACAGGTTGTTTGTGCTTGATGAAGAAGCCACACACAGTCATGCCTGGTGAGATGCAGGAGGAAAATAAAAACAGATGAAGGTTTGAGATTCAGATTAACAGTCAGGACACAGAAAGGTTCAGTGTTTCCTCTGCAACGCCACACTGAGAATAAATGCACCATTATTATGAAACTAACAGCCTGTCTACTCAGAGAAATGTGAATATTTGATCATTATAGTGGTTGTGACTTGCATTTCTTCAGTGTGATGCTGAATGAAGGAAACACTGAGACAGAGATAGTGATGCAGTGAGTGGATTTCACACACAGCTTTACCAGAATGTCTCGAGTCACTGAGAGGCTCTAGTTTGGGCAGTCTTGAGACCTTGGGCGTGGCCCATCCCACTGGAAAAACAAAATAAAGACAATCTGATGAGCACAGACACAGATAATCCTGAGATAGAGATGCTCGGCCTCCACCTTCACCTCAGCTGCTTAACGTAACACGTCCTGATCAAATGATCTGAAGAAAGAAGAATTCATGCAGATCTCCATGATATGAAACTGCTGCGTCACACGGTCTAATAACACCTTGATGATTTGTTCACCAACCTGGAGGAGGTGGAGGTGTGGGGCTCTCTGTGGGTCCCTCTTCTGTCCTCAGAGGATCCACCCTGTGCTTCCTCTTCAGGTGCAGCTTACTCGTCTTCTTTTTGGTTTGCTCACCGGCTGCAGGTGAAGATTTGGAAACATTTCAGATACAAGAAGTAGCAAATGATCAAGATGTTAAAACTGTATCACCCCAGTTAATAAAATAAATCCCTCTTTATTGTCTCATTTCTTATGCTTTTAGGAGTTTTATATTTTACTCCCAGAGCGTCTGCTGAACTTCACCTGAAGACGTTGTGTTTTCTGGTGTTTGTCTTGTGTCATCTGGCTCCTCCCCGTTGTCCTCCTCTTCCTCTTGTTCCAGCCCAGCCTTTGGGCTGTTAGTCCCGTCCTCCTGCAGAATATCATCCCTTTTCCTCTGCTTTTCTTTTTCCTGGATCTGTAAAAGAAGATGAGAAATAAGGATCAGTTTGAAGCTAACAGTATGAAACAAGGAGAAAGCCTGATGTTGTGAGTGCAGAGTGATTGTGAACCTTAGAAATCACACTTTCTATTGGCTGGAAGGGACTCTGTGTATTCTCCTCAACGCCTCCCTCTTCTCGGATCGGCCTGCCTTCTCGCTCTGCCTCTTCTCGCTCCTTCTGTTCCCTGTGGACAGAAAACGTATCAACCGTTCTGTATAATGAGACTAACATGTTATTATAGAACACATTTGGAGGAGCCTGTACTCTGACATTTGAACAGTTTCTCCAAAGATTGATTTATCATTCACTGAATTTTCATTCCCTTGTTCTTTCATGATATATCTTGGACTTTTTCTGCATTTGATTTTGCAGATCAACCTCTGCCTCATTCTGACCTTTCAAACACATTCTCCACTCCTCCCTGGTGTCCTCACCTGTCCTCTCGTATCCGCCGCACTCTCTCCGCTCTCTCCTTCTTGTCCTGCTCCTCCAGAGCGCGCTGCTCAGCTGTGTCCTTCTGCACGCGCTCAGTGATGGCCTCGTAGTCTTTGGCAATGTTGCTGAGGAGCCAGTTCAGGCCTTTCTTGATGGACTTGTCCACCTTTTTCCCGTAGCCTAAAACAGCCGAGCAGGGCTCCTGAGGAAGGATCATAAAGACGAGAAATGACTTTTCTTTAAGCGTAACATGAACAAAACACGGCCTTTACCTGCCACTCCCAACACTTACAATTTGACAGAGACACTTGTTCTCATTGACGAGTTTCTCTAACGACAGATTCTCAATGATGTCTGCTTCAGCCAGCGCCCCCTCCTGGTCTTGTTTGTTGGCAAGTCTGAGAAAAGAACCATGTAGGAAGTTTAACATCGAGAGGAGAGAAGAAGTCACTCCAAGGACAGTTATCATAGTCAGATTTAGTAAATGTGGACAATTTCAGCGACAGGAAATCTGATGGAAATGTGACTGCGCTGATTGCTGATTAAAAACTCGACTTATAGCAAAATAGCCTTTAAAGTCTGTGTTTCACAGTCTGTTACTGATTACTGATTAAACAGATGCCTCAGTGAATCAACATGCAGTGCACAAACTGGAGAACGGGCTTCATCAGTCTGGGACAAAAGGAGGAGGGGTTCTTTCAGTTTTTACACACGTAACTGATTATCTTTACACACTTACACTAGCACTGGTTTCCCAGCAATGCGCGGGTGCTGCAGGACCTCAGCCATGGTCTCTCGCGTCTCCTGGATTCGCTGGACGTCACTGGAGTCCACCACGAAGACCACGCCGTACGACTCAGAGTAGTAGTTTTTCCAGATGCCCCGGATTCTCTTGCTACCACCCAGGTCAAAGATGGTCACCTCGAACTTGCCCTGCTTAAGGTCAATTTTTGAAAAGCCAACAGTAGGCGCCAGGTCCAGCGGGTTTTCTGAAAGACAAAACATGAAGGCTGTAGAACCTGAAACTTCTGGAGCGTGAATTAAAAAAGGAATAACATTGATAACGTAAATAACTCGGTGACACTCATTTTTAAAGAGAAGATAAAGTGAGCTGATTCATTTATTTCCAGTCAATACTAAAAACAGCTGATTCTTACCTCCCTGAATTCCTTTAACTGTGGCTGTTTTTCCTGCATTATCCAGGCCCACCATCACCAGGGTCACTTTCCTGTATGACCAAAAAAAAAAAAGAAGAGATGAACACACAAACATCACTGCAACTGTTAAACAAGCCATCCTGCTTCCTGTCTGAGCATTAACTCCTATGACGCATATTTGGCCAAAGATAAGCCAGTTAATAATCAGAGAGCTGCACAAGGGATCGAGTGCGTCATCCAGCCACGTGGGGAAGAACAATGCAACATCATGATGATGCACGATCACTGCAGATGATTACTGTGGTGCTTTTACACAAATCAGGCTGATTAAATGGAATATGTGCATTTTCCTGCTCTGCTTGATTAAAATAGAGTCACTGTATATATTTATAAAATATGTTAAAGAAGAAAATGTTGATTATTTTGTCTCTGATTATCTTTTAAGAGCCACAGGAGAGATGCAGTTGTAGAAATCCAGAGTTCAATTTTCTAAAAGCAAAGCAAATCCTGTACAACAATTCACAGCAGATGTGGAAGTCAAATATCCTACATGTATTGATAAGAATAAATCATTCTAACCAAATTTAAAGAGATTGTATAAGGTCTTGTATATTTCAGCAAGACAACATTAAACCACCATCACAACAGCACGGCTTCACACGAGAAGGGTCTGGGTGAAACCTGCCTGCAGTCCAGATCTTTCACCATTAGAAAACATCTGGAGCATCATGAAACAAAAATCCACCCAAAAACAAAAAATTAATAACAAAATTTAGAAGTTTTTGAACTTTTAAGATGGACCAACAAACAAGAACATGCAACAAAGAAATCTATTTTAAAGAGACAATTTACCTCTAATTCTACACAGTAACATATAATCAATGTTTTCAGTCAGCGGAACAAAGTGAAGCTCTGCGTCCGCTGCGTAAACAAACTGTGTGATAAACTAATCACAAGAGATCCGTGTCCAAAACCTCGGAACACACAACTGAACAAGCTTCATTCTTTGTCTTCCAGCTGTATACTTAACTTCTAAATTTGCGCCTAAAAGACATCAAACGTACAATCCATGCAACCGTCCTCTGGAGCCAGCTGGCCTTCATCGATTCAGCTTCTTGACGTCTACCCCCGAAAGGTGAGACACTGTCCGTTAGCTCTTAACCGCGAACTTCAAACCACAGCAGCAAATGGAGGAGAGCCACAGGGCTGACCTGGCTCTGAGATTAGTGGAGGATTTCTGGCTAATTCCCAAAGCATCAGATGTCTTACTGTTATTTACCATGTCGGTTAGGACCTGCTGATTACTTCGTGTTGTACTTGCTGCTTTATATTCACAAGAAGTTGTCCATAACTATGATTAAAAACACAAGGTTTTCCTGCGAAACCTACAGAATGTTATTTGTTTGGTTTTTCAACAGAGGAATAATATTGCATAAATTAAGAGAAGTTCTATAAATTAAAAATAAAATTGTAAGTAGTTTTTTTAAAACAAAAAAACTATATTTTTTGTTCATTTGGAGGATCTGCTTTAATAAGCCATTACAAGGAACCAGTACTTGTTTTGTTTTAATCATTACACACAGGATTAACATAAAAATATTAGTGTAATCCTGAAAAATAATTATTATAGGTGCAAATTGTATTTAAAACAACTTTCAACTTATTTTTAAAATAAGGTATATAGTAAGATATAGTTAATGTTTTATTAAGAAACACAGTAAAGAAAGAAAGAAAAAAATATTGATCATCACTAGATAAGAGAAGAACAGAAGTTATTGCAAACCACAGTCACAAATACAGTTTCTATTGTTTGTTATCATAATAATAAGTGATTTTTCAGTGGTGTAGATATTAAATAAGTGTTTTCTAGACTGTTTCTTATAAAACATATGGTTAAAATTATGCTAATAGTGATACTTTTATCTTTTAATTTCAGTTTTGGGTATCAGCTGTGGACCCCTCACTTGTTGTCTCACGACCCACAATAGGGCCCCGACCCAGAGATTGCAAACCACTGCTCTGAAGAGCCAAATATAAATCACAGCACGAATTTGAGCTGCGTTATGAAAAATTTGGTCTGATTTCGTGTTTCACTCACCTGGCGGGCTCTCGCCAGCGTTTCAGCCAGTTACAGCAGTTCGCCATCAAACTAAACATCGCAGTCCGCATCCAGATCACTGCGCTCCGGTGCTCATCTGTCCAGGATGGCTCGTTTTCCAGCTAAACGATTAAACCTGACGCTGCTACATCATAAATAACTAAAAACACTATAAATAAACGGAGCTTTCACACAACTAAACATATATGAAGTTGATAATTCTACACATGAACGCGACGATGGACGTTTAACAATCAGAGGTAAAAATAATAAATCCCGTTACCTTCCGTTAGCCGAAGCTAACGAAGCTCGTTTGTTTCAGTCTCAGCGTACAAGTGAGTCTGTTGACTAACGAATAATCACCGTGCTCACAAATAAAATTAATACTAAGGTTCACAGTTTATAAACTGACCCACGAAACACTGAGTATTTAGCTTGTAGCTAGTCGTTTTGTTTACGCCGACTTCTTTGCTGCTAGGTTGCGGACGTAATTACGTCATCTACGTAATCAACCGGTGCGTTTGTATGACGTTCACCTTGATTCTGAACGGCCTCAACTGAGCTTTTAAATGGAGATAAATAAAAGGAAACTTATTAAATGTAAAAGTTATTAAATGTTAATGTATTTTGACTAAGTCCAGTTTTTCTTTTTAGATCTTTTATAATTTTGTCTGGAACTGCTGTGAAATGAGAAATAACAGTGAGCATACTTCACTTTTGTTTCTGATATAGCCTACTTTGTTACGTTCCCTTCATTGAATTATGATTTCATCCACTTCTTCTAAAGTGAATTTTGTCAAAATAAGAGAAACATGCACTTAAAGACCGACCAGACTCACAGCTAAAGATAAGACAAACTATATCAGCAGAGTTATTGAAGAGCCTTCATGCTGCTGAAGCATAAAGTCAATTAAATCTTTTTGAGTTTTCCAGGCTGAGTCAGCAGATGTTTCAGTTCCACAGACTGTCAAACCTCATATCAGCAACCACCACTCACTTACAGGTAAGTTAAAGGAGAACAGTCGAATCAGAAAGTCTTTTTTCACTGAGTCTGTATGAGAAAATAAGATTTCCTCTGGAGAAAAGTGAAGCTTTTGCTTTATTACATCTACACACTTCCACAGCAATAAATGTGATTTGTTTACTTGGAGCTAGCAAATAAACCAAGTGGACGGTAATGACTCCATGTGGCTTCAAGAACTTCTGAGCTCATAAATAACATTTAAAACCTTTAATATATGTTTTTAATCTCCTCCTCCATTGTGACAGTAATAAAACTGCAAGCTCATATTTTTATTTCTGTTAAGTGGTTTTTAATGAAACTTGCTACATAAATAACAGATGGCTCATTACTTTTTCTTTGGTTATTATTTACAACCCTCTATCTGAAAACCACTCATAATTATGGGATGTTAGAAAGCTTTGCAGCATATTTAAAACATATAGATTTTTTTTAATTTGTGGTATTTTTTTTCTCATCTTTGACAATAATTTGAACATTTTCCACATATTCTTCTCTGTATTTCAACAAGGGCAAACATTGTATGAAAAAAACATATTTCTATGATAATATGTGACAATTTTAGGGTTTGTCATCTCTTGATGTGAGGGCAGCTGTGCATATTTTATTTGTTTATTCTAATTAGGTTTATTCATATCTCAAACCAGGAAACACATATTGTAAAGATGCATATTGATATTAAAAATTGTATTTTAGATTTATGTTTAAAGTCAAGTCAAATTTATTTATAGCGCACTTGACATGACAGCTGACCAAAGTGCTGTACAGCAAATCAAGAAAGTAACTTGTAGTAAACCTGTAAGAAACCATGACATCGTTTCCAAAAATTGAACAAATACAAGAGAAATAAAACAAGGATCAACATTGGAACTGGCAACCCAGCAGAAAAATCAGGAAGGGGAGAGGGTGAATGGCTGAGAGCGGACGGGATTGTTTTTCTACATGAACTCCAATTTGACTAAAAGGTCTGATTCTTACATATAATATAGCTACTCTTGCAGTTACACTCTGATCATATTAAATCGTGTTACGGATTCATATACTTTTTAGTTTCTCTGTTTTGTAATAAATATAAATAAAAATACATAAACATTTATCTTTATTTCTTGTTGTATCTTTTTATCTGCCTAACCAGCTGACTGCAATGATTAATTTGTTTATATTGTTCTTTTTATATTTATTTAATTATTTTTTTCTCAGTTAAATTTATAGACTATTGTTCTAATGAACATGTAAAACATTTCCAGTTTTCAGGTACCGCCATGACAACGAAACGATTTTCGTTAGTTTGTTATGTTATTCTGAATTAAAATTAATTTTTAACTCACATATTATATTTATTATTATTAGAGTTTGACGTTTAGCCATCTGTGGGTGGAGCTCCCTGCTTATGGCGTCATCTCTTCCAGAGACCGGTCGTTTCTGCGCATGCGTCACAGGCTCATTTAGCCGATGTTGTTTCTTTATGCAAAGCGTTTCTTCCATTCATTCCAGGTAAGTCCACGGTGTATCTTTGTAATTTGATTTTATAAATGGCTTTTATAAATATCAAACTGTGCAGTCTGCAAGTACTAATAGTGGTGTTTTATAGATTCAAACCAGTCAAACAACTGCACGATAGTTTGTTTGTTTTTTGTCCCACAGCGATAATCACAACGTAGCATCTCAAAAAATTGTATTTATTGAGATGAACCTGGTTTAAATACTGGAAAAAGGAAATCTAGATCAGGTCTAACCAGTCTAGGACGGGACGTCTTGTCTCACCTGAATCATGTACAGCTTGTCCTATATGGTGTTACACAACTTTTGGCACTGCTCTGGAAAATGAAACCTTTACAACCACTTTAGTGTTTTGTTATCTACAGATCACGATGTTCAGATGCTGACCCAGTTTCTCTCTAATTCTGTTATTTCTGCATGATTTCATACAGTTTCAGTGTTAAATCTAGTGATAAATATTTGTTATAGTTTAACACAGAACAAAACTAAAATATTCATGCATTATTTGGCATTTATGGTTCTTTTATTTGACAGGAGCCTTCTGCCTTCATGGCTCGTATCTTTGTTTATGGTACTTTAAAGAAGGGTCAGCCCAACTACTCCTACATGTTAGACAGAAATAATGGAAAAGCAGAGTTCGTCGCAACCGCCGTCACCACCCAGAAGTACCCACTAGTGATCGCCGGCAAGCACAACATCCCTTTCCTCCTCAACCTGCCTGGACAGGGTCAGAGAGTCCATGGGGAGATGTACCAAGTGGACGAGCAGATGCTGAAATACCTGGATGACTTTGAATGCATCCCCACCCAGTACCAGAGGACTGTAGTGGAGCTGGAGGTGAAGGAGTGGGTGGGGAAGGTGGATGGAGAGGAGAGGCTGTCACCAGGAAGCATCACAGAAGCGTTTGTGTACAGCACCACGACCTATCAGCCGGACTGGCCTTCACTTCCAACTTACGAGAACTACAACGCTTACGGAGATCACGGCCTGAAATTTGTGTGCAGAGAAGTTCGAGACTGAAGTTTGTTTTCAACCGATAGGATTAGTCTGGACTCTGTGAGACTCAGTCACATTAGATAGAAACATTCCCAGTAACATTGAGACATCAGGTTTTACCAGACTATTTAAAGCAGAACTAAGTAAGTTTTGCTCTCGCTCTCCCCCTACTGGTCCCCTGTGAAAGCTCACTGTCGTAACGTTCCCCC